>CM065713.1:2954686-3059109 GCA_017654935.2 Phymorhynchus buccinoides
GAGCCGAAAGCCACTTCCCTCCTTCAGATTGTGATAGAATAGCCTATCGCTTTTCTTCTGTGAAAAAAAACGCCTTCCAAGTAATGGAAAACAAAGGAAAACCCACATACAAAGAACAAAACGAACCCTTCAAAACACTACTTTAACCCCTCTCCCTTTTCCCTTCTTTCCTTGACGATGAGCTAAAAGACTAATGCTCAACTTTAGAGTTCACCGGATCTGTCGACGTTGCGGAGTTCCTTTCCTTGCGACCCGACTCCAATTTGGTCGCCCGAGTTGGCGACGTTGCGGAGTTCCTCCCCTTGTGGTACGACTCCACCTTCCACAGAGTGAAAGACAGCAGGAAGGCACGTCTGCTGACTTCAGCTCCAACACCCGCGAGTCTCCACTGCTGGACTCCCGCAGGTCTTCAAACCTGTGCTCAAAAGCACGGAAAATGCACGGCGTTTAAAGTCCAACTTGGTCCGCGACTGACAGGCGGCGTGTGCTCTCAATACCTAATTTTTAAAACTTGAATAATAATTTGGGATCCATCCCTAAAACTTGAGGTTAAAACTATACACACTGGTCCACTGGGAGATCAGCGGACGGAGGCCCGGTGGCTGATGTAGATGCCACCTAGGCCGGCCTTCAATGCATCGGGACAGATGGTTTCAGTCAGGCTTGTGGGGAGCACGTTCCACTCTCTGAGCGTTCGTGGGAAGAAAGAGTGGTAGAGGACTGGGTGGGCTGTCCTTTCTTGATAACATCTCTGGGCTCCTCTCATTCTGGGGTCGCTGGGGCGCAGATACTGGCTTGCGTTCAAATCAACCAGGGCCTGTATTCACATTGAGATAGCATGAGACTTGGCATCATGCTAACTTAGAAGCTCTTCCAAAAGTCCTATTAAATCCTATAGGACATTGGAAGAGCTTCTAAGTTAGCATCATGCTAAGTCTCATGCTATCTCAATGTGAATACAGGCCCAGGTTGCTATGTTTGTTGTGTGCATACGTCTTGATAAATTGCGTCATGGACAAAGATTTTGGTAAAGGTGAAGATGAACACACACACATGCACGCACACACACACACACGCACACACACACACACACATTCGATTTCTGTGCTTTCCCGGCATTTTCAGACTTGCCTTTCTTAGCAAATATTTAGCTGTATTTTATCAACTATTTGAGCGAATTCTCTTTGTTAGACTAATTAATCGCAGTCATAATAAAGGCCATTATTTAAAATTACCTCCCTTTAAGACCCCTCCCTTATAAGACCTTTTTGATGGATGGAAGTTCAGTTTAACGTCGCGTATCGGCTTTCGCCATGTACGACGGGCTGAACAAACCAACCAAGGTATGAAGAAAAATTTATGTTCCTGAATCACTGTCTTAGCCAAAAGGCAGAGAAGCGATCAGAATTCCATTTTTGATGATTTTTAAATGTCTTATAAGGGAGATTCCACTGTATTGTGATCCCATTGTTATTGTTATCATCGTAGGCGACCATCAACATCATCTTTGACCGTGTGGGTAAGGTGGATCCGGTGACGCGAGGCATCGAAATCGCTGTCAAGTATTTCGGCATCCAGTTTGACGTGAGTTACTGTATTTTTCGGACTAAGCGCGCACCACCCCCCCCCCCCCCACACACACACACACACACACTCACCCACACACCAAATTTTACCCAAAATTTAGATTTTGTTATTGTATTTTTTCATGTTTCAGGACCAACCTCCTGTAACAAACTTCCTCTCTCCCTCTGTCAGCAACCGACCCTCTCTGCTTTCAAATCAAACCTGAAAACCCACCTGTTTCCCCGTCATTGAAGCTCATTCTCACTCTTTCCCTCACTCTTGCCTTTAGGTCTGTTTCTCAAACATGTGTGTGTTATCCTCTCGTTCGTCTTTGTACAGCGTTTTTGTTTGAATGCGTTATGAATGGTTCAAACCCTTTCGCCGCCAGCCATTTATCAGCCCCCAAAATACCATTACGCTTAACTGGATAGAGAAAAGAAAAATCTGTAATACTGCAAATTCCTCTGCGACATATATAGCATTAGGCCTATCCTTTCCCCCCACAATTAAGAAAATAGGGTCTTTGGATAACAGGCCCTGATTTCATGCCCTTTAGTGATGTGGGTGTAAAGCCATTGTGATGCATACATGCGACATCGGCGGTGAAAGGGTTAACGTGTGTGTGCGCTTCGATTTTATTTCTATCAAGATTCAGCGCCGTGCGAATACTGTATGCTGTTTTTTTTTTTTTCGTTTTTTGCTGTCCCATCTTTTTGGGCCGTACAGTGGCGTTGCTCTTGCGCAGCTCATTCCGAGTCCCATCTCGCAGCCACTCCTCCACACGTTCAGGTCGCAGAATCCGAGACCAGCAGTCCAAGGGGAGCTAATCTATGTTAGGCCGTCAGGAGGCAACCAACCGAGGAGACACTGCACTGCTGCTGAGTCACCTCTGTGGAGTTCAGTGGAGCCTCTTGAGGACACCACCTACTAATCCCCTACTGACGACACTATTCTTTTAGCTCCCCAGAACACACTGCTCCCCATGACTTTGACCCGAACGCACCAAGGCATAGACTGGATTGGAAACCGAAACTGAGGTCAAATCAAATCAAATCAAATCATCTTTATTATCTCATAACTGAGAAATTGCAGCCAGGTGCACATAAGAAAAACAGCAACAATAAACACATTTATCAACAACAATAAACACATTTATCAACAATTAAAGAATATAAACTAACAACTAATAACACTGCAATATTGTAGTTAACAAACTGGACGAATACGAATACAAATTCAATCCCAAGGAGATGGACAGGCTGCTCAGCAAAACAATCACTTGATGCAGTGCATTAAGAGTTCAACAGATGAATTGATCTTGGTAAGAAAGTTTTCTGTGCTCTTAAGGGCTTCGCACACTAGCGTCAAGATCTCGAGATCGCGGCGATTTTTTGCTGCAAGGCGCAGTTTGATGCGCCGCTTGCGTGTGAGAGATTCGCGGCGCGGCAGGATTTTTTATGCGTAGCTGCGCGATTTTGTGTTGCTCTAGAATAGAAGCGGCTCTAATTTTGATGCTCAAGATCGCAGAGATCGTGAAACTAGCCAATCACAACGGACGGAAGGACCATAACTGATTGAAGAAAAAAACAACCCTGTTGTTTCTAGGAGGAGGTTTGACGCTAGAGTAATCTTTCCTTGCTTTCCAAATAAGGAAGTTCGCGCGACAAGAGGCGAAGCGACAAGAGTCGTGTGTGAGAACACCACTGCCTCGCTACAATGTGTGCTGTGATGCAGGCGTCAACGCGTCAAGGCGTTGCTCTGAGAAACAATTGACGCCTGATGCTAGTGTGCAAAGGCCTTTATTTTCAGAGAGCAAGGCTGTACGCTGTTGTTGTTTGTTTGTGCAGGTGAAGTTCTGGTCTCAGCAGATCTCCTTCCTCCTGGTGGGCATCATCATTGTGTCCTCCATCAGAGGGTTCCTCATCACCCTGACCAGGGTAGGTTGTCCTCTTCTTGTTCCCCAGCTTAAAGGGCCACCCTGACGGATGAGTTTTTTGTAAGAAACACGTCCAGATCACCAGGAAAACACCCTTTACAGAGATTGCAACACTCACTTTGCTCTGGATTCCTTGAAATCAAACCGTCAAATCGGCGATTCTTACTTGACGGAGGTGCTGGAAGTCAAATTCTTTCACCCAAAGAGAAGGCGTGTAAAGGAGTTTCACTCACAACAAAGGAAACAGCTCCAATTTTTTTTTTTTACTGCACTACAAAAAAAGAAAACACTTCAACCACAATGATTGACCTTCACCCACCCCATCCAAAATGGCTACTCTCTCCGGCATCTCCGCCAAGGAGGAATCGCCGTTTTGACGGTTTGATTTATAGGAAACCAGAGCAAAGTGAGTGTTCCAATCCTTGAAAAGGCTATCTTTCTGGTGATCTCGACGTGTTTCTTGCAAAAACTCATCCATCAGGGTCCATCTTTAAACGCTCTGGGGGCACACCCAGTGCCATGTGAACATTTCGCATGGCCTTGGGTGGGAAGATTACGTGTATGGCTGCTTTTAAAGGGCCCCGCCACGTGGGTGGCCCTACTCCGACTTCAGGGGACTTCGTTCCATTCATGGAGCCACCCACACATTCACTCCACCCGCGGAGCGACAACAACCAACAGTTATTTACGGTGTGTAGGGAGAACGGCCACTGGTAAAGACAGCTTCCATTGGGCACAGCCGCTTCATTTTAATATTGGCCATGGGTCAGTTTCACTTGCATCACGTGTACAGACACAGTGAACAGCCAAGGACCCTTGGCTGGGTTGTTCTGTTGAGTTGCATGGTGTAGAGTGGCACAGTGGTATCGCGTTCGCTTCGTGTCAAGTAAACCCGAGTTCGAACCTGGGTACAGGGGATTGTTTTCCTCTCATTCTGCACTAGGCCTTAACGGTCTGAACGTGGAGTCTTTCGGATGAGACGATAAACCGAGGTCCTGTGTGCCCATGCACTTAGCATACGCTAAGCCCAGTGGGAACGAAGAAGTTGTCATTTGGTCAAAATTTACCCCCCCCACCCCCACCCCCCTCATCAGTGACAAAAAGCGCATGCAAAAAAAAAAAAAAAAAAAAAATTGGGTGGTGCGCCTCTGGCTGTGACGCGCTCTCCAGGTGGGAGCAACCCGAATTTCACAGAGACGCCTCTGTGACTATAAAGTACCTAATGCCTAATACAGCATTGTACGGATCGTATTGTATTCTTCTTCTTCTGCGTTCCCAGGCCATACGGCCATAATGGGTAAGGTACATTTGGGTCCAGTTTTCACTGGTCTCCCCGCTGCATACAGCCGACACATTCTGATTTTCGGAGGAGCTCAAAGGAGAGAAATTATTTGGAATTTTTGTGTGGGTTATTTTAATAGGCAGGAGAATGGGTCCAATAAGTCAGAAAGATAGTAGATGACAGAAAGCAAAGGGAAAAGGCACAAGTCAACGAGAGTGGCAGATTAGAGGAAGTTACAAGCATAGAACTTCAAGAAGCTGGGGGAACTATTTGTACGAAAGACCAGTATTCCCACGGGGAGCGACTCGTGGAGGGTGGCGGGGTCGTCCAGCTCCCCGTATGGAGGTATGAGGCATCCACCCACTGCACTTTAATAGAATAGGTCCTCCACCTTCTGGAAGTTCTGTGCTTGTAACTTCCTCTAATCAGCCACTCTCTTTCACTCTGCCTTTTCCCTTTGCTTTCTATCATCTACTATCTTTCTGATTTATTGGCCCCATAATTCTCCTGCCTTTTTTGCAAAAAAAAATCTTCCAAATAATTTTTTTCCCTTCAGCTCCTCCGAAATCGGAATGTGTCGGCTGTACGCTAGCGGGGAGAGCAGTGAAAACTGAAAAACGGACACATACATACCTTACCCATTATGGCCATATGGCCCGGGAACGCACAAGAAGAAGGAGGATGAGGATGAACCCTATGATAAGGTGAACCTTGTACAGACAAACCCCTATTTTACGACCCTCTGTTAAGCAACCACCTCTCATTTGAGACCGGATTTGTTGGCACGGATGCATTTTACTATGTAAACGACCTCTCTTAAACGACTTCCTCTAAAACGCGACTTACGACCACCATTTTGTTGGTTTTTACGACCGTTGTTGTCGTCTGCATAGACTTCGAGCAAAGGGAAACAACCATGGTCAAGGGCCTGAAAGCGGAGTCGCTTCCCTTGTTGTAGAAAAGATGGCGGAAAGCGTAGGAAAAGCACGAAAACCACTGACTTTGAAAAAGAAAACCACTGACTTTGGATGAGAGTGGAGGTGATTAACAGAAGTCGGCGAAGCGAAACTGTAATACATCGATTGCACAATCCTATGGAGTTGGAAAGACCCAAATCCAGTTTTAATATGTCATTGTATGTGTGCATGAAGAAGAGAGTATGAACTGTGCTGAACTTTTTCTTTCTACGGCTGCCAGTGAAAACCTCCGTCATACGACCCCTCCAATTTACGACCGATTTTTCCGGACATTTTGGAAGTCTTAAAATAGAGGTTTGTCTGTATTGTGGACATTTTGGAAGTCTTAAAATAGAGGTTTGTCTGTAGTCCGAAAAACACGGTGCCCTCTGAGTTGTTCCCCCTCTGTCTGTGGAAAATAATAGCCCGTGGATTACTGACCGGTTTTGGTATTTGGTATATTCTAGTCACAGAGAGTAAGACTTATCTCTGTGAAATTCGAGCTGCTCTTCCCCGGAGAGCGCATCGCCGCAGGTGCAGCGCAGCGCCTACCTTTTTTTTTTCTTTCTTTTTTTCGGGGGGGGGGGGGGGGCACAGGGTAAGGGGGGGGGGGGGCACACTTGTTGGAAAGCCTAGCTATCAATTTAGCCATACCTGTTTTTGTTTGTTGAACAGTTTTTCTACGCCATTGCCAGCAGCAAGTTTGCCAACGTCATCGTTCTGTGTCTGGCCCAGATCATGGTGAGTTTAACCCTTTCAACCGCCAATGTCGCACCACTCTCAATTCAAGTTGATGCTGATCATTAGTCCACTTTCCTGAGACATCAATGAGTGCAATGGTGCTAAAATTAACATGACTGAGCTGTTAACTTGGGTTCTTTGTCTAAAGCGAGTCATCTGCGAATTTTGCAAGGGGACAGTTGTCAACAACATGTAGAAATGTTGTTGACAACTGTCCCCTTGCAAAATTCGCAGATGACTCAGCTTTGACAGGACTGATTACTAACGACGACGACACTGACTACAGGAACGAAGTCGACAACTTTGTCCAATGGTGTGACGATAATTACCTTGTACTTAATGTAAAGAAAACGAAAGAACTTGTTATTGATTTCAGGAAAAAGTCCCCAGTACTAAGTCGGATCACGATAAAAAATGAAATTGTTAAACAGGTTGATACCTACAAATATCTTGGTGTGACTATAGATAAAAACCTCTCTTGGTGTGAAAATTCTAGCGCTCTTTTAAGAAAACTCAACAGTCGTATGTACTGTCTTCGTAAAATGAGATCTTTTAACGTCCGTACTGAAATCCTTCAAATGTTTTATTATTCTGTAATCTGTAGTGTTTTATCCTTTGGTGCGGTGTGTTGGGGAGGGAACATTTCAAAACAAGACAAAGGTCGACTAGATAAAGTTATAAAGACAGCGGGTGGGGTGGTGGGCAAAAAACAAAAACCCTTTGACGACATGTACAACAGAACACTGACTGACAAACTGAGGACGATCATGACTGACGAGACACACCCCTTGCATGACGACATTGACAGCAGACGATCGGACAGAAGCGACAGACTGCGAGCCCCACGTGCAAGAACATCAAGGCACTTAAACTCTTTCATTCCCTCTGCCATCCGTCTGTATAATTCGAATGTAGGCCAGCTGTCTTAACGTGTCATTGGGTGTCATTGGGTGTGTGTGCGCGCGCGTGTGTGTGTGTGTGTGTTGATATAAACCGACTTTGGTGCTATGCTTTGTTGCTGCTGTTGTTTTTAATTTGTGATACTTATGTATATATTATATTAATTGATTTATATTGTTTATTAATTTGTGGTGAAGTTTAACGTGGTGACAGCCCTGGCATGGCCTTGTAATCTTAATATTAATTTTAATTGGTTAATCTATTTTAGGTAAATATTAGTAGTTTTTTATGAGTGTATGTTCTTCATGTTTTTCACATAATTCTAATCAAATTCTCTCCCTCTTTTATTTAATTCCTTGATGATGTTATATGCATTTTATTGTCTTAACTGTGGTGTTTCGATTGATGTAATCTGAATGGTTTTAGTATTGTCTATCGAGCCTGTGATCGCACAATTTAATTTCCACACAAGGATGAATAAAGTTGTATTGAATTGAATTGAATTGAATTAAAGCGAGATCCTATGACTATGAATTTTGAATGAATTTCTTACTATTGTTTGATAAGACAAAGAACAGTTAGTTTTGTTGCACAAGTTTGGGTATCTTAGACTGCTAAAGGAGTGGGCAAATAGATATGATCAATTGTCACAAAACAATGGAATATATGGCAACCACATGGTAGAAAAGTCGGGAAAGGTAAAGATGCGCCCCCCCCCCCCCCCCCCCTCCATTTCTCGGTGGTTTCTACTTTTTTAGTCTTGCCTTTCTTACTGCAGATTGAGTACTTCATCCTCTTTATCGTTTGCTATATTTAACACTCATTTTCATCCATTTACATAATTAAACTCATGCATTCAATAATAGTAGAAGATAAAGGCAAGACGGAAAAACGCAATGAACCAGGACTGTGACAAATGCTCCGCGGTACTGCACTACATAGGGGGGGTGGGACTATTAGATAATGGCCTTTATCATGACTGCGATTAATTATTCAACAAAGATTATTAGCTGAAAAGGTTCATAAAATACAGCTTAATGTGTGGAGAGCTGAGAAATGTAGGGGGGGGGGGGGATATCTTGACCTTTACCGAAAAGTCATTGTATTCTAAGTTCAAAAGTAAGCAATGTGTTTTTCGATTCTGTAACGATAATTTTTTTTTTTTCAAAATTAGCATGGACATTTGGAAGCAGAGTGTGTGCAGTATCTCATGTGCGTTTGTGTCGTGTGTGCAGTATCTCATGTGTGTTGTGTGTGCAGTATCTCATGTGTGTTTGTGTTGTGTGTGCAGTATCTCATGTGTGTTGTGTGTGCAGTATCTCATGTGTGTTGTGTGTGCAGTATCTCATGTGCGTTTGTGTTGTGTGTTCAGCATCTCATGTGCGTTTGTGTTGTGTGTGCAATATCTGATGTGCGTTTGTGTTGTGTGTGCAATATCTCATGTGCGTTTGTGTTGTGTGTTCAGCATCTCATGTGCGTTTGTGTTGTGTGTGCAATATCTGATGTGCGTTTGTGTTGTGTGTGCAATATCTCATGTGCGTTTGTGTTGTGTGTTCAGCATCTCATGTGCGTTTGTGTTGTGTGTGCAATATCTGATGTGCGTTTGTGTTGTGTGTGCAATATCTCATGTGCGTTTGTGTTGTGTGTGCAGCATCTCATGTGCGTTTGTGTTGTGTGTGCAGCATCTCATGTGCGTTTGTGTTGTGTGTGCAGCATCTCATGTGCGTTTGTGTTGTGTGTTCAGCATCTCATGTGCGTTTGTGTTGTGTGTTCAGCATCTCATGTGCGTTTGTGTTGTGTGTTCAGCATCTCATGTGCGTTTGTGTTGTGTGTGCAATATCTGATGTGCGTTTGTGTCGTGTGTGCAATATCTGATGTGCGTTTGTGTCGTGTGTGCAATATCTGATGTGCGTTTGTGTCGTGTGTGCAATATCTGATGTGCGTTTGTGTTGTGTGTGCAATATCTGATGTGCGTTTGTGTCGTGTGTGCAATATCTGATGTGCGTTTGTGTTGTGTGTGCAATATCTGATGTGCGTTTGTGTTGTGTGTGCAATATCTGATGTGCGTTTGTGTCGTGCGTGCAATATCTGATGTGCGTTTGTGTCGTGTGTGCAGGGCATGTACTTCGTGTCCTCTGTTCTTCTGATGCGCATGAACATGCCCCCAGAATACAGGTGAGAATCGCAGGGGTGTCAGAGTTACGCGTAAGCGCGCAGGGCTCCCAATCATCAAAACAAGGGGTCCCAGGGACTCCTTCACTTACACAGGGTTCCCACTGTCCTTATAGGTGCTTATAATAATAATAATAATAATAATGGTTATTTATAGAGCGCTTAACTCCCTTTGCTGGGTGCTCAAAGCGCTGGACAAAGGCCTAAACACTAACATACAGATAAACACCAAGCCAAGAATAATCAACATGAAGACAAGTATCAATGAATCTAAACATTAAAAATAAGTGAGACTGTTCATACAAAATACATGTATTAATCTCTCTCGCCCTCCCTCCTCCCCCTCCCCCCCCCTCCCCCCCCCCCCCCCCCCACCACCACGTACACGCACACACACGCACATACTGCAGGTTAATATCAAGGACTACGTGGATTAGAGGTGAGAGTATGAGGTTTCAAAAAGATGAGTTTTCAGAGAAGTTTTGAAAGACTGAACAGAGGAAGAGTTATAGGTTTTTGTATTTGTGGATGGGCCTCATAAGGCCTTATAGGTGCTTATATTTGACCTATCGGTCCTTACAGAAAGTACTTAGGTCCTTATGGATAACAAAAAGTCATAATTATTTAGCAAAGGACGAACAAAAATCCGAAGTGTGCACATTTAGTCTAAACCTTTGAAAAATGACATAGATTTTGACCGCATTTGCGTCCGGCCAATCGCGTTCAGAATGAAGTGGAAGTGGAGCAGATGACGTAACAAGGGAGGTTACAGACCTGGTTACTCTACGATTTGGGCGTAGCATGCTACGAAATTAGGGTGTCTGCTACGCAGCTACGACTCGAAATCGCAAACTCCGCATTTTCATTACCGGCAGCTATGAATTTCAGGTAAATCACTGAACTCGCTCAATGAGCCTGACCAGAATAACCGGTCGACAACGTTGCCGCGTTCTCATGAAGAAAGCAAGATGCCAGGAAAATGCTCTTTCCAAGATCGCTGGTTAAAAAACGGTGATTATAAGTACTGGATTAGGACAGACAAAGATCCCAGGAAGGCGCAATGTTTTGTGTGCGCTATATCACTGAACTTGGCGTCAATGGGTGAGAAGTGAGATGGTGCTTATAAGGTCCTTATATTGTAAAAGATCTGAAGGGTGGGAACCCTGCTTACAGTATAGAGGGTCCTAGAGGCGAGATAGAGGGTCCCAGTGGCATAAATGAATGCTAAAATGAATTTTTCATGCACATGCACATGAGTGTTAATGCTTTACTGAATTTGAGTGTTCACCTTGTGTCAAGTAAACCCGAGTTCGAACCTATGTACAGGGGATTTGTTCCTCTCACTCTACACTAGGCCTTACGGTTTGAACGTGGAGTCTTTCGGATGAGACGATAAACCGAGGTCCTGTGTGCCCATGCACTTAGCATACGTTAAACCCAGTGGCAACGAAAACGTTGTCATTTGGTCAAAATTCACCCACCCTACCCTTTACTTCCTCATCAGTCACACAAAAATCGCATGCAAATGTTGTTGTTTTTTAAATTGTGTGGTGCGCCTCAGGCTGCGATGCGCTCTCCAGGTGGGAGCAACCCGAATTTCACAGAGACGCCTCTGTGACTGTAAAGCACCTAATACCTAATCCTGTCGGTCTGTCATAGTAGGATGATCATCACTGATGATGGTTCAACGTCATCTTTCTCTGTCTGTCATTGTAGGATGATCATCACTGATGATGGTTCAACGTCATCTTTCTCTGTCTGTCATAGCAGGATCACTGATGATGGTTCAACGTCATCTTTCTCTGTCATTGTAGGATGATCATCACTGATGATGGTTCAACGTCATCTTTCTCTGTCATTGTAGGATGATCATCACTGAGGTGCTGGGGGACCTTCAGTTCAACTTCTACCACCGCTGGTTCGACGTCATCTTTCTCGTCAGCGCTCTGTCCAGCATCGGCTTCCTCTACATCGCTCACAAGCAGGCCCCGGAGAAAAACATGACCTAGCAGAGAGAGGGGGGGGGGGTTGAAGAAGAAAGGGGGAGGGGGGAGGAGAGAAGAGAGGGAGGGAGGGCATTTGGGGGCAATGAGAAGTGAGAAGAGAATTTTGCTTTGTCTTCTTCGATCGCTCAGACAGTTTCCTGTCAATTATTAGTGCAGATGCGCACGGGTGCTACTACACAAAATTAAAAAACCCCTGAAAGGCCGGGGTCTAGGGGTAATGTCCCCCTGCAGCTGAAGCAAAAATTGATTTATGGTTTAGTTTGCTTTTTCCACAATTTATACAAATGCTTATTTTAAAGTATTTGAAAAATACACTAAGACACACAAAGATCTTGTTTGACAAATTAAAAATATATAAAAAATCCTTTTTGGGTAAAATTCAAAAACAGGAAATCCTTGTATACCAGGAAAAGTTGCACCCACGGATGCGTCATGCTGCCGTTATGCGCCTAAGAAATAGTCTAAAGGCCCCGCAAGGCCAACTTCGGCTGAAGGAAATCTTTCTGAAAGTGTTTCTTGAAAATAAAGGCAGGAGAATGGACCCGGTCAGTAAAGGCAGAAAGATAGTAGATTGCAGTAAGGGAAAAGGCAGAGTCAAGGAGAGTGACAGATGAGAGGAAGTTACAAGCACAGAACTTCCAGAAGGTGGGGGAACTATTTATACAAGACAACCCCCTGTGTCCCCACAGGGTGATTTGATTTTGTTGTTATTGGGTGTCGATGTCATTTTTATCGTGAGCACCCTATCCAAACTTAACATTTGGATAGGGTGCTTCCAAACCCAAATGAAAACTCACTTGTTTCAAAGAGCTTTCTCTCTCTAACTTTTCACATTAATTGGATGATGATTGAATGAATGTGTCTGTTAGCCCAATAGCGTGTGAATCGGTGAATGTGAGCGTCTTGAGTTTAATTCTAAAGAAAGGCTACCAGTATGTATGTATGTATTATTATTATTATTATTAACATTGGATTTCTTTACATCGCTCACAAACAGGCTCCGGAAAAAACCCCATGGCCTAGCAAAGTGGAAAAGGGGGAGGGGGGTGGGAGAAGAAGAGAGAGTTTTGGGGGGAGTGAGGAAGGGTGTGTGTGTGTAAGAAAAGGTTTTTGTTGGTACAATGCGATTTTTATTGTGAGCGCTTTTTTTTCCTGCTCAAAAACAAGGAACATTATAAAAAACTATGGCTTTGGAGATTGGGAAAGGTAAGGGATAGGGAGGGGAGAGAGTGAAGGGATTGGAGGGGGGGGGGGGAGGAGGGAGGAAGAGCGATGCAAAGGTTTTTTGTTGTTTTTTGTTTCAGTGTTGGTTCAACACACAAAAGAATGATTAAAAGAATGTGTGTGTGTGTATTTCATTGAACGTCCATCCACTACACGTGATATTAGACAACAAAGAATGTGTAACTATGTGTGTGTGTGCTGGGGGGGGGGGGAAACAGAGGAATTGAGCAGGCAAGGGGGAATATAAAGGGCTTCGCACACTAGCATCAAGATCTCGAGATCGCGGCGATTTTTTGCTGCAAGGCGCAGTTTGATGCGCCGCTTGCGTGTGAGAGATTCGCGGCGCGGCAGGATTTTTGATGCGTAGCTGCGCAATTTTTTGTTGCTCGAGAATAGAACCGGCTCTAATTTTAATGCTCAAGATCGCAGAGATCGTGAAATTAGCCAATCACAACCGACGGAAGGACCATAACTCTGATTGAAGAAAAAAAATACTGTTGTTTCTAGGAGGAGGTTTGACGCTAGAGTAATCCTTCCTTGCTTTCCAAATAAGGAATTTTGCGCGACAAGAGTCGTGTGTGAGAACACCACTGCCTCGCTACAATGTGTGCTGTGATGCAGGCGTCAACGCGTCAAGGCGTTGCTCTGAGAAACAATTGACGCCTGATGCTAGTGTGCGAAGGCCGTAAGGGTTCAGGATGGCAAGAATTTCATTTCCATTTCATCATCTTTGGTTTGATTGATATTTTTGTTTCTTGTGAGCACTCTTTCCCAGCATTGGATCCATGCAGCATGGGTGCTCCTGGGAAATTTCAAAAATCCTGCAAGGCAGGGGTCCAGAGGGGTTACCCAGGCCCCGGCGGAGTGCAGGGACAGCGCCCCTCCTGGGGGTTCCGGGGGGGGGGGCAGTGGCCCCTGGAAGCTGAAGGGAAACAACAGTTTCCAATGTAACTGACAGGTTCTTGTTGCACTTTCACTTCTGGTTAAACTTCATGACCTCTATAACCAGCAAAATGCATCTTCTCAAATTCTCATAATCCTGCGACGCTGGCTCCAGGCAATGAAAAAAGTCCTGAACTTCAGGACATCCTGGACAAAAAGTTCGATTATTTGAGAAGGGAGCCAACTCTCGTTTATGACAGCAGTAATGGCGGTACAGTCCCATGCTTTCAGCCAGTCCCGAATGAGTTAACTTCAAATTCTCATAATCCGGCGACGCCGACTCAAGGCAATAAAAAAAATCCTGCATTTCGGAACATCCTGAAAGCAGGAGGATCCATGGTTATGTGACCTTTCAAGTGTGTTGAAATGTATTTACATGGGTGAAGGTGATTTTGAAAATAAGGAAAAGGCGGGGGGCGGGGGTGGGGGTGGGGGGTGTTCAGGGGCTGCTTAGGCTTCGGTGGGGTGTAGGGGCAGCCATCTGCTTGGGGGATCTTTGGGGCAAACATCCCGGAAGCTGACAAGAATTTACAGATAAATGCCAATTTTGTGAGCTCTCCTGAGGTCTTTCATTCACATTTATGAAATGCTTTGAACTCTAAAATGACATTTAAGGTGAAAGTTCTAAGGAGCAGCCACACTTTGTGGCTTTGGGTTGCTCAAATCGGTCAATTTCTAGTTTTTTTCCCCCTTCAAATTCTTAAAATAAGGAATTCCTTATTTTCTGATTTTGAAATTAAGGAAATCCTTGCTGAGAAGGAAAACTTTCACCCATGTATTTATAAAGAAGACTTTTATAGTGCTTAATCTTCAAGCTCTAAGCGCTTGAGGAAATTAAATGCATTCGATGAACAGGTTTCAGGTATAAGCCTTTCATTAAATCTTCTTTCATTTTTTTTTTTAATCAATAAATTCTGGCTGCTTGACCACTGTAAGTAGATGTATGTTTTTGTTGTTGTTGGCTAAAAGACTCCAGGGATCATCCCAACAGCCGAAGCACTTGAACACTATGGTACAAATGCACCAGTTACGGATGAGAACATTACGTGTGCGACCGTTTTTATTACCCCGCCACATGGGCAGCCACACTCCGTCTTCGTAGATTTTGGAGACTGGCGATGTTATGCTAGGAGCTTGTCATGGCTACAGACAATCCCTGCATAACATTTTGATGTAGCCTTGGTGTTCTAGCCTATGTCAATTGGTCTTAACCCTTTCACCGCCAAAGTCGCATTGTAGCACCACAGTGATTTAACACCTACGTCACTAAAAGGCATCAAATTGGGGTCTATTATCCAAAGACCCTATTGTCTTAGTTTTGGGAAGTAAGGGTAGACCTTATTTTATATCTGTCACAGAAGAATCCCCAATACTGCAGATGGATTTTGTTCTCTACCCAGGTACATTTAATGGAAAGTTTTGGTTGAAATATGGCTGGCGGTGAAAGGGTTGAGCCAAGGCGAATGTGTTTGCTGACCACTTGTTTTCTCTATTTATTCAATGATTGATTTTGTATATTCCATTTGCCTATTATTGCTTTATGCTTGTTTGACTGCAAAATAAATGTAATGCCTTAATTTTCAGACTAAGGCCATTACTTACTGCGCCTTATAATATGACTTAACCCCTTGACTGCCAGAGAAAATTAAAGAAAAAACCATTGGGCAAATCATACCATGAAAAAGACAACTGATAGAGCCAATCTGGCGAAATGGTCTGGGGATATAACTGTTGACTGTTAGAGCAAAAGCCAGCATATCAGGGTTCTTCATCTGATGACATCATCAGGTCAGTATGTGGTTCGTTGGTGGCAGTCAAGGGGTTAATCAATATAGTAACATTTTTAAAATCTAATTTTGAAATAGGCCCAGCATATCCACGTCTTGGGCTGGAGAAATTTCTTTGCAAGAGTTTCTTGAAAAAGGACAGGAGAATGGACCACTAAGGCAGTAAACTTCCAGAAGGTGGGATAACTATTCCCAAATAGGTGCGCCTTATAGTCCCAAAATCATGGTACTTGCTCGATTGTTTGAAAGAAAGCAAAAGGATTCATGCTTTCAGAAATACACGCACGCACACAATCCATGTAATAACCAAGATGTAATAACCAAGATGCAGCTCATCAGCCCAATATTGACTTGGCATTTCTTTATTGACTTCATGCTTTTTGTTATCTGCACACAACCTTATTTCAGCTAGTATTTTCATGCAGAATTTCATTTAAAAACTTGATTTCCATTAAAAATATATATATATATTTACAAGCTTATTTCCGACGGTTGCATTTGGAAACGAAACTGAGATCAACCCTTAAATTTTTAAAAAATATAGCCCAATTTCTCAAACACCATTTAAAAATAGTCTAATTTCTCCAACATGTGGACTAAATCTAAAGCACAATGACAGTCAGGATGCTACTGCTTAATCTTGGTTTTTGTCAATGAGAGACAGTGCGATTTTTCTCACACCAGAGGGCGTGACGCTCGTGTGGGGCTAATCCTCTCTATATTATTAGTTGGGGATAAAGAAAGAGAGAGAGAGACAGTGAGTGGTCCTACCATCACTCTCTCTCTCTCTCACTACGCCCAAGTAAGAAAATCGCGTGATAAGCCCCTAGTGCATTGACTGCCCTCTGGCGTGACAAATATCGCCATAGGTTGACCATTACATTTTTTTTTTTAAACATACAATGATACACAAAAACAATTTTATTAATTACAACAACAAAACCAATGATACCCCCACAAACTGCTTGAAGAAAATAAATCACATAAAGACTGCTAACTTGCAGAAATATTTTAAACCCCGTTATTTCTTTCAAGCAACTTTGGCCAACCTCGTAAGGCCAGTCTCTCACTCACACACACACACACACACACACACACACACACACACACTCACACTCACTCACTCACTCACTCGACACCCGTTATTGTATCATATCGTCGGTGAAATTCAAAAACCTCGTATCTCAATTTTGGTAGTTTTGATAAAAAAAATTAAAATTGACCGCGTTGACCACAATACATTGTTCAATACATTGCAAGTTTAGTCCTGCATTTTGTTAAAATTACTTTTAAATATTTTTTTTTAGACTTGAAAAGAACGAAGATATGAGGTTGTATTTAACTAGATCTGAATGTTTTTCTCTTCTATTTTCACAACCTCATTTACCCCAGATAGAAAGTCGTTAGAGATACGAGCTTTTGGTGGAAGGTGGCGGGTAAAATTAGAAAGCTGACTATGTATCAAACTCAAAAATCGAGATACGAGGTTTTTGAATTTCACCGACGATATTGTTATTAGGACTTGGAAATCTGAGCAAGGCAGATGCCACACAAACTATGCTTTGAAGGTCAGCGTTTCAGCTCAAAGATTATGAGTTTTCGAGCAACAAGCGAGAGACAGTCAAAGTGCCCTCCACATATGGCCGCAACCCACCTGCGTGCGCATCTCGACCATTCCAACGGAAGTGTCGCCATCTTAGTCCTTATTTGTGTGCAAACAAAGTGAAAATATTATCTAAATGTGTAAAGAAAACATCCAGATGTTATGAATACAGTTTAGATAAGTTTCGAATTGGAACAGTCAAATACGCAGCATCGATCTGGCATTTTTCAAAAAAAGGTCAGGACTAAGATGGCAGTCTCCCATAATATGGCGCTCCTTGTGGCCGGATATGACGACACGTGGGTACTAGCCATTTTAGATTACTGTTTTAATTAGGGTGTGTACAGATTCTTAACTCTTTGTCTTTCACCCCGTACTAATTCCCAGCAGCTTTTCACCACAGACGTAGTAAAACCGACAATTTTCATCTCCACTTTTGCTTACTTTGTTTGCATACTAAGCGTGAGTGTTTGGTATTGTTGGACAGAACGTGTGCAACACTTCAACGGGGTAGCAGGCAACCACCCACGCTTGCTATTTCTTAACACTTTCACCCCGTACTAATTCCCAGTAGCTTTTCACCACAGACGTAGTTAACATCTCTACTCTAGAAAACAAGACAGCTCGCTTCAATACACAAATCATTTTGACAATCAGCATGAACGACAAACAAAAATAAGAAACCCCATGCAATAGATCAGAAAATAATGGAAGTCTACCATCTCAAAACAAAACAAAACAAACTAGTATTGTTCATGTGAATCCTGTTGAAAAATCGTCCATTGAAAAAAACAAAAAACGAGATAAATAACAACAACCAAAACTGACATAAATCGCCTAAAACAGCAGCTCACAAACTTGCCTCTGTTCAGGGCTTAGACTCTTACCTCACAGGTTCAATGATCATCTAAACATAACAAACCAAAAGCCGAAGGGTTTATAATTATCTAAACAAAGCGAAACTGAAATAAAATGTCAATAATTATCAAAATAAATCGAAACTGAAAACAAAACGTCAATCAATAGTTTTACTGCTCTGCAGTGCCAATTTGTCGAGGTTATCACATGATTGATTTCAATTAACAACAAAATCCTAATTATATGAGCAAATCCATCCACACAACTAAAACCAGACTCTAACATACAACAAAACGCAACGAAACCAGACCCTAACAAACCAGACCCTAACACACAACAAAACAAAACCCTAACACACAACGAAACCAGACCCTAACAAACCAGACCCTAACACACAACGAAACCAGACCCAACACACAACAAAACCAGACCATAACACACAGCTAAAACCAGACCTTAACACACAACAAAACCAGACCATAACACACAGCTAAAACCAGACCTTAACACACAACAAAACCAGACCCTAACACACAACAAAACCAGACCCTAACAACAACTAAAACCAGACCCTAACACACAACTGAAACCTAACACAACAAAACCAGACCCTAACACAACTAAACCCTAACATACAAACAAAACCAGACCTTAACACACAACAAAACCAGACCCTAACACAACAAAACCAGACCCTAACACACAACTAAAACCAGACCAACACAACAAAACCAGACCCTAACACAACAAAACCAGACCCTAACACACAACTGAAACCAGACCCTAACACAACAAAACCAGACCCTAACACACAACTTGGTTCTTAACACGTCAACTGCTAGTTGACATTTGTGGGGTTTTTTAGCGAATCTATGTTAGGCCATCAGGAGGCAACCAACCGAGGAGACACTGCACTGCTGCTGAGTCACTTTGGTGGAGTTCAGTAGACCCTGTTCAGGACACCACCTACTAAGCCCCCTACTGACGACACTATTCTCTAAGTCGCGGAGCCAGCGTGAGTGAGGTCCTCCTCCGAGGACGCCACCACGACCGTCCACCGACAGCTCCCCAGAACACACTGATCCCCATGACTTTGACCCGAACGCACCAAGGCATAGACTGGATCGGAAACCGAAACTGAGGTCACCATGAGAGCAGGGCTTGCGGAATGTGAGACATTTTTCTTTTTGTTTTGAAGACATCATTTGTTGATAACGTCATTCATGAAGAAACTTAGAAAACTCCAACCACCAAAAGAAATTGTAGATCATGAAATCACCTTTCGCAAACTAAACACACACATGACATATTTAAAACGTTTCACTAGAAAAAGGCAGCTCCGAGTGGACTGATATTAATACCGACTGTTAAGGTCTTCTGACTTGAAACTTCTGACTTTTAATGGTAGAATGTTCGCCTCGTAAAGCAACAAACCCAGGATAGTTTCCTTTTGGAAAAAAACTCAGTAAAGGGGGAACCAGATGCATTCAGATACAGACCCCACGAACATCACACACACCAAACTATACAGTGAACAAAAAAATATCCATCAAACCAAATTCAGCTGGTTTGTTTTTTTCCATTCACTCACCACCCCCCTCCCTCAGACTCCTGTACAAATACACACACTCATGCAAATATGCACAAGCACACACACTACATTAAATCACTCGTGCCACACAAATCACACTCCCTCGTTCATACAATGCAGTCAAAAACAAAACAGTCATACGCCAAGGTCAAGGTCACAACAGCGATAATTTATGCGCGGATGCCTTCCTCTCTTGGTGACACACCACCACACAAAATTTGAAGCGATTCTGTCAAGCGGTTCGGGAGATATCCTTCGGACAGACAACAACAAAAACAGACGCCGCTCACCGCAAAGTCTGCCTCCTTACGGTGACAGGCAAAAAGCAACACACATTACACTCACAAATTACGCTTTTTTTCCAACCACAAAGACTGCAAAAACGTTACCTTCAGTACATTATGAAATCGCCTTTCGCACACTAAGCATACACATGACATATTTAAAACGTTTCACTAGAAAAAGGGCAGCTCCGAGTGGATTAATATTGAGGAAAACTGCTGCCGACATTACCGGTATCCCTATTCTATTCGTCCCCCAAAAACTCATCGGACACACTCGCTCGCCAACCAACTTTCATCTTGCATCGACCACAACTCACAACTCTCGGCTCAAATCAGGTGGTCTCGCTCTCAAGTCCAAGTACAGTGGAACCTCCCTTACAAGACTCCCTCCCACATAAGACCTACTTCTCTGAGACATTGCCCTTCTTTATAAGCATTAAAATCACCTCCCATATAAGACCTCGCTTGGGGTGATTTCTGAAGGTCTTATAAGGGAGGTTCCACTGTATTGGAACAATCAAAGACTATTTAGCCATAATCAAATGCTATCTTCCGAAGTCGGAATGTGGCTGCCCATGTGGCGGGGTAATCAAAAACGGTCACGCACGTAATGTTCTCATCCCTAGCTGATGCATTTGTACCATAGTGTTCAAGTGCTTCGGCTGTTGGGATGATCACTGGAGTCTTTAAAGACCCACCACGTCCTGTGTCAAAATCACAGTTTTCACGTGTTTTCCCTCTAATAGCTGGTAAAAAATATTCCTAGCGTAAGAGGGAATGTGACGTGGGGGGTCTTTAAGCCAGAGTACAACAACATCAAATGCTGATCAGACACACCTCTAATCTCAAATCAGCCAATCAAATAATGATCGGCTACAGATGTCATCTAAAACTGACCAATGAAAAATGCTGATCAGTCTCAAAACTCCCATCTCAAGTGGACCAATCAAATCGTATAATACGGAGATACCCTTTCGCCGCCAATGTCGCATTTATACACCACGATGGTTTTGACACCCATGTCACTAAAAGGCATCAAATCACGGCCTGTTATCTAAAGACCCTATTTTCTTAATTTTGGGAGGCAAGGATAGGCCTAATATTATATGTCACAGAGAAATTCGCAATATTACAGATATTTATTTTTCTCTACCCAGTTAAGTTTAATGGTATTTTTTAGCTGAAAAATGGCTGGCGGCGAAATGGTTAACTAAAAGGCATCAATCAGGGCCCGTTTTCAGAAGACCCTATTTTCTTAATTTGGGGAGGTAAGGATAGGCCCAATGGTGTAAATGTCACAGAGGAATTCCTAATATTGCAAAGACACTTTTCTTTCACCTACCCAGTTCAGTTTAATGGTATGTATTTTAGCTGAAAATGGCTGGCGGTGGAAAAGGGGTTACATCGACCAGTCAAATGCTGATTGGCCATACCGCTCTCGTGACAACCAATGAAATACTGTTCGGCCAAAGGTTTCATGTCACATCGACCAATCACAGGCTGATGGGCCACGTGGCTGGCACTTTGCAGATGAACGATTTCATCAGTTCTCGGATCCTCATGAAGTGTCGCTTGAACTCCAAACCGTCGCCCTGAAAAAGAAAAAGGAAAAAAATCAACGTAAAGCGTGATTTCACAAAACATGCAACACAGTATTTATGTCTGTATATCTATCTCTGCGTAAATAATCTCATAGCAAGGTTCCTTTAAACCCCCCCCCCCCCCCCCCCCCCCCCCCCCCAAAAAAAAAACTTTTGTAAAACTACTACGGTGTTTCCTAATCTTAACTCATTCGCATCGCAACGATTTTGAATTATTCAAAAAACTCACAAATCACTCCAGCCATACACACAAACAAATACATACACAAACAAAAGAACAAAATGAAAGAAGATTACAGGTTTTTACTTCAGGCTTAGACATAGGGAAGTGGTTGATCAGACTTGTTTATATATATAGACTTTATATAGAAAAACTCTACACCCATTGGTTTCCCCCACAACAAACCACTACAAAAGCAAAGTCAGAGGCAAAATTGTGGCCTAAGGGAGCGAAGCGAATTTAGAAGTGACCAAGGTATGGTGTGCACACAGATTTACTTCCCTTGAAGCAAATGCATCAAATTGACAGCTATCTATTAATTCCGCACATATATGGCTGGAACGACTTGAATGAGTTAAACCGTCCCGAAAATTGCACACTTTTCCTCGCACATCTTGAGATTTCCAAACCTTTTCAAAATCTTCACACTCACACAACCTCACCCCCCCACCCCACCCCTCTCTGTCTAGTTTACTTGTTTATCTTCCCGTCTCTAAAACATCCCCAATTTTCATATTTCCAAAGCTTTCCCAGACCTTTACAAATACCGTATATTTCTGACTATAAGGCGAGACAGTAGAACCTCCCTTATAAGACTCCCTCCCATATAAGACCTACTTCTCTGAGACATTGCCCTTCTTTGCAAATATTAAAATCACCTCCCTTATAAGATCTACTTCTCTGAGACATTGCCCTTCTTTGCAAATATTAAAATCACCTCCCTTATAAGACCCCTCCTTAATAAGACCTCATTTTGGATGGTTTTTGTTATAAGGGAGGCTCCATGTACTTTTCCCCCAGACACAGACCCCTGTCGTTCCCTGGCTTAACAACTCCAGGGATCATCCCAACAGCCAGAGAACTTGGAACAATTCAGTACAAATGCACCAGCTAGGGATGAGAACATTACGTGTGTGACCGTTTTTGATTACCACGCCATGTGGGCAGCAGGGTTCATAGCCAAACAGCATCCTAATTTTCCCAAACTTTCCAAGCCCAACTTTAGGGTTTTCCCAAATCGAAGGTTTTTCGGAAAGCGGCACAATATGCTGAGCGCTTGTTGGTTGCATCATTTCGCAGCCATACTTTATATGCAGAATTTTCGAGCCAAAGCTCACTGAAGACACATTTGCCCGGCAATTGTGCGCTACGCGTAGTAAAGATCGGATGTCTTTAAAGGGAAGCAACTCGCGTCAATTCCGGTAAAAAAAATCGAAAGTAAGTCGCACCGATCGTATGCATAAAAATATTCATTTTATTTCATAATTATAATTTTTTTCTTGGCACGATGATTCAAAATTATGGTCCTGGGCGATTTGGGGGGCAGATTGATGAAGATTTGACAGTAGCTCAAAATTCACAAACTTTCAAAGACTACTCTTGGTTTTTCATTTTTCACAAACTTTCATGGGCCTTGAAAATGAAGTCCATTTTCCCCAAACCTTCCCAAACTTTCCCAACTGCTGTGAACCTCTTCGGGGGATTTTAGACTGACGATGTTAAGCTGGGAGCTTGTCATGGCTTAAGACAATCCCCGCACAACCATTCAGAGCAAAACAACATTTTGATGTAGCCTTGGCGTTCTAGCTTATGTCAACTGGTCTGACACAGCCTCATGCCAAGGCAAACAGTTATCAGTATGATTAAATGTTTCTGGACGTATTCTTCAGCCTATTTTGAGCTTCTTTAGACTCAAAACTGGTTTTGGCATTCAATAGATTCAAATCTCATGTTTAAAGTTTCTGAGGACATCAAATACTCATGTTCTGATAGGAGAATTTCTATATTTGCGTTGGTTTGTGCACATACAATTTTCTCTGCGGCTTATAAACTGGTGCGGCTTATATGTGAACAAGCGCAAAATCGCAATAGTTTGTGGCACGCGGTCTATTTTTACCACTCCAATCATGAGTCATCTCCCCTGGCTTTTCAATAATTTTAATCTGTAAACCAGAATGTTATCTCTGCACCATTTCGTAACTTTTTATATCTTTTGGAAAACATTTAAAACTATGTATCCTACTTATACTCATCGAAAGAAGCACCGCATACTCGTCGTGTCTGTTGTAGTGTCTGTATTATGTATGTTTATTATTTTGTACGCTTTTAGAATACATCATTTTAAAGAGCGGCCTCAATTAATTTTGAAGTGTAGCCTCGATTTGAAGTGCGACAATTTTGTCAAAATGTGCAACAATTTTGGACCGACAGACCGACCGACCGACAAAGTGAGTTATAGGTTTGTGGCTTGAGCCACAAACAATAAACACCTAATCTTTTGTCAAATTAGGGGATGTGGTTTATATACTTTTAATCCAGTTTTTACGGTAATCAAACAGTAAAAATAAATACAATAACAAAAATCTGGATTTTGTATCAAATTTTTGGGGGGTGCGCTTTATAATAAGGTGCACGTCATAGCCTGAAAATATCCTCCGAAGTCGGAGTGTGGCTGCCCATGTGGCGGGGTAGTCAAAAACGGTCACGCACGTAATGTTCTCATCCCTGGCTGGTGCATTTGTACCATGGTGTTCAAGTGCTTCGGCTGTTGGGATGATCCCTGGAGTCTTTAAAGATAATGTTGCGTTCAGGGAATGGGGTCGGGCGGACCTCGCTTTTTTCGTTGATGTCCGATCAGGATCCGAGTCGGAATCATCCGCTTGCGAGTGGTGTTTTTTTCAGCATGCCTTCAGATTGCACTTCGTACCTAGAAAAATGGCGGCATGGAGAAATAAACCAGAAGTATTCATTCAAGGAACATCACTCAAAGTGATACTTTTGATAGCAGTAGCAGTAGCGAGTACGGCTCAAACGCCATGCCTTCTTTTGATTTCTTCTTCTTTTTTTTCGCACTCGTTCGGTGGAAATGCAGATTTTTTTGTTGCTGACCATAATAGCGTAATCAGAGGTATCAAAACGTAATAATTACGGACAAATCCGTAGGGAAAACAGGTCAGGTATACACATGTGTGAAAGCGTTAATTACCTTGGACAATCGGAAGTCGAGCAACAAATGCTCCCCCATCTCCACGATCGTCACTTTGAACGTCAGCTGAGACTGCCTCCGATCAAAGGTCTGGATCGTTATCTGAAAACATAGTTATTATCATCATCATTATTATCATCATCGTTATCATCATTATCACCATTATTATCATCATCATTATCACCATCATCATCGTTATCACCATCATTATCATCACCATTGTGAACGTTAGCTGAGACTCTTCAATCAAAAGGTTTGGACCTGGACCGGTATCTAAAAACATAGGTATTATTATCATCATCACCATTATCATCATTGGGAACGTTAACAGAGACTGTCTTCGAGACGGGTCTCCATCTTGTTCTGTGTGCAAGATTGAAACCGGTACCTAAAAACATAGTTATCATCATCACTATTGTCACCATCATCATCATCATCACTATTGTCACCATCATCATCATCATCATCACTATTGTCACCATCATCATCGTACTCATCAGTTTCACCCAGCCGAGCCCAGTCAAATTTGTATTGGCATTCTTTCTAAAAACCTCCTCCATTTTCAAGTCTAATGTGCAAAGAATAATTTTCATGGTAGTCGATAAAACATTCACTAAACAGTTTTCAAAACGTAAAAGTCCTCCTGTGTGTGTGTTGTGCGAGTGTGTGAGTGATTGAATGTGTGTGAGTGTGTGTCACTGTGTGTGTGTGTCAATGTCATCGACCAACACAACATGAAACATCACTTCTATGCAGATGACTCACAACTCACAGTTTGAATGCGTTATGGATGCTAACGTGTGTGTGCGCTTTGATTTGATTTCTATCAAGATTCAGCACCGTATAAATACTGTATGTTGTTATTGTGTGTGTGATTGAGTGTGTGTGTGTGCGTGTGCGTGTGTGAGAGAGTGATTGAGTGTATGTGAGTGTGTGTCTGTGTGTGTGCATGCACGCAATGCATGCATGTGGGAACGCAGTCATGCATGCGCACACTAACATTCTGAAAACTTCTATGATCAAGCCACTAATCATTCATACGCTTTAAATATTTATTTCAGTATTTACAACAACAACATACAGTATTTATACGGCGCTGAATCTTGATAGAAATCGAATCAAAGCGCACACACACGTTAGCATTCATAACGCATTCAAACAAAAACGCAATACAAAGCGAACACACACGGATGACCGTTATGATGACCCTCTATCCCTCCTCTAAGACCCTTAACCCCTTCAATGCCAGAGGAAAATGGAGAAATTGTCGATTTTCTTATTAAAAAATTTCAAGAGACCCGTTAGACTCAATCTGAGAAAATGGTCTAGATATATATACTGAAGTAAATCAGCACAATTTATATAATTCTCTTTTCTTTTTTGAACACGGAACATTAACGTTAACTGGTTTTGTTTCTGAGGTTCACAAATAAAGACATTGGACACAGAAAAGTTTTATCAAAGCAAACTATTCTGCATTTCAAATGCACTAACTTTTCAGTCCTTCAGAGTAGGGGTACGGAGCTGGCTATTCACTGAGATTTTTCTTTCATACTATATATATATATATCTATCTTTCCTGATTTGTCTAATCCCAAAAAGCATCATTCCAGGGCCATGACATCATCAATGACATCACACACCCCTTTTTCACCGCGTGGCACGCGCATATATGCGTGGTAGAAGCTTCCTCCGTTCGGTACGCAGCACGCATATACGTGTGGTGACTTTGACTCGGAACAGTGCACGTCCAAGTATGGTCCAAGGGAAAAAACCTCCTTTAACCCTTTCGCCGCCAGCCATTCTTCAGCAAATAATTTCCATTAAGCTTACCCGGGTAGAGAAAAAAATCTGTCTGTAATATTGGGGATTCTTCTGTTACATATATTTAAAGTAAGGCCTATCCTTACCTCCAAAAATTCAGTAAATAGGGTCTTTGGATAACAGGCCCTGATTTGATGCCTTTTTAGTGACATGGGTGTTAAATCATTGTGGTGCAAAAATGCGACATTGGCGGTGAAAGGTTAACGTCGCATTTTTGCACCACAATGATTTAACACCCATGGACGGTATTCATGTCGAGATAGCATGAGACTTAGCATGATGCTAACTTAGAAGCTCTTCCAATGTCCTATAGGATTTAATAGGACTTTTGGAAGAGCTTCTAAGTTAGCATCATGCTAAGTCTCATGCTATCTCGACATGAATACCGTCCCTGGTCACTAAAAGGCATCGAATCAGGGCCTGTTATCCAAAGACCCTATTTACTGAATTTTGGGAGGTCAGGATAGGCCTGTTATATATGTCACAGAAGAATTCGCAATATTGCAGATATTTTATTTTCTCTACCCAGTTAAGCTCAATGGTATTTTTTGGCTAAAAAATGTCTGACGGCAAAAGGGTTGAACTATATTCAGCAATCAGTTACCTTGTCTTGCAGAACGACGGAGAGCTCTGTTACTGACAGACCTGTTTACCCTGGAATTGAGCTTTGTGTATTCAAAATCCAAAATAAGTGAAGAAATTTTGGTGTTTTACGTCCTCTCGACCCGGGAAGGCACATATGGGACATGTTTACTGGTTAGATATGCATCCAAACTAAGTGTATTTCTCACAAGCTAGGAGTACTCCAACAGGAAAGTTTGAAAAAACGGAAAGCAAGCATGCATACATTTGAATAACTATAGAAATACTGTGTGAAAAGTAACATCCATTTAAATTTACAACAACCACACACACACAGAGCGCACCCGTTTTCCCGAATCAGGCAATATACAGAAATGATCGTTTTGTTTTCACCGTTATTTTTTGCACATTTACCATATTAACCCTTGCAACGCCAGCCATTTTTCACCCAAAATTATCCGTGAAACTTACCTGGATACAGAACAGATTTCGACTGCAGCATTGGGGATTCCTCTGTGACATGCACAAAACAGGGCCAGGCATGGGAATTGTCAGAGACAAAACACTCTGAAAAGCCCCCCAATTGAAGTATTTAGTAACAAAAACAAAGTATTTAGTAACAATTTCAATTTTTTTTTCCGCAGAAATCCGCGGACAATTCCCATGCCCGAGGGCTTATCCTTCCCTCCCAAAATTCAGAACATTAAGGTAATTGGGTAACAGACTCTGATTTGATGCCTTTCAGTAACATGGGTGTCAAATCATTGTGGTGCCAAGAGGCGACAGTGGCGATGAAAGGGTTCATCATATTTTGGGGGTACCTTTTTGTTGTCAAATATGTGTACAAAATATGGTGAAATCATATGGCCCCCCGCAGACCCGTTTACCTCCTACACAAGTTTCGAGTAGTCTGGATAGCTCAAATGAGTAATTTGGGTGTGAAATGAGTTCTCCTCTTCATTAACCCTTTCACCGCCAGCCATTTTTCAGCCCAAAAATACCATGAAATTTAACTGGGCAGAGAAAAAAATCTGCAATATTGCGAATTCCTCTGTGACATGCATAACATCAGGCCTATCCTTACCTCCCAAAATTAAGAAAATAGGGTCTTCGGATAACAGACCCTGATTATTTTGTTATGCCTTTTAGTGACATGGGTGTTAAACCATTGTGGCGCTAAAACGCGACATTGGTGGTGAAAGGGTTAAACCATCACATATTGTTCACTGAAAATGAGTAATTAGAGCATTTTTTTCAATTTTGAAGAGTAGTAGAGGTCCAAATTGAGTAGAATACTGCTCGAAAAGAGTAGAGTAAACAGGTCTGCCCCCATATCCCCCCCACAGGGGGTCCTTAGGACCCTTGTCTTGCAGACCGATGGAGAGCTCCGTTACTGACCACGTGGGGGGTGGAGTGCTTCCAGTTGTAGTCGAACTGGCTGAACACCCCGGTCAGTTCCTGCACCACCTCCGCCCGCGACTGTTTGCAGAAAAAACGCGTCATGCGTCGGACCAGCTTCTGCATTGGGGTCTGTAAACAACGCATACAACAAACATTTGCGAACAGTGCTAGTTAGTCTGTTATAGTCCCATCAACAGCTATGGTTATCTCAGGACTGTCACCGCATAAAATTCGACCACGCATAGCAAAACACACATCAACGATTCTTAACAGCGTCCCAAAACCTGAAAACAACACAAAAAACAAAAACAGTTCAATTCACGACATGGCATCCTCATCATTGTACCCTATAGCTCATAATTTCACACAGTGCTGGAAACGTTGAGCCACTCTACTCTACTTATCGGATCCAGGTTTAAAAAAACAGTAAAAAAAAAGGATAACAAACACATCCTAGTTAAACAAAAATATATAAAAAAGGCCATATAGGCAAATATGCACTGCAGGATGGGCAACATGTGTCCACTCAAGTGCGCAAGGTCTCGTGCGTGAAAGCCAGTGAACAATAAAATTTAAAAAACTCAGGTTACCTGGCATGTGATGAATTGTAAATGAGGATGGAGAGAATGAAACATGGGGATGAGGGGCTACTCTTAGTTTAAAGCTCCCCCACCACGACAAGCTAAGGTGGAAGCCAGCGGGGGAGCAGTGCGGACAAATGTCTGCAAACAACGCATGTCGAAATATCACACAGAAGCTAACAAAACAACACAATTTAATTAATTCATTCATTAACCCTCTCACGGCTGCATACGCCAGATCCGACCGATTTTTTCTTTACCATTGGCTCCCGTAGCCCCCGATTGCGCCCGCTGAACGCCCGGTCTAGTAGTTTCACTTTCACTTTTGCCCTACCCACAATGCAATATACTAAGTTAGTTCTTCCTGTTCCTGACTCTCAGTGGTCCGTTTTTGGTTCTTACAGCAAGGGAAAGCACCCACTAGTCTTTTTGAACGGATTTTTCGAAGTGACCCCAAATTTTTTTCTTCTTTCCACGTGACGTGCGCAGTATTGACTCGGCGCGATGCTCGGAGCGCCATTACGGATTTTTTAATTCCAATTCATGGTTTGTTGTGTGACAGTGTGTTAGCTTTGGAATGAAAATATCATCATTCCTATTCAATATGCATCTTTCAGAAATTAAATGTGAGTTAGACTTTATTCTGGGTGATTTTTTTAAATAAAAGATTTGGTGTGACGTTCGGAGTTACTTCCCATCACTTGGTATTCAATATAGATTATCGGTTCGATTGATCAGAGTGAGAGGGTTAACTAATCAACAGGCATGTACAGTAGGAAAAGTATTTTTCTCTGAAAGTATTTGGGGGTCTTCTTCCTCTTCTTCTTCTTCGTCGTCGATCGCTCAGACAGTTTCCTGTCAACTACGAACGCAGATGTGCCATGCCGCCGTTATGTGCCTAACTAAGAAATAGGCCCAGCACGTTCATCATCGGCTGGAGAAATTCTTTGTAAGAGTTTCTAGAACAGAGGCAGGAGAATGGACCGGTAAGGCAGAAAGACAGTAGATGACAGCAAGCAAAGGGAAAAGGCAGAGTCAAAGAGAGTAAACAATTAGAGGAAGCTACAAGCACAGAACTTGGGAGGGGGGGGGGGGGCATTCTGGGTAGCACTTTTTTCCCCCAAAGTCCTGTAATCACTGTACCTGTGTCGCTTTGGCATAAGGCTGTGTCAGACAAATTGACATAAGCTAGAACACCAAGGCTACATCAAAATGTCCCTATGCTCTGCATAGTTATGCGATGCAGGGATTGTCTTTAGCCATGGCAAGCTCCTACCATAATATCATCAATCCAAAATCATCCGAAGTCGGTGTGTGGCTGCCCTCATGGCGGGGTGATCAAAAACGGGTCACACACCGCAATGTTCTCATCCCTAGCTGGTGCATTTGTACATAGTAGCAAAGATTCAAAAATCCTGCAAGGGGGCGGCCCCGGCGGAGCGCAGGAGCAGCACACACACATTTACTGCTCTTTTTTCCCCCCCTCTAGACCAGGACAACTACAAGTGCTACGTTCCTTTAACCCTTTCACCGCCAATATCGCATTGTTATCCAAAGACCCAATTTTCTTAATTTTGGGAGGTAAGGATAGGCCTAATGTTATAATTATATGTCACAGAGGAATTCGCAATATTGCAGATTTTTTTCTCTCTACAGAGTTAAGTTTGGCTGAAAAATGGCAGGCGGCGAAAGGGTTAAATATAGCAAATGCTTATATAGGCCCTTTTTATTGTACAAGTGTGTGTGTGTGTGTGTGTGTGTGTGTGTGTAAGAAAATCATTGCTTCTCAAATTCTCATAATCCGGCGACGCCGGCTCTAGGCAATTTAAAAATCCTGCAATTCAGGACATCCTGCAATTCAGGACACCCTGCAATTCAGGACACCCTGCAATTCAGGACACCCTGCAATTCAGGACACCCTGGGAGAAGGAGCATCCATGTAATAGTGTTCGATTGCTTCGGCTGTAACAGGGTTCATACAGATTTTTCTTATTAAAATTCACAAACTTTCAAAGACCCTTTATCCTATTTTCAAGGACCTCTCTCGACATGCAATGACGACGATTGCTTTGATCATGATCATTCAAGTTGCACCAGTGTAGCCAAAAGATCTGAATATAGTGAAGGGAAGTAACTCGACAAATCGATGACGTCTGCTATATGGAAAATAAATCAAATTAAATTGCTTCTTTATCAATTCTGGAAGCAAACAGCAACAAAATGTATGGTGTCAATGACTTTTTTTTAGGCATCAATGACTTTTTCACAAACCATTTCACGATTTTCACAGACCAAAGCCAATTTTCAAAGACTTGAACAGGGCACTCCATTTCTTAAAGACATTCAAAGACCTTCAAAGACTGTGCGAACTCTGTGTAAGCCAGGGAACGACGACGACAAAAACAACAACTGTACCTGCGAAGACTGCGTGGCGTTGAGCTGCGAACTCAGCAGCAGATCGTCCATCTGGGCGGGTTGGGAGAAGCTGATTGATCCTCCAGCCGTCGGCGAATCAAACACCTCCGATCCGTTGGACCCTGACTGAGCGCTGTCAGCATCGCTGGTCGTCATGGAAGGCTGGGAACAGGACACCGAGCTGTGGGGGGAGAGAGATGTGACGTCAATTACCACGAGGAGGGTAGAGGGGAGGAGGAGGAGGAGGAGGAGGAGGAGGGTGATGATGATGATGAAGGTGATGATGATGATGATGATGATGATGATGATCTGTGGGGGGAGAGAGATCTGACGTCAATTACCATGAGGGTAGAGGGGGGAGGATGATGATGATCAGGAGGAGGAGGGTGATGATGATGATGATGATGATGACGATGATGGTGATGAGCTGTTGGGGGAGAGAGTCAATTACCGTGAGGAGGGTAGAGGGGAGGATGATGATGATCAGGAGGAGGAGGGTGATGATGATGATGATGATGGTGATGAGCTGTGGGGGGAGAGGGAGATGTGACGTCAATTACCGTGAGGAGGGTAGAGGGGAGGAGGAGGATGATCAGGAGGAGGAGGGTGATGATGATGATGATGGTGATGAGCTGTGGGGGGAGAGGGAGATGTGACGTCAATTACCGTGAGGAGGGTAGAGGGGGTGATGAGGATGATCAGGAGGAGGAGGAGGAGGAGGATGATGATGGTGATGGTGATGAGCTGTGGGGGGAGAGGGAGATGTGACGTCAATTACCGTGAGGAGGGTAGAGGGGAGGAGGAGGATGATCAGGAGGAGGAGGGTGATGATGATGATGATGATGGTGATGGTGATGAGCTGTGGGGGGAGAGAGGGAGATGTGACGTCAATTACCACGAGGAGGGTAGAGGGGAGGAGGATGATGATCAGGAGGAGGAGGGTGATGATGATGATGATGGTGATGATGATGATGATGGTGACGAGCTGTGGGGGGAGAGAGAGAGATGTGACGTCAATTACCGTGAGGAGGGTAGAGGGGAGGATGATGATGATCAGGAGGAGGGTGATGATGATGATGATGATGGTGATGAGCTGTGGGGGGAGAGGGAGATGTGACGTCAATTACCGTGAGGAGGGTAGAGGGGAGGAGGAGGATGATCAGGAGGAGGAGGGTGATGATGATGATGATGGTGATGAGCTGTGGGGGGAGAGGGAGATGTGACGTCAATTACCGTGAGGAGGGTAGAGGGGGTGATGAGGATGATCAGGAGGAGGAGGAGGAGGATGATGATGATGGTGATGGTGATGAGCTGTGGGGGGAGAGGGAGATGTGACGTCAATTACCGTGAGGAGGGTAGAGGGGAGGAGGAGGATGATCAGGAGGAGGAGGGTGATGATGATGATGATGATGATGGTGATGGTGATGAGCTGTGGGGGGAGAGAGGGAGATGTGACGTCAATTACCACGAGGAGGGTAGAGGGGAGGAGGAGGATGATCAGGAGGAGGAGGGTGATGATGATGATGATGGTGATGATGATGGTGACGAGCTGTGGGGGGAGAGAGAGAGATGTGACGTCAATTACCGTGAGGAGGGTAGAGGGGAGGAGGATGATGATCAGGAGGAGGAGGGTGATGACGATGATGGTGATGGTGATGAGCTGTTGGGGGGAGAGAGAGAGATGTGACGTCAATTACCGTGAGGAGGGTAGAGGGGAGGATGATGATGATCAGGAGGAGGAGGGTGATGATGACGATGATGGTGATGAGCTGTGGGGGGAGAGGGAGATGTGATGTCAATTACCGTGAGGAGGGTAGAGGGAAGGATGATGATGATCAGGAGGAGGGTGATGATGATGATGATAATGGTAGTGGTGATGATGAAGAAGAGGATAGTAGAGGTGATGATATGGATGATGACGATGATTATGAAGAGGAGAAGGAGGATGATAGAGGTGATGATATGGATGATGATGATGGTAGAGGTGTGATAATGTCGATGAAGAAGAGGAGGATGGTAGTGATGATGATGATGATGATGGTGGTAGTGGTGATGATGATGATGATGATATATAATGACGATGGAAGCCGTTGCAGAAATAGTTGTATCAATTAGAAGGAGGGGGGGGGGGGGGGGGGGAAACCATAATGAAGGAATAGGGGAAGGATAACAATATCAGCAACAATAAAATAACAATCATCATCATCATAATAATAACTACAAATAAAAACAAAAAATAATACGAAAGAACAAAGCAAATCTACAGAACGAAATACATCTCTGACCACATGTGTGCAGAAATATTCTTCTTAGATACAATTTGTTTATTTCCTTCGACATATTGACTTTCCTTTTCTTCTTTATCATCATCTTTAACAGCAGGAGCCAGGCATGGTCGAAGGGCAGTAGCCCGAAATATTTGCTGATTAAATTCATTTACACCGTCTTCCCATGTGTTGTTTTTTTCTAATGTTTTTAATGCTATTTATCATCTTTAATTAAGTTGTGTGGTTTTTTTTTATTTTATTAAATCACAAATCTTACACACAGAAAAAGATGGAGACCCGTAATTATGTTTTTGATTATTATGTAGAACATAAAAAACTATTTCAAAATGGCGTACCCTAATCAAACGAACAAACAAACAATTGACAGAATATGCTGTATTTTTCTAACTACAGTGAAACACGTTTAGTACGATTTCCAGGGGAGAGGGCCAATTTACTCGTTGTAAGCATTGCTCGTTCAAACCATTTTATCGATTTTGGCAACCCTGATGAACCTATCAATCGGTCCTCACATCTACTGCGATGTGCGTGTTGGTAAAGTGTGAAAAAGACAGAAAAACGGAAACAACACACTTACCCAACATTGTAAGCCCAGTATCCTGTATCCATAGGGTTTTTAATGCCGATTACATACACTTTAAAACAGTTTATTAACACACGATAACATCAAAAACATAAAATCCACACACGCGCTTTAAGAGAAAGTTAAAATTTCCCGAAATTCACAAGATCAGTGCGCAAAAAGTGAGTCCAGTGTCGTCTGCTTGCGCTGGAGACACCCAAGTTGTTATATCGGCCAATCAGAATGCCGCTTACATATCGAGGGGTCAGTCAAGATGGCGATGTTGTTGTCAGTGTGTTCTCGTTCTAGCCAGGTAGTTGTGCAAGAAAGCTTGACTTTGGGATGGCGGTGTGGTTGTAAGTGCGTTCTCGTTCTAACCGCGTAGTTTTTGCATAAAAGCTTGACTTTGGGAGTCAATAAATTGTACGTTATATGCAAGTTGCTCGTTGTAGCGAGCTCGTTGTATGCAGAATTATTTAACAAGGAAAAAGAACTTAAGAAGGCTTGTGGTCGGGAATTTTGAAACCACTCGTTAAACACGGGCTCTCGTTTAAACCGTACTCGTACTAAATAGGTTTCCCTGTATAAGGCACCACTTTTTCCCAGATTCAAACCCCTGTCCACCTTGGCACGAGGCTGTGTCAGACCAATTGACATCAGCTAGAACACCAAGGCTACATCAAAATGTTAAGTTCTGCATGGTTATGCGGGGATTGTCTTTAGCCATGACAAGCTCCTCGCATAACATCATCAGTCCAAAATCCTCCAAAGTCGGAGTGTGGCTGCCCACCGTGGCGGGGTAATCAAAAACGGTCACGCACGTAATGTTCTCATCCCTAGCTGGTGCATTTGTACCATAGTGTTCAAGTGCTTCGGCTGTTGGGATGATCCCTGGAGTCTTTAAGCCAGGGTACAACAACAAACCCCTGTGCCTTAGTTAAGACTAATAAAATAGTAAAATAATATAATAACCAAATCTTAAATTTAGGTAACAATTGTGGGGATGTCTTATACAAAGGTATGGCTTACAGTCTGAGAAATACAGTACGTAATGTGCGGCATTCATTTCAAGACTTTCTAAATACATTGAATATATCTTTTGTTTGTCTAATTTAAAATGATGACACGCATACATAACATTTATTTCACTAACGTTTACTGACTTTGAATTGTAATAATATTTCTTACTTTCTAACAGGGTTCCCACAGATCTCTATAAAAAACAAGCGCGAAATCGCAATAGTTTGTGGCACGCGGTCTATTTTTACCACTCCAATCATGAGTTACCTCCCCTGGCTTTTCAATAATTTTAATCTGTAAACCAGAATGTTATCTCTGCACCATTTCGTAACTTTTTATATCTTTTGGAAAACATTTAAAACTATGTATCCTACTTATACTCATCAAAAGAAGCACCGCATACTCGTCGTGTCTGTTGTAGTGTCTGTATTACGTATGTTTATTATTTTGTACGCTTTTAAAATACATCATTTTAAAGAGCGGCCTCAATTAATTTTGAAGTGTAGCCTCGATTTGAAGTGCGACAATTTTGGAACGACAGACCGACCGACCGACAGAGTGAGTTATAAGTTTGTGGCTTGAGCCACAAACAAAAATTCAAGGACTTTTCCAGGACCATACTGGTAAATCTAAAGGACTGAAAATACACCTTGTAATATGGATAATAAGCATTACAGTAAAAGGTGTGCTAATATCAAACTATTTTAATTATTTGAAACCACAAAACTTGCACACACCAAAAGACCGTTATGTAGTATCATGGTCGTCGGCTGTTACAATATCAGGCGGTCAAAAGTCTGAACTAAAAAGACAAGAGTTAACTTTGAGTTTTACTATATATATATATATATATATATTCAACAACATCAAGTGTTGGTCTTTGCTTGCTTGAAAGTTGAGAATCTGGTAAGCAGATTAAGAAAATTCCAGGACTTTTCCAGAAGCTTTAGGGCCTGTGCCATTTTTCCAGCACTTTTCAAGCCCTGGAAAAGACCTTGCTAGTTTTCCAGGATTTTTCAAGTTTTCCAGGACTTGTGGGAACCCTGTTCTAAGTTCATTCAAAAGTTTGTTTTTTAAAACTATCATACTCAAAATGATCTGGATTTATATTGCAATGCAATATGTAATGCTAAGAACATACACTTCAAAATGCCAGCACAAAATCAGAAGATGAAACACAAAAATCTCTTTTGACTCAAACCTAATGTGTACAACCTCAATGACACACAACACACAGTTTGATCGGAAGCTGTGAGCACAATCAGGCATCAGAATAGTCTGACGTCCAATAGACGATTTTCGAAAAAAATAATAATAGGGGAGAGCACTTTGTGCAAATTAGAGTTGATTACCTCGACTGACTCGGTCAAAAACCATAACAACCATGGCGGTATGGCGGTGAAGCCAATAGAACGTTCTAAGTGCTGTATGTCTGCTCAAACACATGAGGCGAGAGCTGGGGATCTACCTGATGGTGGAGTATCTCCCCCTGTTTGACCGATTGAATTACTGTCACTCTCTTTGACTCTGCCTTTTCCCTTTGCTTGCTATCATCTGCTATCATTCTATCTTACTGGTCCATTCTCCTGCCTTTTTTCTATAAATTCTTACCAAGATTTCTTCAGCAGAAGTCGGACATGCTGGGCCTAACTATTTCTTAGCTAGGCGCATAACGGCAGCATGACGCATCTATGCTCGTGCGACAGGAAACTGTCTGAGCGAACGAAGAAGAAGATGATTTCTGCAGTTGAGCCAGGACATGGTCCTATTGATTTCTCTCGTCTCAGGACAGTTTGTCCTGTCACTTTTCGATCCTGGGTACATCACTGATCCTCTGTCAGAAATCCTTAACCCTTTCGCCGCCAGCCATTTTTTCAGCAAACGTTTTCCCATTAATCTTACCTGGGTAGAGAAAACAAATAATCTGCAATACATTTCTCAGTAATATGTATAAAGTAAGGTCTATCCTTACCTCCAAAAATTAAGAAAGTAGGGTCTTTGGATAACAGACCCTGGTTTGATGCCTTTTAAGGCGGCGACAGACTATGTGGCTGCCTCATGTGACTCGATCAGGTCGTGACGTTTCACCTCATTTGCATACCATCTAACTCGATCAGTCTGACTCAGTCGAGCCCAGTCAGGTGACAGAGCCGAATAGGGCGAGTTCTAAATTTCACTGATCGAGTCAGATGGCTTGTGACGTCTTCTGTGCGGGAAACAAAATTTGATCTACGTCACGACGTGATTGCGTCATATGAGGCAGTCACATAGTCTGTCGCCGGCTTTAGTGGCATGGGTGTTAAATCATTGTGGTGCAAAAATGCGACACTGGCGGTGAAAGGGTTAATCCTCTGAAATTTGCAGATCCTCCGACACTTCTGATGCCTGATAAATGATCTATATTGCACAATCAAAAACAAAACAAGGGGCAAGCTAATGATACAAATCAACGGACGTCAACTATACTGTTAACATCTACTGCAACTCTGAACATTGTGAAAATGAGAAATACATACTAACAAGCGCGAAATCGCAATAGTTTGTGGCACGCGGTCTATTTTTACCACTCCAATCATGAGTTACCTCCCCTGGATTTTCAATAATTTTAATCTGTAAACCAGAATGCTATCTCTGCACCATTTCGTAACTTTTTATATCTTTTGGAAAACATTTAAAACTATGTATCCTACTTATACTCATCAAAAGAAGCACCGCATACTCGTCGTGTCTGTTGTAGTGTCTGTATTACGTATGTTTATTATTATTTTGTACGCTTTTAAAATACATCATTTTAAAGAGCGGCCTCAATTAATTTGAAGTGTAGCCTCGATTTGAAGTGCGACAATTTTGGAACGACAGACCGACCGACAAAGTGAGTTATAGGTTTGTGGTAAACAAAAACACAGATAGCCCTTTCACCCCCATTGATTGTGAAACATGACGCGCAAACTGTGTTAGTAATTTCCAAACTATTATCAGAATCTTGATCAAACTTGGACATATTTGCTAGCCCATTTTTAAAAAAATAAAAAAAAAATAAAAAAATGCGTGTGCTATTTTGCTTGTTTGTTGGAGGGCTTCTCTTCCTGTCATTTTTGGGTGTGTTTTTTGGTCTTACTTTTACTAGTTTTAGCCTACTGTATTTTTCGGACTATAAGGCGATATATTTTTTTTCCAATTTCGGCCTATGCGCCTAATAAACGAAGGTGCCCTATAAATGAACAAAATCGTAAGACGAGAGGCAACGATTGTCGTGCTCAGTACAGTCTACTGTGACTCGCAACATCGAAAGTGGTAACGAGTTGCCGATATGACAAATATTCATGTTAAAATGCTTTAAAATCCCTGTTATCGTCCGAGATACCGTCCAACAGATGCCACAACCCTTCATTGGATGTAAAAAGCATCGTTGTAGAGCTTGAAATGCCATAATTCTACCAGTTTCCGCGAAGAATTTGCCAAAATCAACAATCGGAAGTCGCAAAAATGGAAGTTTTGATTATTTGAGAAGGGAGCCAACTCTCGTTTACGACAACATAAATGGCGGTCAGTAATCGTTTACAGGACGTGTATGGGCTTCAAACTTCGACTTTCTTTGCGAGGTGTGTATCGCCTTATAAACGAGTGCGCCTTTCACTTGGATTTTGTCAGATTTTTCTTGAAAATTGCCCTATTCGCCTTACACACAGCAGCGCGTAATGAGCCGAAAAATACGGTAGCTTTCTTTGCATTACAGCAGGGATTACTCTTGGGACCGGTCATCAGTCACTGTCACATAACATTTTGAAATGACCTATTGTTTTTGCAGGCAAGAGGTCATATGACATTAAGTTTACTGTGTGTCTATTAGCAGTTTTAACTATTTTGATGTGCGCTGCGACTGATTTCATAGTGATCAGACTGACTTTGGTGAAGCAATGAAGATAAATCCTCTATTATTAGTGAATTTACTTTACGTTGCATAGCCATTAAATGATTAACCTCTCTACTTTCATTTTTTGAACAAGCAGTCTGTGAAACTAGGTCACAGCAAGTGGTTGATTGCAACAGAGTCATAGAATTGATTGATCCATGATTACATCAAATTCTCTTACAAGAAAACAATCTCGCTCTGTCTCAAAACCGTAATGAATCAAATAAGAAGTAAACAATTCTACGATCCAAACTCTTGAACTTAAACAAAATGCTTCTTTCAGCTGAAACTTAATCTCTATAAGCTGTTGCCCAATTTCCTTAACCCCTTGACAGCCAGAGAAAATTAAAGAAAAAAATCGTTGGGCAAATCATGACATGAAAAAGACAACTGATACAGTGATAGACATTCTGAGAAAATGGTCTGGGGATATTACTCTCTTGATTATGTTAAAAGAGCAAAAGCCAGCATATCAGGGTTATTCCTCTTCATCTGATGACATCATCAGTGATGTCATCAGGTCAGTAGGTAATACGTTGGTGGCAGTCAAGGAGTTAATATATTTTTTTCTGTTTTAAGATAACCTTAACTAACAAGCACACAAGACAGATCTAGCCTTTTCCTTCAATTCATAGATAATTAACGAAACGAGCTAATGAAATTAGGAACACAGGACAAAGGAACAAAGAACAGGCAAAAGTATTACTTCTTAAGCTAAATAGAATTAAACTATAACAGATTTTTTTTTTCGGGAAAAAAATAAAACGCAGCATTGTACTCATTCTGAAAAAGAATGACCTTCACCAAAAATACAACGGCAATCATCATTTTATACACTCGCTTTTTGCGAGCAAAAAACAACAAAGAAATGTTAGTTTGCTTTGCATGCAGTCAAACAGTTAGCGGGCTTCACACATGCAGCAGTGCACACACGTGTGTATTGCATACACACACATATGCACACGCACACACTTGCTATCACCCATACGCACACATAGACACACACGCAGACATCAGACCTGCCTACTTGGAATTTTCCCAATCAGTAGCCCAGCCATCAATTTTCAGTAGCATGGCAAACTTTTTCGTAGCATCCACAAACGACGGCAATCAATTTGTTCTCTTCCTGAGCCGAAACGCACTGTTCATGTTTCGCCGATTGAACGTGTTGACGGTCGTCTCTACCGCCATGATTCACAGCGAAGTCTGCATGGCAGAGGTTGCAGTGAACATGGTTCGCACCAAGTCGACTTCTGACGATGCAAGGCCACTCCTCCGTGTAAGCTATTTTGAAAACTTGTGCGGCAGGCCGATGTTTTTTCTTAGAACAAGATGGTGTGCCAGATGATTTTCGTTTTCTGGTTTGGGTTCGGTTTTTTTCGTTTGAAACATCTCCCGAATTGCTACTGCTGCTGGAGTCCGCCATTTTTTTCAGAGAAAGTAATAAGAACGCATGCGCAGTCACTGATAAAAACGGAAGTGACTAGGTTATCGCGCATGACACGGCGTCTGCTCTTAGAAACAGACAAAACCGGGAACGGCATGAGCAAAAATAAAATGCGGCAGCATTTTGTTTTCTCCGTAGCAATGTTAAGGTTGCCGTAGCTCTGTAGCCAAGCTTTATTTTTCATAGCTGCTATGGCCAAATCGTAGCAGTAGGCAGGTCTGAGACATAGACACACACACACAGACACACACAGACAAAGACAGACTCAAACACAAACTACTCGAAGTCTAAATCAAAACAAAACGTTTCAAGAAACAGAAATAAAGATTCCTTTCGCAGTATTGAGAATCATTTTGCATGTTCTTCGCATGCACACACTTACCATCACCCACACACACACAAAGTCAAGCACAAACACACACTACTCAAATCTAAATCGAAACAAAACATTTTTGAAAAAACAGAAATAAAGATTCCTTTCCTAGAACCGATCAAAAGCATGCAATAATTGAGAATCATTTCGCATATTCTTCGCGCACACACACAGACATAGACACACACACAGAAACACACACACACAGACAGACTCAAAGTCAAACACACACACACAGACAGACTCAAAGTCAAACACACACACACAGACAGACTCAAAGTCAAACACACACACACAGACAGACTCAAAGTCAAACACACACACACAGACAGACTCAAAGTCAAACACACACACACACAGACAGACTCAAAGTCAAACACACACACACAGACAGACTCAAAGTCAAACACACACACACACAGACAGACTCAAAGTCAAACACACACACACAGACAGACTCAAAGTCAAACACACACACACAGACAGACTCAAAGTCAAACACACACACACAGACAGACTCAAAGTCAAACACACACACACAGACAGACTCAAAGTCAAACACACACAACTCGAAGTCTAAATCGAAACAAAACGTTTCGAGAAAAGAAATAAAGATTCCTTTCCTAGTACCGATCAAAAGCATGCAATAATTGAGAATCATTTCGCATATTCTTCGCACACACACACAGACATAGACACACACACAGAAACACACACACACAGACAGATTCAAACACACACTACTCGAAGTCTAAATCAAAACAAAACGTTTCGAGAAACAGAAATATTCCTTTCCTAGCACCGATCAAAAGCATGCAATAATTGAGAATCATTTCGCATATTCTTCGCACACACACACAGAAACACACACACACATACATAGACACACACACAGAAACACACACACACAGACATAGACACACACACAGAAACACACACACACATACAGACTCAAACACACACTACTCGAGAAACAGAAATATTCCTTTCCTAGCACCGATCAAAAGCATGCAATAATGGAGAATCATTTTGGATATAAATCAGGCATGAGATTAAGAAATTATTATTTAGGCTGAAAAGCGGCTGAAGCCCCCTGAAACTGAACCTTTTTTTTGGTATTCTAAGCCTGTCTGCTTTGTTTGCGTGTACGGCTGGAGTGATTTGTTGAGGTTTTTGAATAATTCAAAATCGTTGCCATGCGAAAGAGTTAAAAAGATTAGAAGTAGCCTGAATTGATATATTTTGTTCATTTTTATTCACATATATACCAAGTATTTCTATTCTCAAATTGGTCTCTTTTTAAAAAAATGTAAAACAAATTACTTCTGGGGGGGCCATCGAAAAGCCTGAAACCATCCGAAAGGCTGAAAAATCTCATGCCTGATATTCTTCGATCAAAACTACACACACACACACACACACACACACACACACACACACACACACACACACACACACACACACGCACGCACACACCAACAACCACCTTTGCTCATGCAACTCGATCCTGAAAAAATGAAAAAACAAATCTGTTGATAAATCATGCGCTGTATACAAACTACACGTCCAGGTTTTTTGTTTCAGTAAAACATAATCACAACATGATGTCGAACCTGAACATAACTACATCACACCATCACTCCTAGAAATAGTAGAAATGCAAATTACAGACAAACCTCTATTTTAAGACTATAAGGTCGTAAATTGGAGGGGTCGTATGACGGAGGTTTTCACTGGAAGCCGTAAAAAGAAAAAGTTCAGCACAGTTCATACTCTCTTCTTCATGCACACATACGATGACATATTAAAACTGGATTTGGGTCTTTCCAACTCCATAGGATTGTGCAATCGATATTACAGTTTCACTTTGCCGACTTCTTTTAATCACCTCCACTCTCGTCCAAAGTCAGTGGTTTTCTTTTTCAAAGTCAGTGGTTTTCGTGCTTTTCCTACGCTCTCCGCCATCTTTTCTACAACAAGGGAAGCGACTACGCTTTCAGGCCCTTGACTGTGGTTGTTTCCCTTTGCTCGAAGTCTATGCAGACGACAGCAACGGTCGTAAAAACCAACAAAATGGCGGTCGTAAGTCGCGTTTTAGAGGAAGTCATTTAAGAGAGGTCGTTTACATAGTAAAATGCATCCGTGCCAACAAATCCGGTCTCAAATGAGAGGTGGTCGCTTAACAGAGGGTCGTAAAATAGGGGTTTGTCTGTACAATGTGGGAGTATTTCAATGTCAACATATGTGACAGTGCGTGGGAAAACCAGACATAATGTGATTTGGGCATAAATTGAGATTTTAATTTTTCATGGTGGAGCAAAGATTCCTTAATTCACAGAAAACCGATTTGAGTTATCTTGTCTAGTTTTCATTTCATAATTATTTGAAGTTTGGCATTCGGAATAGGTCGTTTGCAGAAATCGGGCATAGAAGATACAATTTTTCCTTTGTTTCTATTGACTTGATTTAGAAAACCATCAAATAAACAAAGAAATCATTCAAAATTGCCTTTCATGTTGTGGATACTGGTAGAACACATAACAATAGACATAACTATGCCCTAAATAGAACATTGATATTTTGGGGGTTGTTGACTATTTTCGGCCTTTTCTCAAAACATTCTGAGCGCCTTATGTAGGTTTTTCCCATGCACCATCACATTTCTTAAAAAACAAAACGAACATGTGCCAAACGAAAAAGAAGTAACAGTATGCATGCGCATGCTATCAAAAACTAAAAGGAGTAAAAAGCTATCAAGCTGGCAAGAAAAAAAAGAGTAGAAATTTTTTTCAAGGGTTTTTATTTATTTCATTGAAACTTTCAAATTAATTTGAAATCAAACAAAACAAAATTCCCCCCGTGGGGATACCGGGGGGTCTTTCGCACAAATAGTTCCCCCATTTTCTGGAAGTTCTGTGCTTGTAACTTCGTCTAATCTGTCACTCTCTTTGACTCTGCCTTTTCCCTTTGCTTGCTGCCATCCGCTATCTTTCTGCTTTACCGGTCCACTCTCCTGCCTTTTATCTATAAATTCTTACAAAGATTTCTTCAGCCTCAGTCGGACATACTGGGCCTAACTATTTCTTAGTTAGGCGCATAACGGCAGCATGACGCATCTATGCTCATTTGACAGGAAACTGTCTGAGCGAACGAAGAAGAAACAAAACCATAATTTTTTTTCAGTAAAGTTTGTTTTACAACATATGCAAAACTGCAATGAATCAAAATGAATGATTATAACTGAAAAGCAATCGATAAAAAGAAGTGGGCAGGTCCAATCACTTACCCCGGGGACTGGTCGGATTCGGACACCCTTTGGCGTTTTCTCTTTGGTCCGGCTGACAACTGCTGGGCTGCGTCTGGAAAACACGAGAAATACAGTGGTACCCCCCTTAGAAGACTCCCTCCCACATAAGACCTACCTCTCTGAGACATTGCCCTTCTTTGTAAGTAATAAAAGTTACCTCCCTTAGAAGACTCCCTCCCACATAAGACCTACCTCTCTGAGACATTGCCCTTCTTTGTAAGTAATAAAAGTGACCTCCCTTATAAGACCTCCCATCATAAGACTCCCTCCCACATAAGACCTACTTCTCTCTGAGAGACATTGCCCTTCTTTGTAAGTATTAAAGTTACCTCCCTTAGAAGACTCCCTCCCACATAAGACCTACCTCTCTGAGAGACATTGCCCTTCTTTGTAAGTATTAAAAGTGACCTCCCTTATAAGACCTCCCATCATAAGACTCCCTCCCACATAAGACCTACTTCTCTCTGAGAGACATTGCCCTTCTTTGTAAGTATTAAAGTTACCTCCCTTAGAAGACTCCCTCCCACATAAGACCTACCTCTCCGAGAGACATTGCCCTTCTTTGTAAGTATTAAAGTTACCTCCCTTAGAAGAGTCCCTCCCACATAAGACCTACCTCTCTGAGAGACATTGCCCTTCTTTGTAAGTAATAAAAGTTACCTCCCTTAGAAGACTCCCTCCCACATAAGACCTACCTCTCCGAGAGACATTGCCCTTCTTTGTAAGTAATAAAAGTTACCTCCCTTAGAAGACTCCCTCCCACATAAGACCTACCTCTCTGAGAGACATTGCCCTTCTTTGTAAGTAATAAAAGTTACCTCCCTTAGAAGACTCCCTCCCACATAAGACCTACCTCTCTGAGAGACATTGCCCTTCTTTGTAAGTAATAAAAGTTACCTCCCTTAGAAGACTCCCTCCCACATAAGACCTACCTCTCTGAGAGACATTGCCCTTCTTTGTAAGTAATAAAAGTTACCTCCCTTAGAAGACTCCCTCCCACATAAGACCTACCTCTCCGAGAGACATTGCCCTTCTTTGTAAGTAATAAAAGTTACCTCCCTTAGAAGACTCCCTCCCACATAAGACCTACCTCTCCGAGAGACATTGCCCTTCTTTGTAAGTATTAAAAGTTACCTCCCTTAGAAGACCCCTCCCACATAAGACCTACCTCTCTGAGAGACATTGCCCTTCTTTGTAAGTATTAAAAGTTACCTCCCTTAGAAGACTCCCTCCCACATAAGACCTACCTCTCCGAGACATTGCCCTTCTTTGTAAGTAATAAAAGTTACCTCCCTTAGAAGACTCCCTCCCACATAAGACCTACCTCTCTGAGAGACATTGCCCTTCTTTGTAAGTATTAAAGTTACCTCCCTTAGAAGACTCCCTCCCACATAAGACCTACCTCTCCGAGAGACATTGCCCTTCTTTGTAAGTAATAAAAGTTACCTCCCTTAGAAGACTCCCTCCCACATAAGACCTACCTCTCCGAGAGACATTGCCCTTCTTTGTAAGTAATAAAAGTTACCTCCCTTAGAAGACTCCCTCCCACATAAGACCTACCTCTCCGAGAGACTGTAAGTAATAAAAGTTACCTCCCTTAGAAGAGTCCCTCCCACATAAGACCTACCTCTCCGAGAGACATTGCCCTTCTTTGTAAGTAATAAAAGTTACCTCCCTTAGAAGACTCCCTCCCACATAAGACCTACCTCTCTGAGAGACATTGCCCTTCTTTGTAAGTATTAAAAGTTACCTCCCTTAGAAGACTCCCTCCCACATAAGACCTACCTCTCTGAGAGACATTGCCCTTCTTTGTAAGTATTAAAAGTTACCTCCCTTAGAAGACTCCCTCCCACATAAGACCTACCTCTCCGAGACACATTGCCCTTCTTTGTAAGTAATAAAAATTACCTCCCTTATAAGACTCCCTCCCACATAAGACCTACTCCCAGAGACATTGCCCTTCTTTGTAAGTATTAAAATTACCTCCCTTATAAGACTCCCTCCCACATAAGACCTACTTCTCTGAGAAATATTGCCCTTCTTTGTAAGTATTAAAATGACCTCCCTTATAAGACCTCCCATCATAAGACTCCCTCCCACATAAGACCTACTTCTCTGAGACATTGCCAGACCCGTTTACCCCTATTTTGCAAATTTGTAATTTCTGAAACCAAAAATAGTAATTTTGAGGAGGAAAAAAACCAACGTAATTCAACGCGCGGCCAATTCTTTTTCTTCACATAACCCGACTATATACAAGCAATTGTGCACAGGGAGACCTTTAAAAACCTTTTTTAAACCATGTACTGGCCTTTTCTCTTTCAAACTCGGCCTACTAACCTGTTCGAACTGCTTGTGATCTCACCACGCGGTCGCTTTGATGCCATCTTCAAACAGAATGACTGCGAACCGGAATGACTTTTCACTGCATTGTTTCAAAAGCATCGCTCGTCGACGTAACTGTAGTGGTGTTTTTTATCTTAGGATTTTTGTTCTTTCTCGTCGCTGTAATTATCGTAATTATCTTGTTTTGTAAAAATTACGGCAAAATCGTAAAGGTAAACAGGTCCGCATTGTCCTTGGTAAGTATTAAAATTGCCTCCCTTATAAGACCCCTCCCTTATAAGACCCCTCCCTTATACAACCTCATTTTGGATGGCTTTGGGAGATCTTAGGGGTGGGGGTAGACAAAAATGAGGGAAGGAAAAAAATAATAATAATAATAATAATGAGGAAAATGTATATAGCGCCCATCCTACTATGTAGGCTACAGGGCGCTTTACACAGAATTGAAATGGAATAAAAAACATGAAACAAAAATCCAATAACATGAGCAGACAAAACAATACCGGTCAGACTTCGTTTGGCCGGTAACAATGCACATAACAATCAGCAACAACAACTGCTGTGACTACTACTACTACTACTGCTACTGCTGCTGCTGCTGTTGCTACTACTACTGCTGCTACTACTACTGCTGCTGCTACTACTACTGCTGCTGCTGCTGCTACTACTACTACTACTGCTTATAATAGGCCTAATACACGTATGCATTGTCACACAATTTGCAAGCATGAAACACAGGGTTCCCACAGATCTCTAAAATATAAATTCAAGGACTTTTCCAGGACCATACTGGTAAATATTAAGGACTAAAAATTATGCTTGTAATATGTGACCCATCACCACAAAGTGGGTCTTAAGGTGAAATGGCAGATTTTGATATATTAGCATTTACATAATCTGCAGACACTTACCTTTCTTTTGATATATGATTTATTGCTCTACTCAAACAAATGAGGAAGTTATGGGGTGTTAAAGGGGGTAACCCAGCAGATGGCCATTTTGAGAAAACGGGGTTCAAAGATTTTTGACCCATCCTAGGCCTAGCACTAGTCACTGACTAGTGTAGCAGTCGCCGAGTCGGAGTCGAAGCAGGTTTTACAGTTTTGAGGCAGTCATCATCACGGTCAGTTTCGTTTTCATCATCCGAATCCGTCGAGTTGAAATATTTTGCTAACGATGCTCCAAGTTCTCCTTGATCTGCGGCTGGTAGGGTTGTAAATGGCCGAGAATTGAGCAAAAAAGTAAATCTTTCGAAAGAGATCGTCTGCATCATATCCATGTTGCCTCGAAACTGCAAGCAGCAAGTTGTCTCCCTCTCGACCAATCCCGTTGCGCGTTGCCTTTCAGTAACTAGCGACAGTCTATCCTAACCTCTCATTGGTCGAAGTTTTCAACTCTCTAACTCTGTGTTTACGCCTAAGTTTTGCAATACCATGCTTCTGATTGGTTAGATTTCAAAGCGAGCACGCGAGCAGAAGCAGGTTAAGGTCACAAGCTTTCCAGAGATATGTAACATGATGGGGCCCGATCAGGGTTTCAGTTTACAGTTTTCAATCAAAAATGTAGTCTTTACAGGCGATTAAAATAGGATAATTGCCATGGGGTATGTCATTTAAAATGTGTTTTAATGCATTTACAATTTGAATTTCACTTAGTCCAATGCATGAAGTTGAAGTTTAATGGTGGCAGAATCCATTTCAAGTGAAAACTCAAAATCCATACTTTTGACCCACCTACCCTTTTTTGGGCCTCTACCACAATTGCTGCTTGCGAGTTAAGACCCGGTTCGTGAAATCGGGTCACATATGGATAATAAGCATTAATGTAGGTGGTAAATGTCAAACTAATCCGATAATTTGAAACTAAAAAAACTGCACACGCCAAAAGTCCACATGCAGTAGGGTGCTCGTCTGCTGTCACAAAAAATATCAGGCGGTCAAAAAATTGAATTTTTTTAAAAACCCAAGCATGAACTTAATTTGACTAAACATATTTTAAAACAGATCAAGTTTTGGTTTGGTAGCTTGAAAGTTGAGAATCTGGTAAGCAGATTCAGGGATGTGAGAAGGACCCAAACAAAAAGGTGTAGCCGATGGTATCGTCAAAGTACTCAAACAAAACTTTTGCCTCCGACATCAATTTTTTCGTTGCTGGCCAACACGGATCTTACTGTCCGTTAGTTTCATCCATCCAAGCCCTGTCAAATTTGTGCTGGCATCCTTTGTCGATCTCCTCTTTCCTCACATCTATGGTGTGATAAATAATGTATACGGCTGACGATGAAACAGTCACTCAATAGCTTTGAAAACATCAAAATCCTCCTTCAAAATCATAGCCGAACATATAAAAATGACGCATTGCCATTGGACGCAACTGGCCAACCACAGAGAAGCTTACAAAATTCAGTCAAGGGACTGTACTCATGCTACAAACTGCTTTCATTTTCACGCTACCTAACTCGACAATCTCTCTCTGTACTTTTTTTTTTAAATAGAAAAAGCGCATTTACGCGCTTACGCGTAGCTCTCACATCCCTGCAGATTAAGAACATTCCAGGACTTTAGGACCTGTGCTGTTTTTCCAGCACTTTCCAAGCCCTGGAAAAGGTCTTGCTAGTTTTCCAGGACTTTTCAAGTTTTCCAGGACTTTTCAAGTTTTCCAGGACTTGTGGGGACCCTGGAAATAACGGTATATATTCACAACATGCACACATAAACACACCAGGGCTCCCAGGGACCCCCAATTTGGGGGTCTATGAAGCACTAAAATTCTAAAGGACCCTCTAAAAGAATGTGCAGGGGGTCCCAGGGATGCACTAGAAAAATTCTTTTTAGCATTCGCAATGCCACTGGGACCCTCTGTACTGTAAGTCTTTACTTACAGTACAGAGGGTTCCTGGGACCCCTTGTTTTGCAGGACGATTGGGAGCCCTGCACACACACACCATGCATACATACACTCATACAGGGAGGGGCCTACAAGAACAAAGAGGGAAGGACAGACCTGTTTACCCTAATAATGAAAAACCTGGAATTTGCCACACAAAAACCTGGAATTTGAGAGAAAAAAAACAGAATTCACATCGGTACACGACTCGCGATAAAACACTGATTCAACTCGGCGCCATCACAATCAATTTTCACTTCATTTTCTATTGAAAAGTTCAAAATTCTCACATCATCGTATTTTCCAGTGATAATATAATCTAAATGGACTCATTTCAAGCCCTAATTACAATCTCTACCATGAAAAAATTGCCTTGAAAGCTCTTCGAATCGACAGTAAAAGCCTGGCCGCCATTTGCATTCGGTTTCGGTCAACCCTTGCGTCTTTTCACACGAACGGAAACAAATAATAGACTTTTTTTAAATCCCGGAATTTTCAGCGTTCACCCAGAATTTACCATTTTACCCAGAATTTTAGCAAATTTCCAGAATAATTCCGGCAAAACCGGAAGGGTAAACAGGTCTGGAAGGAGGAGGATAGGGGGGTGGAGGGGGAGGGGGGGGGGGCTGAGAGGGGCAAGAAGAATCTTACTGGCGCTGAAGTCCTTCTTGAACCACTGGTTGTTCCTGATCTGTTCGATGGTGTAGCGTTTCTCTGGCCGGTCCATCAGCAGCCTGCGGAGCAAACCTGAACACCGCATCATCAACGTCATCCAATGTCACCCAGCACCACGAAAGGGAGATTAAGTGTCAAGCTGACCAAAAATTACACATTTGAAAACTTCAGAATAATTCTCTCATTTGAAAAAGATACAAGAATGGTGCTTGTATCCTTTTTTTTTTCTCTGTTCCAGAGTTATGAGCATGTAAAGTTAGTATGGTGAGGGTCGTCCATTTTAAAAAAACCTAGCTGAAGAAACTGCATTGACCTACTCGTTTTAAAGCATTTGTAAGACCATATTGAAGATTGTCCTTTATAAATACGAAAGATAAGATGTTAGAGAACATGAAAATACCCAAAATTGACCCCAAAACTGAGATTTTTTACTTTCCAAGCCGTGAGAAACTTCTTCTTCTTCAATCACTCTGAGTTTCCTGTCAATTATGAGCGCATGTGGCGGGGTAATCAAAAACGGTCACACACCGTAATGTTCTCATCCCTAGCTGGCGCATTTCTACCATGGTGTTCAAGTGCTTCGGCTGTTGGGATGATGATCCCTGGAGTCTCTTAGCCAGGGTACTGACAACGACAACAACAAAGCCCAGGAGTCTTTTAGCCAGACAACAACTACTCACACAGGGCCAGGTTGTCGACTTTGTTCCAGGGTCGATTCTCGATGTGACACTCCCTCCAGTTGACGTACTCCGTGCAGGCCAAGACTGCAGCATCCCACGGCAATTCTGACCCCAGACAAAACAGGCATGGGAATTAGAGAAGACAAAAAAAGACTGAAAATTGGGGTCTGGAAGCAGGCATAGGAACAAGGAATAAAAAACAACTGAAAACTCTGTGTGTTGGGATACAGCCCCCAGAAAATGAAGCTTCTTCTGTTATCTAAGCCTTAAAAACAGTATTAGAGATAAGACTGATATATTTAGTTCATTTTGCATTCATTTATAACCAATAACTTCAGTTTTACTCATTGGGCTTCTTTTTTTTTATCTCATAAATGTCCTCTTGGACCATCAAAAAAGCTGAAACTTGAAAAAAAAAAAGACTGAAGAGGACCATCAAAAAAGCTGAAATCAGCCAAAAGACTGACAATTCCCATGCCTGCAAAAAGCAATCCATAAGGAACTGTGTGCACATTACACGCGGAAAACGCATGCGCTTATGTCTGAATTTCTGCTATGATTATAGAATGAAATTAATATTAATGTCTTTTGTAAAAATAGTTCACCCACCTTCTGGAATTCTGTGCTGACAGAGAGAGAGAGAGAGAGAGAGAGAGAGAGAGAGAGAGAGAGAGAGAGAGAGAGAGAGAGAGAGAGAGAGAGAGAGAGAGAGAGGGAGAGAGAGAGAAAGTAAGCAGAGAGAGTGAGAGAGAGAAAGAGAGAGAGAGAGAGAGAGAGAGAGAGAGAAAGAGGGAGAGAGAGAGAGAGAGAGAGAGAGAGAGAGAGAGAGAGAGAGAGAGAGAAAGAGAGAGAGAGAGAGAGAGAGAGAGAGAGAGAGAGAGAGAGAGAGAGAGAGAGAGAGGGCGAGAGAGAGAGAGAGAGAGAGAGAGAGAAAGAGGGAGAAAGAGAGAGAGAGGAGAGAGGCCGAGAGAGAGAGAGAGAGAGAGAGAGAGAGAGAGAGAGAGAGAGAGAGAGAGAAAGAAAGAGAGAGAGAGAGAGAGAGAGAGAGAGAGAGAGAGAGAGAGAGAGAGAGAGAGAGAGAGAGAGAGAGCAAGCACAAGATTCAGAGGCAGAGAAAAAACGCGACGCTCTCTCTAGTTGACGGACATACTCGGGGTACAGGCAAACATTGTCGCTACCCACAGCTATTCTGACCACAGACAACATCAAAATAAACATACTTCCTCTTCTTTATTGATCGCTCAGTTTCCTGTCAAATGAGCGTGGATGCGTCATGCTGCCGTTATGAATATTAAATAAGAAATAGTTAGGCTCAGCAAGCATTTCCAGTCTTCGGCTGGAGAAAATCTTTGAAAGAGTTTCTAGAACAAAGGCAGGAGAATGAACCGGTCACTAAGCCAGAAAGATGGTAGATGACAGTAAGCAAAGGGAATAGAGTAAAAATAAGAGTGACAGATTACAGGAAGTCACAAGCAGAGAACTTCCAGAAGGTAGGGGGACTATTTCCATTAAAAAAAACCCACACAAACACACCCCAGTCAGCAAATGGAAAAGAGGGTTTTTTTAAATGACAGATTACAGGAAGTTACAAGCACAGAACTTCCAGAAGGTAGGGGGACTATTTCTTCTTTTTTGTTAAAGACAAACACACTCCCCAGTCAGCAAATGGAAAAGAGAAAAAAAAAAGACAGATTACAGGAAGTTACAAGCACAGAACTTCCAGAAGGTGGGGGGACTATTTCCATTAAAAAACACACACACAAACACACACACACCCCAGTAGGCAAATGGAAAAGAGTTAAAGTAAAAATGAATGAGATTACAGGAAGTTACAAGCACAGAACTTCCAGAAGGTGTGGGAACTATTTGTACAAAGACACACACATACACACCCTGGTATCACCACTGGGGGGAGTTTGTGGATACAAATTAACAAATGGGATGGCAATATGGAACCAAGATTTAAAAAAAAATTTAAACCAAATAAAAAAACATCAAAAATCAATCCCACAAACCTCCCACCAACATGGCCACCAGCACCACTCCACTGGACCACAGGTCGGCCGGCTCGGCTTGGTAAGGCTTGAGGCCGATCACCTCCGGAGCCAGGTAGGGAGCCGAGCCGCACAGCCGGTCCAGGAGCCGAAACTTGCCCTGGTGTCGGAATATCGTGGCCAGCCCGAAATCGGCAATCTTCAGATCATCTGTGATACCAAAAAAATAAGACAAATAAAAATATTGATGTAAGATACATCGTAGAAAACAAATCGTCACTTGCCCTGGTGTTCCAGACTATAGAAAAGTGCCACTGCTTTCAGAGGAGGTTAGTATCCCATCCTTTCTCTTTCATTAGTTATCCAGATTTCGTTCAGTACTGCTGTGACGTAGGCGCAGTGCAGTGCGGCGGGAAAATCACTGTAAGCGCATTGTCTGACTCCACCCCCCACCCCATCCCCTTCCAGCCTTTGCTTCCTTTCATGGTGCTTAGCCACTGGATATCCAGATTCCAGTCAATTAACTGTGACGTAAATGAAGCGTTTGGCGCGAAATGAGCGCGTTGTTGCACAATTGCGTGTCGACTTTGAGGATCGCCGGGATCGCTGAAAATGACTGGTTAGTGAATAAAAAATGCATGTTTTTGTTGCTGGTATTGTTTTCATTGTTTTTTAGCTTAGATTTATCATTTTGTTCTTTGACACGATTTTTTTCTTCCCTTACGCATTTTTTTGCCGACGTCGCGTAAGCAAAACGTGTTTTCAAAAACACTAGCGCGCCCCCTGGTGTCACATTCCCTCTTATGCTAGGAAGATTTCTTAAGCTTTCTCACCAGCCATAAGAGGGAAAGCACATGAAAACCGTGCAGTGTAGGGTTAAAATTCCTAGCTCGCTACTATGAGAGTGACTATTTGCGACAACCACAAATTTCACTTTTTCGTTACTTGAACCATTTACCTAACCCTAACCCTAGAAAAAAAGTGAAATTTGTCGTTCAAGCTCAATGTCACAAAATGCCGCAAATAGTCAGTTTTATAGTATAGCGAGCTATGAATCTTAACGAGCTAGGAATTTTAACCCGACATGCAGCACAGAACTACTTGTCCCTAAGAGCAACTGCTATGAGGACGTCAAACCTTCTACCAACAACAACAAAACCGTGACTTTGACACGTGACGTGGTGGGTCTTTAAAGAGCATTATAACCCATTTTGAATAGTAGAGGTCCAAACTGAGTAGAAAACTAATCGAAAAGAGCATACCGTATTTTTCGGCTCATTAGGCGCTGCTGTACATAAGGCGAATAGGGCAATTTTCAAGAAAAATCTGACAAAATCCAAGTAAAAGGCGCCCTCGTTTATAAGGCGATACGATACACATCTCGCAACAGAAAGTCGAAGTTTGAAACCCGTACACGTCCTGTAAACGATTACCGTCCGCCATTATTGTTGTCGTAAACGAGAGTTGGCTCCCTTCTCAAATAATTGAAACTTCCGTTTTTGCAACTTCCGGTTGTTGTGTTTGGACAATTATTCGCGAAAACTGGTAGAATTATGGCATTTTAAGCTCTACAACGATGCTTTTTACATCCAACGAAGGGTTGTGGCATCTGTTGGACGGTATCTCGGACGATAACAGGGATTTTGAAGCATTTTAACGTGAGTATTCATCTTATCGGCGACTCATTACCACTTTCGATGTTGTGACTCACAGTGGACTGTACTGAGTACAGCAAACGTTGCCTCTCTTCTCACGATTTTGTTCACTTATAGGGCACCCTCGTTTATTAGGCGCATAGGTCAAAATTGGAGAAAAAAATATCGCCTTATAGTCCGAAAAATACGGTAGTAGTCAGGTCTGCACACACCTTTGTCGTCCAGCAGAAGGTTCTCTGGCTTGATGTCTCGATGGGTGATGCCTTTGGAATGAAGGTACTCCTGCCACGAAAGAATAAAGAAATGACCAATGAAGGACAAGGTGCACAAAAGAACAAAACGCTGAACAGGTCGTTTCGTCCTTTTTTTAATGAGAGAAAAAACACAACGTTTCAAGGAATATCCTCGTTGTCAAGTGAAAGTAAAGTAAAGATCATAGATTTAAATGGCAAAAAAGAAAACACTGAGCAGATTTCAAAATAAATGCGAGGGCTGGTAAAAAATATATATAGTGAGCACATACTAACCCTGCATTGAACATCAAAACTAAAAAGGCAGCCAAAAACTTCTTGGGACATGCAAGGACAACAAAGACAAAGCTGAGTTGGTATTCACTTTGATTAAAACACACACGCGCAGCACACACACATATGCACGCGCACACACACACACATACACACACACATACACGCATGCATGCACACATTGCTCACATGCCCACATAAACGCATACACATAAACACACACAAGCACACATTTGCAAACATACATGCACAAATCCACAAAAGCACATCTACACATCAAGGACATGGTCTACTTCCCTCGGGCTAAATCATCCTCATAAATTAACCTAACCCTACTCCTGCCACAAAAGAATTTGTGTGTAAAAGCAAAATAACTGGATTATTAATCCTTTTAACCCTTTCACTGCCAATGTCGCATTTTTGCACCACAATGGTTTAACCCATATTTGACTGGAAACAGTCCAACACTGCCTAAGCTGAGAGGGCCAGACAGATTTTCACTACAAGAACTGAGCTGTTGTGGACATTTTCACCGATTTCGGGTAGCTTGTGTCAAATAACTTTTTGACACAGAAATCTTTTGTAAACAACCAAGTGTTGCATATCAATAAAATCAGAAATGATTCTTCTGTCTAGTCATCAAAACAATTTTACAAAAAATGCCCAACACAAAATGTTATGAAAGTATAAAGATAAAATTTATTTGTTTTAAAGTGAATTTTCATAAACAAGTGCATTTTTCAACATGAAGAAAACACATTTAATGCAGAACATATGCTTATAAAATGTAGCTGAATCCATTTTCTTTCAAACAAACACAAAATGTTGACAATATCTCCACAAATTGTATAGTTATGCTTGCTTTTCTGAACACACATGAAAACCACATTATTCAGCATCCGCCATTACTATCCCACTCTACCAAGTAAGTGACATCAGGCATGGGAATTGTCAGAGACAAAAAACTCTGAAAAGCCCCCCCATCGAAGTATTTAGTAACAAAAACGCAGTATTTAGAAACAATTTCAATTTAAAAAATTCGCGGAAATCCACGAATTCGCGGACAATTCCCATGCCTGAGTGTACAAACAACATAATGAACCCTTTCACCGCCAGCCATATTTCAGCCAAAATAGTCCGTTAAATTTACCTGGGTAGAGAACAAAATCCACCTGCAGAATTGGTGAGTCTTCTGTGACATATACAAAATAAGGTCTATCCTTACTTCCTAAAACTGAGACAGTAGGGTCTTTGGATAATAGACCCCAATTTGATGCCTTTTAGTGAAATAGGTGTTAAATCACTGTGGTGCTAAAATGCGACTTTGGCGGTGAAAGGGTTAATCATACATTCCGATTGCAGTTATTTTTTTTCTCTCTACCCAGTTAAGTTTCATGGTATTTTGGGGCTGAAAAATGGCTGGCGGTGAAAGGGTTAATCATACATTCCGATTGCAGTTATTTTTTTTCTCTCTACCCAAGTTAAGTTTCATGGTATTTTGGGGCTGAAAAATGGCTGGCGGTGAAAGGGTTAATCATACATTCCGATTGCAGTTATTTTTTCTCTCTCTACCCAAGTTAAGTTTCATGGTATTTTGGGGCTGAAAAATGGCTGGCGGTGAAAGGGTTAATCATACATTCCGATTGCAGTTATTTTTTTTCTCTCTACCCAAGTTAAGTTTCATGGTATTTTGGGGCTGAAAAATGGCTGGCGGTGAAAGGGTTAATCATACATTCCGATTGCAGTTATTTTTTCTCTCTCTACCCAAGTTAAGTTTCATGGTATTTTGGGGCTGAAAAATGGCTGGCGGTGAAAGGGTTAATCATACATTCCGATTGCAGTTATTTTTTTTCTCTCTACCCAAGTTAAGTTTCATGGTATTTTGGGGCTGAAAAATGGCTGGCGGTGAAAGGGTTAATCATACATTCCGATTGCAGTTATTTTTTTTCTCTCTACCCAAGTTAAGTTTCATGGTATTTGGGGCTGAAAAATGGCTGGCGGTGAAAGGGTTAATCATACATTCCGATTGCAGTTATTTTTTCTCTCTCTACCCAAGTTAAGTTTCATGGTATTTTGGGGCTGAAAAATGGCTGGCGGTGAAAGGGTTAATTACAGGGTTAAAGGGTTAATTACAGGGTTAAAGGGTTAATTACCAATCTTGGGGCAGTGGGTGGATGCCTCGTGCCTCCACACGGGGAGCTGGACGACCCCGCCCCCTCCACGAGTCTCTCCCCGTGGGGATACCGGGGGGGCGGTCTTTCGTAAAAATAGTTCCTCCACATTCTGGATGTTCTATGCTTGTAACTTCCTCTAATCTGCCTCTCTTTTTGACTCTGCCTTTTCCCTTTGCTTTCTGTCATCTACTATCTTTCCGACTTGGCCCCATTCTCCTGCCTTTTTAAAAAAAATATCTTTCAAATAATTTTTTTCATTTGAGCTCCTCCGAAATCAGAATGTGTCGGCTGTATGCGGGGGGAAACCAGTGAAAATTGAAAACTGGACACATACGTACCTTACCCATTATGGCCAAATGGTCTGGGAACGCAGAATTACTAATTTTGTGGGTTGAATTTTTTTCAGTCACTGTGTACGAGAGAGAGAGAGAGAGAGAGAGAGAGAGAGAGAGAGAGAGAGAGAGAGAGAGAGAGAGAGAGAGAGAGAGAGAGAGAGAGAGAGAGAGAGAGAGAGAGAGAGAGAGAGAGAGAGAGAGAGAGAGAGAGAGAGAGAGAGAGAGAGAGAGAGAGAGAGAGAGAGAGAGAGAGAGAGAGAGAGAGAGAGGAGAGAGAGAGAGAGAGAGAGAGAGAGAGAGAGAGAGAGAGAGAGAGAGAGAGAGAGAGAGAGAGAGAGGAGAGAGAATGTTGATGTTTTATTCAACAGATTGTATCATGTATTGTGTTCTTGGGTGGGGTGAGTGGTGGTGATTGTAATGGTGTGCGTGTGCGTGCAAGCGCATGCGAGTACGTGCGGGCCTGCATGTATGGAGGGGGGGGGGGGGGGGGGGGGGGGGGGGATGTATGTGTATGCCTATTTGCATGTGTGTGAGCGATGATTTGTTTTTGTTGAATTACTTGCTTTTAATTTTTGTTGCCGTAAAGCGCATAGAGCTTCCCATTTGGTGGAGGAGTGCGCTGTATAAATGATTCACTGTTATTATTATTATTATTATTATGCTCTTTTTGAGACTCACCAAGCCATCGATGAGCTGTCTGAAATACTTCTGGGCGGTTGCCTGCGGCATCCCAACGTCGGGCTCTGAACACAAAAATAGTGGAACCTTCCTATTACAACCTTGGAAAAAAAAAGAAAAAAGGAAACATTTTTAATAACAGGTCATAATAATAATAGGGAGGGGTCTTAACAGGGAGGCGGACAGTCAGTAGTCCAGATAGGAAGGGGGGGGGGGGGGGGGAACTTGGTGAACATTTTTCGGTAAAGGTCAAGATGTGCCACCCCCCCCCTTACATTTCTCCGTTAATTGTATTTTTCCGTGTTTGCCTTTCTTACCATACATAAAGGTGTATTTTAGGAACATTTTTTAGCTAATAACCGTTTTGGAATACTAACCCTAGCCCTAACCCTAACCCTAGCCCTAACCCTAACCCTACCCCCCCCCCCCTATAAGACGGGAAAACGCAACGAACCACAACTGTGACAAATCGCGGTGTACTGCAGTACATAGTGGGGGGTAGGGTTAGGTTTAGGGCTAGGGTTAGGGGTTAGTATTCCAAAAAGGTTATTAGCTAAAAATGTTCCTACAATACAGCTTTATGTATGGTAAGAAAGGCAAAAACGTAAAAATATAATTAACCGAGAAATGTAGGGGGGGTGGCACATCTTTACCTTTACCCATTTTTCTCGTCCCATCTTAGAGAGGGTCTTAAAGACCCCCCACGTCACGTGTCACATTTCCTCTTATACTTGGAAGACTTCTTAAGATTTCTTACCAGCCATAAGAGGGAAAACACATGAAAACCGTGATTCTGACACGTGACGTGGTGGGTCTTTAATAGGGAGGTTCTGGACATTGCATTAACCCTTTGACTGCCAAAGGAAAACTGATCAAATATCGATTGCCTTATTATAAAACATAAAAGAGACCCGTTTGTTAGATTGAGCCTTGTTAGACTCAATCTGAGAAAATGGTCTCGAGACATATCGTTCCTGACTTGTCTAAACCAAAAACCATCATTCCAGGGCTATGACATCAAAAGTTATGACATCATCAATGACATCACACACCCTGTAGTAAAAACAATAATAATAATTGATAGCATTTCTATAGCGCCTTTCCATAATCATTTTACACTTCCATTCATTCATACACCCACAGTCTCACACAAGACATTATTACCCAATCATTCACCCAGGTACAAGATCAAGAAGGAAACATTTACAAACCGAATGAGCTTTGAAAGTAGTGAGTCTTGAGCTTAGCTTTGAAAGTAGAGATAGTTGGTTCATGGTGGAGATCGACTGGGAGGGAATTCCAAACAGCAGGGGCACTGAAACTGAAACTGCGGTCACCAAATGATTTTAGATTTGTTTTTGGAACTTTCAGAAGTTTTGTGTTTGAGGACCTGAGTGAGCGGGAAGGAGTGTAGGTGTGAAGAGCACTGGAGAGGTAAGGCGGAAGGGTCTGTTCAAAGTGACGGAAGGATAGGACAGCCAGCTTGTACTGAAGGCGGGACTGCACAGGGAGCCAATGGAGCTCCTTCAGAAGTGGCGTGACGTGATCACGCTTGCGCTTATGCAGTATGACGCGGGCTGCACCGTTTTTGTTGTTGATCCCTGGCTTAACGACTCCAGGGATCATCCCAACAGCCAGAGCACTTGAACAATTCAGTACAAATACACCAGCTAGGGATGAGAACATTACGTGTGTGACCGTTTTTGATTACCCCGCCATGTGGGCAGCCACACTCCGTCTTTGGGGGATTTTAGACTGATGATGTTATGCTGGGAGCTTGTCATGGCTTAAGACAATCCCCGCACAACCATTCAGAGCATAACAACATTTTGATGTAGCCTTGACATTCTAGCTTATGTCAACTGGTGTAATTTTGCGTTCTTATGTTGTTTTTAGTCGGCTCGTCTTAATCTGTTGTTATCTTAGGAATGTCTTGTCTATTGTGGGTATGTGCATCATTTTACATGTATATTGCTTATGTATGATCCTATTAAAAATGCTTTATATAGTTATTATGTTTTAACACGCAATATTTAACTATCTCCGAATGTGTAGTCTATTGTAAGTTTGTAAATCATATTATCTTACGTTTCCATGTGTGCTATTACGAAGTGCATGTCATATGCCTATCATGTTTTAGTAAGTAAGTTTTAATCTGTTGTTATCGTATGAATGTGTTGTCGGTTGTAGTATGTGGACCATGTTATCTTGTATTGTCTTATCAAGTGTATACTATTCGTTATTTTCTTATTTTAGTCTGATGTTTTATTTATATTTCAATTTGTAAAGCGCACAGAGCATACTGATAGTGTGGATTGATAGCGCTATATCAAATAAAATCATTATTATTATTATTATAACTGGTCTGACACAGGCTCATGCTAAGGCAATGCACTGTTTTGAACTCGCTGTAGGCGAGTAATTTCTTCTATGTCATAATAAAAAGGGAGGGGTCATAGTAGACATTGTAGGGGTTTAGACAAAACATGGATAAGTTCTGACAAGGCGATAAACTGTCTCACTTTCACCCATGTATGCACGCCTTGGCATGAGGCTGTGTCAGACCAGTTGACATAAGCTGGAACGCCAAGGCTACATCAAAATGTTGTTATGCTCTGAATGGTTGTGCGGGGGATTGTCTTAAAGGCCCCCCACGTCACGTGTCAAAATCACGGTTTTCCCTCTTATAGCTGGTAAGAAATCTTAAGAAGTCTTCCTAGCATAAGAGGGAATGTGACACGTGACGTGGGGGGGCTTTGAGCCATGACAAGCTCCCAGCATAACATCATCAGTCTAAAATCCCCCGAAGACGGAGTGTGGCTGCTCACATGGCGGGGTAATCAAAAACGGTCACACACGTAATGTTCTCATCATCTAGCTGGTGCATTTGTACCTTAGTGTTCAAGTGTTTCTCGCTGTTGGGATGATCCCTGGAGTCTTTTAGCCAGGGTAAGCCAACCAACCAACCCCATGTATGCATCTTGGTGGCTGAATGTCCATCGCCTTGTCAGAACTTTCATTTCTCCTTTTGCTTATGTATGCAGACCTGTTTACCCTCATAATGAACCTGGAATTTGCCCCAGAAAAACCCGGAATTTGAGGTACACGACTCGCGATAAAACCCTAACTTAAAAGGTATCTACAAAGGTATTGTCCCATCTACAACGCTCCTGTGGAACTCTTTGCCAAACGATATTAAAACATGCAACTCTTTAAGTACAATTAAGCGTTACTTGTCGGCAGATGATCCTGCTGTACCGCCTCATTTCTATCTTGGCAAGAGGGAACAGCAGGTGATGCACTGCCGTCTCCGTCTTGGCATGAGCGACTTAAAGAATTATATGTTTAATCGACATCTAGTCGATGACCCATTTTGTGCTTGTGGTAACGGGGCGGAGACGGCGGAGCATTACTTGTTGCATTGTATTCTCTTTAATGGAGCCCGTGCTCGTACAATTTCAACACTTCTAATAGAATATTGTATTGTCGAAACACTTCTCAAGGGTAACCCTACACTACACATTAATACAAACATTTTGATATTTGAAACTGTCCATGAATATATTTCCGAAACCAACAGGTTTTAAGTCATGTTGTATTTATTTTATTTAACTATTTATTTATCTTATTTATTAGCTCTAGTAGTATTGAAATTTTTAAAAAGCAATATTGTCTGTATATCAGAAACGTGTACGAATTGTGTGTGCTTCTCCAATGCTATACTGGCTGATTCACAGTTCATGTTGTGCTATGGATACATTATTGTTTTGTTTCCCCTTGGTCTCTCCCAAATTTACAAATTGGTAAACTTATTGATTTATTATTATTATTATTATTATTATTACTTTTGTTTTGTTCACACTTAAAACTCTTTGTTTGTATTCACAGTTTATATTGGTTTAAACGCAGTCTCCATCTGTTCAATCAATTGTGCAATTATGATGTTAATTTAAGGAGCACGGTATAAGCTTCGAGTTGTTGTTGCTCTAATTGTCTTTTTGTTTGATCGTTTCCGAGTGAGTGAATAAAGATTGGTTTAAACCAAAAGGTATCTTGTGAGCGCACTGTGTGAAATTTTGAAGTCCACGTTGCAATACTTGCAGTGTGCATGCTCGTCTCCCAAACGCGAACTTGTTATTCCTGGCACTTTCAAATACTTTTGACAAAACTTCTGCTTCACTTTTGGCCGTTTCACCCTATCACTCCAAGGTTTCGGTCAACCCTTGCATCTTTTCATACAAACGGAAACAAATAATAGACGTTTTTTCAAAATCCCAGGAAATTCAGCGTTCACCCGGAATTTATTATTTTACCCAGAATTTTTGCAAATTCCCAGGATAATTCCGGCAAAACCGGGAGGGTAAACAGGTCTGTGTATGTTTTGTTTGTGTCTATGGCTGGAATGACTTGAGGTTTTTTAACACTTTCACCGCCAGCAATTTTTAGCCAAACATTTCTATCAAAATTACCTGGGTGAAGAAAAGTTGGCATCTGCAATACCGCGAATCCCCCTGTGAATTGCATCAATCTAGGCCTTCCCTTTATCTCCCAAAATTAACAACATACGGTCCTTGGACAACAGATCCTGATTCCATGCCTTGTGGTGACGTGGGTGTTAACCCTTTCACCGCCAAAGTCGCATTTTAGCACCACAGTGATTCAACACCTATGTCACTAAAAAGGCATCAAATTGGGGTCTTATTATCCAAACACCCTATTGTCTTAGTTTTGGGAAGTAAGGGTAGACCTTGTTTTATATGTCACAGAAGACTCACCAATACTGCAGATGGATTTTGTTCCCTACCCAGGTAAATTTAATGGACATTTTTGGCTGAAATGTGACATGGCGGTGAAAGGGTTGAATCAGTGTGGTGCAGAAGTGTGACATGGCGGTGAAAGGGTTGAATCAGTGTGGTGCAGAAGTGTGACATGGCGGTGAAATCAGTGTGGTGCAGAAATGTGACATGGCGGTGAAAGGGTTGAATCAGTGTGGTGCAGAAATGTGACATGGCGGTGAAATCAGTGTGGTGCAGAAGTGTGACATGGCGGTGAAAGGGTTGAATCAGTGTGGTGCAGAAGTGTGACATGGCGGTGAAAGGGTTGAATCAGTGTGGTGCAGAAGTGTGACATGGCGGTGAAAGGGTTGAATCAGTGTGGTGCAGAAGTGTGACATGGCGGTGAAATCAGTGTGGTGCAGAAATGTGACATGGCGGTGAAATCAGTGTGGTGCAGAAGTGTGACATGGCGGTGAAAGGGTTGAATCAGTGTGGTGCAGAAGTGTGACATGGCGGTGAAAGGGTTGAATCAGTGTGGTGCAGAAGTGTGACATGGCGGTGAAAGGGTTGAATCAGTGTGGTGCAGAAATGTGACATGGCGGTGAAATCAGTGTGGTGCAGAAGTGTGACATGGCGGTGAAAGGGTTGAATCAGTGTGGTGCAGAAGTGTGACATGGCGGTGAAAGGGTTGAATCAGTGTGGTGCAGAAGTGTGACATGGCGGTGAAAGGGTTGAATCAGTGTGGTGCAGAAGTGTGACATGGCGGTGAAAGGGTTGAATCAGTGTGGTGCAGAAATGTGACATGGAGGTGAAAGGGTTAAATCAGTGTGGTGCAGAAATGTGACATGGAGGTGAAAGGGTTAAATCAGTGTTGGTGAAAGGGTTAAAATCAGTGTGGTGCAGAAATGTGACATGGCGGTGAAAGGGTTAATATGACAATTCGACGCGAATGAGTTAAATTCTCTCATGCTTCCCCCATTCGTTCCCCCTCCCCCTCTTCTCACCAATTTTGTCAAAGAGCTCCCCGCCGCTGGCGTACTGCAGAAAGAGGTACTGTGTCTCCCCCTCCTTCCTCATCCCGTAGTAACGGATGATGTTGGGGTGGTTGATCATTCGGTGAATACAGATCTACAACAATAACAACAATATCATAATCCTCATTTAGAACAACAACAGGCCACAACAACAACAATAATATTACTGTGTGTCTCCTTCTTTCCTCATTCCGTAGAAACGGACGATGTTGGGGTGGTTGATCATTCGGTGAATACAGATCTACAACAATAACAACAATATCATAATCCTCATTTAGAACAACAGGCCACAACAACAACAGTAATATTACTGTGTGTCTCCTCCTCCTTTCCTCATCCCATAGTAACGGATGATGTTGGGGTGGTTGATCATTCGGTGAATACAGATCTACAACAATAACAACAATATCATAATCCTCATTTAGAACAACAACAGGCCACAACAACAACAGTAATATTACTGTGTGTCTCCTTCTTTCCTCATTCCGTAGAAACGGACGATGTTGGGGTGGTCGATCATTCGGTGAATACAGATCTGTAACATTACTAACAATAACAACAATATCATAATCCTCACTTAGAACAGGCCACAACAGTAAACAATAACAACAGTAGTATTCAGGCATCAGAACAGTGTGAAGTCCAATCCTCTGAAAACTGCGGTAAAAGGGACGTCTAGGCCCTAGCCTGAAGAGGGACAACACTGAAATGAGTTCCCAACATCACCATAAAGGCTTTATGCAGTGAGGAATCACTTTTAAAATGTTATTTAACACAAAGGATAGCACTCATTAAAAGGCAAAACCAGTGTTCCTTATAACGCACAACTGGGGGTCTATTACGCACAGAAATCCGAAAGGGACGTACAGATTTTATCACAGAGGGTCTTAGGGACGCAACGTTTCTTCCCCTGATTACTAGTAGCATGATCGACGTTTTCTGGAAGGGTATTGAACGAAACACCCGACAAAAGTCGTGAACAGGTGACGGAAGTTTGCTCTGTGAAATTATCGTCTGCATAAGCTTTAAGAGTTATCGCCCCTGAATACAATTACCACTTCCGTTAACTGGGCGGGCTAGTCAGCATAAGTAACGCGTCTTCATCTTGGCCTTGCGTGACGACGATGTCTCTGCTTCAGTGGCTGTCAAAAACTAAAACTCGATCACGGGAACCTGCTCTCGATGTGATCGACGAAGTGGACGATGACGCTACATGGAGTAGGCCTACAAACAATTCTAATGACGGCGAAACTTCATCTGTTCTCTGCCTCTGTTTTTGGATTGCAGTGTTTGTTTGGTTGGAAATAGTATGTATAGATTTTCTTAACCTTTTTTTTTATTTTGTTAAGGACCCTCAGATTTCTTCAAAGGACCCTCAGATTTTCCAGCAGAGGGTCCCAAGGACCCTCAGTTAAAATTGCTGTAAGGAACACTGGGCAAAACCTCTGACAAGAGAAGTCAATCCTCTGTCAGAAATTTTTAACCCTCTGAAATCCTCTGACACTTCTGATGCCTGAATATTACTGTGTCTCCTTCTCCTTCCTCATCCTGTAGTGTTAACCCTCTGATCCTCTGACACTTCTGATGCCTGAATATTACTGTCTCCTTCTCCTTCCTCATCCTGTAGTGTTAACCCTCTGATCCTCTGACACTTCTAATGCCTGAATATTACTGTCTCCTTCCTCATCCTGTAGTGTTAACCCTTTCGCTGCCAGCTGTTTTCAGCCAAAAAATACCATTAAACTTAACTAGGTAGAGAAAAAAAAAAAACTGCAATATTGGGAATTCCTCCGTGACATGTATAACATTAGGCCTATCCTTACCTCTCTAAATTAAGAAAATAGGGTCTTTGGATAACAGGCCCTGATTTGATGCCTTTTGGTGACATGGGTGTTAAACCAATGTGGTGCATAAATGCGACATTGGCGGTGAAAGGGTTAAACACACGATGCTGGGATCGTTGATCATTCGGTGAATACAAATCTGTAACAACAAGAACATACTCATTCTTAGCACCGGTCATCAGTCATTGACACATGAAATTTTGAAATGACCAATTGTTTTTGCAGACAATAGGTCATGTGACTTATTAAGTTGACCTGTCTGTTGGTAACTATAAATTATTTTGATTTGTGCTGCAACCGATTCCATAGTGATCATATAGACTTTGGTGAAACAATATTCTATAAATAACTGTTCTTTTATTGCTTTACATTGCATACTAACTTTCATTGTGCTCAAGTTGTATCATTTTCCTTTCTTTTCTTTTTGACCTATTGTTTTAGGAAAATGACCCATTATACTTTCTTCGAACTGGTCAAATTACGTATGATGTCCCGTGACAAGATTGATCCCTAACAACAATAACAGTAGCAACAGCAAAACCAATAACAACAACGGTATTATATACTACTAGCCGGTTACTACCCGCTTTGCGGATAATAAGCGTAGTCAACTGTATTAAGAATCCACTGTATTATTATTTGCGTGTTGGGTTGATTGTTAAAAAAATAAAAAAATAAAAAAATTTTGACGGAGCCAGGTTCGAACCCGGAATGTTTGTGTGAGTATGCGACGACTTAACCATTAGGCTATTGTATCTTGCTGCAGTCTGTTGAAAATTGTGCCTTATAGTTGTAAAAAGCAGTGGGTAGAACCACTGACCTGGTCAATCGCTTTCTTGACTTTGACTAATTACGCTAATTACGGAGTGTGCTGCAAAATGTAATGTACCCTATGTTCACCAGGGATCATCCATCTTGATACTGTGAAAGTTTGGCGGCGATAAAACCACGCTAAATATGGTTTTATCCCGGAGAAGAAAAAAACCCCACACACACACAGCTCGGTTATATATATATAGATGTGTCTCCTTTCCTCGTCCCGTAGAAATGAACGATGTTGGGATGGTTGATCATACGCTGAATACAGATCTACAACAACCAAGAGTTCAATCTATGTTGAATATGTGAATAACAACAATGCGTATCCCCCCACCGAAGTGACTCAGCAGCAGTGCAGTGTCTCCTCGGTTGGTTGCCTCCTGACTGCCTAACATAGATTCGCTCCCCTTGAACTGCTGGTCTCGGATTCTGCGACCTGAACAAACCGGGGTGTAGCTGCGAATTGGGATTCGGAACGAGCGGCGTGGGAGCAACGCCACTGTACGGCCCAGAAGATGACAGCAAAAAAATTTTTAAATGCGTATCCCCCTCTATCCTCATATCGAAGTTAGTAACAAACAATTTTGGGATGGTTGATCATACTACGGTGAATACAGATCTGTAATATAATCATAATCTACAACAACACTAACAACATCAAGGGTAAAATGAACAATCTGCTTCAAAGTCAGTGCATTCTCTTTCAACTCTTTGCTTTGGTGTTAGACTTAGGCCGTGTACACACATAAGCGGATATCCCATGCGGAAACCCGTGCCCAATCCATAAATAAGTGAAACAAAGAAGGGAAAAGAACTGCGCACGTGTCCGATACAAGACTGGCTCTTGCATCATTAGAAAGAGAATTGTCTGAAGGTTTCAACTGTGCCATTTTCTCAGAAGAGTCAGTTTGACAATTAACTCATTCGCATCACGATTTTGAAACACTAAAAAAACCTTACAAATCACTCCAGCCATACACACAAGCAAAACTTACATAAAATAAATAAAAGGAGAAATAAAAGAAGTTTACGGCTTTTTACTTCAGGTTTAGACATAGGGAAGGGGTAGATCAGACTTTTTTTATATATAGACTTTATATAGAAAAACTCTCTACACCGATTGGTTTCCCCCACAACAAACCACTACAAAAGCAAAGTCAGAGGCAAAATTGTGGTCTAAGGGAGTGAAGCGAGTTTAGAATAGAAGTGACCAAGGTATGGTGTGCACACGGATTTACCTCCCTTGAAACAAATGCATCAAATTGACAGCTATCTACTAATTCTGGACATATATGGCCGCAGGGCTCCCAGTGACCCCCATTTGGGGGTCCATGAAGTACTCAAATTCTACAGGACCCTCTAAAATAATGTGCAGGGTGTCCAAGTGATGCACTAAAAAAAATCTTTTTAGCATTCGCAATGCCACTGGGACCCTCTATCCCGCCTCTAGGACCCTCTTATGCTGTAAGTGAAGGAGTTCCTGGGACCCCCTTGTTTTGCCGGACAATTGGGAGCCCTGGGCTTGAATGAGTTGATAACAACAACATACAGTATTTATACGGCGCTGAATCTTGATAGAAATCAAATCAAAGCGCACACACACACGTTAGCATTCAATGCGCATTCAAACACAAACGCAATACAAAGCGAACACACTTGATACCACAACTACCCAATGTGTACCTCTTTGCGGACATCATCCAGCATGCCCTTGTCAGCTCCTCTGGTGCTGATGATCTTGACGGCAACGGCCTCCTGGGTTTTCTCGTTAAACGCCAGCTTCACTCTGCAAATCAATCAATCAATCGGTCAATCAAGTAATTAACCCTTTCACCGCCAATTTATGCACCACAATGGTTTTAACACCCATGCAGACCTGACTACTTGGAATTTTCCCAATCAGTAGCCCAGCCATCAATTTCAGTTGCATGGCAAATTTTTTCATAGCATCCACAAACGACGGCAATCGATTTGTTCTCTTCCGGAGCCGAAACGCACTGCTTATGTTTCGCCGATTGAACGTGTTGACGGCAATCGTATCTACCACAGAGAAGTCCGCATGGCAGAGGTTGCGCTGCAGAGAGCATGGTTCGCACCGAGTCAACTTCTGACGATGCAAGGCCACTCCTCCGTGTAAGCTATTTTGAAAACTTGTGCGGCAGGCCGATGTTTTTTCTTAGAACAAGATGGTGTGCCAGATGATTTTCGTTTTCTGGTTTGGGTTTGTTTTTCTTCGTTTGAAACATCTCGAATCGCTACTGCTGCAGGAGTCCGCCATTTTCCCCCCAGAGAAAGTAATAAGAACGCATACGCAGTCACTTTCATAAAAACGGAAGTGACTAGGTTATCGCGCGTGATACGGCGTCTGCTCTTAGAAACAGACAAAACCGGGAACGGTGTTATGATAAATAAGTACCTGTCATTAAATATCTACCTCTCGCATGCGAACTGTACCCAACTAACCCTAACCCTATCCCTAACCACGGAAAAAACCAAGAAATAGAGCAGGAGGGTGTAAATCTACATATTTGCCGAGAAATCGATGTACAAATCCATGCACTTAGTTTCGTAAAATTCACAATGGCGGACAAACAAACGATTCTGATTGGCTACGCTAGGACTACTTCCGGCTAGGACTACTTATCTCATAGAGGTAAAAATACACCGCCACACCGGCATAAGCAAAAATAAAATGCGGCGGCATTTTGTTTTCTTCGTAGCAATGTTAAGGTTGCCGTAGCTCCGTAGCAAAGCTTTATTTTTCGTAGCTGCTACGGCCAAATCGTAGCAGTAGGCAGGTCTGCCCATGTCACTAAAAAGGCATCAAATCTGGGCCAGTTATCCAAAGACCCTATTTTCTTAATTTTGGGAGGTCAGGGCAGGCCTAGTGTTATACAAGTCACGGAGGAATTCACAATATTGCAGGGTTGTTTTTTCTCCTCCCAGTTTAGGTTTAATGGTATTTTCTGGCTAAAAAAAAAAGTCTGGCAGCGAAATCTTGATAGAAATCAAATAAAAGCACACACACACACACACACACACACACACTCACACCGTTAGCATTAATAACGCATTCAAACAAAAACGCAATACAAAGCGAACATACACGTATGACATAAATGGAATACAGCAGAAACAGACCTAATGGCAAGAGCCTCAGAGAGAAGAGAAAGAGAGCGGAGCTTCAATGACGGGGGGAAACAGGTGGGTCTTGAGGTCAGCTTTGAAAGCAGAGAGGGTCGGTCGCTGACGGAGGGAAAGAAGAAGCTTGTTCCAGGAGGTTAGTCCTGAGACAGCAAAAGAGCGCCGACCAACAGTTGAAAGCTTAAATACCTAGGGATGAACCAATCAATCAGTTTCAAAATGATTTTGACGGCTGTTGCCTCTTGAGTTTTGGCGTTCAGTCAGCCAGTTCACCTTTTCCTGTATCAAACTGTTGATTCCTGGTTTATTTTAACCCCTTCACTGCCACCAACATATTACGCACTGACCTGATGACATCACTGATGATGTCATCAGATGAAGAGGAATAACCCTGATATGCTGGCTTTTGCTCTAACAGTCAAGAGAGTAATATCCCCAGACCATTTTCTCAGATTGGCTCTATCAGTTGTCTTTTTCATGTCATGATTTGCCCAATGATTTTTTCTTTAATTTTCTGACAGTCAAGGGGTTAATGACTATAATCAAAACAAAATAAGGCAAACCCTTACACATCAACAAATATTATTTTGAAATAAGTTACTTATCATTTTTTTTTTGGCCTATTATATTTTTTTTTAATATAACTCAGGGCTCCCAGGGACCCCCATTTGGGGGTCTATGAAGCACTAGAATTCTTAAGGACCCTCTAAAAGATTGTGAAGGGGGTCCCGGGGATTCACTAGAAAAATTCTTTTTGGCATTTGCGATGCCACTGGGACCCTCTATCTTGCCTCTAGGACCCTCTATACTGTAAGTGAAGGAGTCCCTGGGACCCCTTGTTTTGCAGGACTATTGGGAGCCCTGGTAACTATTACAGACAAACCTCTATTTTAAGACTTCCAAAATGTCCAGAAAAATCGGTCGTAAATTGGAGGGGTCATATGACGTAGGTTTTCACTGGCAGCCGTAGAAAGAAAAAGTTCAGCACAGTTCATACTCTCTTCTTCATGCACACATACAATCACATATTAAAACTGGATTTGGGTCTTTCCAGCTCTATAGGATTGTGCAATCGATGTATTACAGCTTCACTTCGCCAACTTCTGTTAATCACCTCCACTCTCGTCCAAAGTCAGTGGTTTTCTTTTTTAAAGTCAGTGGTTTTCGTGCTTTTCCTACGCTTTCCGCAATCTTTTCTACAAGGGAAGCGACTCCGCTTTCAGGCCCTTGACCGTGGTTGTTTCCCTTTGCTCGAAGTCTATGCAGACGACAACAACGGTCGTAAAAACCAACAAAATGGCGGTCTTAAGTCGCATTTTAGAAAAAGTCGTTTAAGAGAGGTCGTTTACATAGTAAAATGCATCCGTGCCAACAAATCCGGTCTCAAATGAGAGGTGGTCGCTTAACAGAGGGTCGTAAAATAGGGGTTTGTCTGTACTGATAAATATAGAATTGAAAAAAAAAATCCACAGATAAGCCACATCAGTATATAAGCCGCATCAGTATATAAGCCACATGGGCTTTAATTAACATAGACTCAGAAGTTTTCACAAAAGTTTTAAAAACAAATTAGGAAAGTTGAGGGGAAAAGTAGCGGCTTATACTTATAGTGAGCATTTTACGGTACCAGGGTTCGTACAGATTTTCCCCATCCAAATTTACAAACTTTTTAAAGACTTCTCAAAGACCTTTCCCCCCAAAATAAGGACTCTATATGACGGTAATGCATGCACACACACACACACACACACACATACAATGGGTGGCGCTGCGCTTGCGTCGACGATCTTTCCAGATGGGAGCAACCCGAATTTCAAAGGAGATAAGTCTCTGTGACTTATATACCAAAATATCAAACACCAAACGCACAGTGACCCACCAGATTTTTCAGGATTTGTACTGGGGCATTTTGTTCTGAATAGAACTGATCATCAAATTATGTACTGGGAAGAATAAGCCTGTTGATCAAAAATAAAGACTTTTTAAAAACTCTGCACAAAATGGCTGTTTTTACAGACTTTTTAAGGGCTTAAAAATGGGGTGGCGTTTTTTACAAATTTTTACCGACGTTTAAAGACCGTACAAACCCTGGGTACATCAAATGGTACGTCCCTGCACAGAGGCTCTCAATGGGAGAATTCCTATAAAGGATGACAGACGCATGTAACTGTATCCTTCACGGGGTTATAATGTCAAAGGGCAATGGTCCCCCCCTGAAGTCGGAGTGTGGCTGCCCACGTGGCGGGGTAATCAAAAACGGGTCACACGCGTAATGTTTTCATCCCTAGCCGGCGCATTTTTTACCACAGCGTTCAAGCGCTGGGACGATCCCTGGAGTCTTTTAGCCAGGGTACATGCAACAAAGGGTCAACAGCATTTCACACACACACCCAGACCTGTTTACCCTTATAATGAACAACCTGGAATTTGCCACAGAAAAACCCGGAATTTGAGAGACAAAAAACAACAGAATTCACATCGCAATGTCGCTTATGCCGCCATGCGAAATTTTGAAGTCCACGTTGCAGTACTTGCAGTGTGCATGCTCGTCTCCCAAACGCGAACTTGTTATTCCTGGCACTTTCAAATACTTTTGAGAAAACTTCTGCTTCACTTTTGGCCGTTTCACCCTATCACTGCTGTCGTTTGTCAAAGATTTCTGGCGCTTGCCGCCTGCGGTTGACTTGCCTGACGACATGTTTGGTGCAAAACTACAACCCTTGCGTCTTTTCATACAAACGGAAACAAATAATAGACGTTTTTTCGAAATCCCGGAATTTTCAGCGTTCACCCGGAATTTATTATTTTACCCAGAATTTTTGCAAATTAACGGGATAATTCTGGCAAAACCGGGAGGGTAAACAGGTCTGCAAAACTGAACAACCGCGGGAACAAACAAAAAACTACTCACTCTCCAAACGCCCCTTCCCCCAGCGTCTGTATGAACTCCCAGTCCTTGACGAAGTACTGCCGGCCCGGCTTCGACCCTTTGGCCCCTCCTCCTCCCCCTCCACCTTTGGCCGCCTCCTCCCTCTGCCTCTTCCGCTTCTCCGCGGCCTCCGATTCCAAAAGAGCCTCATTGTCAAGGTGGATTCTGCGGAGCTTTAGCTCGTCCAACGAAACGCACTTTCGCTTCAGGCTCATGGGGCTGGCACCTGCGCTGCTGTCGTCGCCGCCACCTACGGGTCTGTTTTCTTTTTTCCCGTCGTTCTGTCTCTGCGGAGAGGAATCGGCGTTGCTAGCGCTGGCATTTTCGACGGTTGAAGACTCTGGTGATGATTTTTCCGTTTCAGTTTCAGTTTCCATGGCAGATGATGCGTCTTCGGTGCGTGCGTCACTGATGTCGGAGCTGTTTGTTGTTGTCGCATCGTCGTCGGTGGTGGGGGCTTGTGGTCCGTCTTCGGTCGGTGAGGTTTCGGCGAGTTGACTGTCGGCTCTGTTGTCGACGTTTTCTGCGCTTGCTTCCTCAACGTGAATGGACTCCAAAGAATCGGTCAACGTTGTTGACAGACGTCCTGACATCTTCTCGGGCTTGTTTCTGAAAAAAACAAAGGCCACAGTTGTTGATCTAAATTATCTTCTTCCCCCCCCCCCCCCCTCCCCCCAAAAACACCCCATCAACTCGCATAACATGGTAATACCACGGGTGCCACTCCCCCCAAAATGAACAAAAAAATGAAATGCAGCGATCCAGGGACCCATGGCCCCCAGCAGGGTATAGGGGCAGAGCCCTGTCGGACGATTCACAGGGGGGGCAACTTAAGAGAGACAGACTTACAATTAAAATGATACAGAGACAGTTTGAGTCTGATAAGCCTTGTAAAATGATTACATTGCCTTTGACAAACTTCCAAGATAAAACAACCAAGTTCAAAACGCCCCAAATCGCTTGTGGTCAATTTTCTAAAACAATATTTTTGGATGAATTAAAAAATTCAAAATACTGAAATCAGTGTAAAACTGAAAGAGCAGCACCCGTGCAATGCTCACATTTCTTCGTCTTCTTCACATCAATCGGCCACCGTCATCAGGCTGAAGATTTTGCCGATGTATTGGGGGGGGAAAACAGAAAAGGAAGGTCGCAATACAAAAGATACAAAGTGGCTTTTTCCGCAAAAGAAAGTACAGTCTAGACACTTCTGATTCTAAAGTTACGGGGGGTTATCTCACCCTCATTCCACTCTGTGGTGTAGAGTGGCACAGTGGTAGCGCGTTCGCCTTGTGTCAAGTAAACCCGAGTTCGAACCTGGGTACAGGGGATTTTTCCTCTCACTTTGCACTAGGCCTTACGGTCTGAACGTGGAGTCTTTCGGATGAGACGATAAACCGAGGTCCCGTGTGCCCATGCACTTAGCATACGCTAAACCCAGTGGCAACGAAAAAGTTGTCATTTGATCAACATTTACCCCCCTCCCCCTTTTCCTTCCTCATCAGTCACAAAAAATCGCATGCAAAAAGGAAGTGAAGGAGTCCCTGGGACCCCTTGTTTTGCAGGATGATTGGGAGCCCTGTGACAGAGATCAAATTAATTTTCAATGTTTTTTACACAATCGAAGTTTGCTTGATTCGCTTTTCTCTTGTTTATGAGATCTTATATATATTCCTAATCCTAACCCGAACACAATACGTGGTGAGATTTATTTAACTTGGTGTGATGCAACGTGGTGACAGCCCTCAAATGGCCTTTGCTGTCGACGGGGCTATAATTATAATCTTAATCTTACCCCGACCATAACTAAGTTCTAACCCTAAGCACAATGAAGACAGATGAACAATTAAATTCTGCTCTAGTTCTCACATGCGGAGTATTTCTTTTATTTTTGTTGCTGTTTTCAGTTCTAGCCCTAGGGAGAAAGGTGGCAGAGTGGTTAAGACGCTTACCTGCCAAATGCAATGCATGACTGCAGCATGAGTGACCCGGGTTTGAATCCCGGCCTCGCCCTTTCTTTCTAGTTTGACAGGAAAATCAAACTGAACGTCCAGTCCTTCGGATGGGGACTTAAAGCTAGTCTGACCCGTACGCTTTATGCACATAAAAATCCCACAGCAGTTGAAAATCGATAAGAGCAGGGAGAAACCCCGCTGCCTGGTATGGACAAATTGATAGTTGTTTTCCATGTCTGCCCACACCCCCTCCTTACCCTTAACAAAAATTGGGTAGGCGCTGCACTTGCGGCAACATGCTCTCTGGGGGAGAGCAGCCCGAATCTGATCTGATCTATAAAATTCTTAACGGTCCTGACATAGTGACAATAATATTATTAACAAAAACTTGTTCCAGATCTCAAATTTTCCAAAGACTACAAATCATGAATTAAAAATACTAACAGTAACACAGTACAGTAGAATTAACATCAGGAGACACTTTTTCAGTAACAGAGTAACTAACTATTGGAACGCACTTCTTCCTGCTCAAACAAAACTTGCACCTGGTCTGAGTGATACTACTAGCAAATTTAAAAACCTGGACAAAGACCCAAAAACCCAAATTAAAATTGACTGATAGTGATAGTCCACTAAAACCGTCACAGCTGTGCCAACTGAATTATTTTTAAAATCCCAATCAAGAGAAAGGACGCTTGAGAGGCCGCGAGGCCTAGTCGTCCTACCTGGCCTTTCTAGAGTAGATTAGCCTACTGCCAGCAGTGCTGGGTAGTCGGGTACTAGTCTACTGACGTTATCGTACTAGACTGAAAAGAAACGGTGGGTTTTGTTAACTGGAACAAAAATAACAAGATAACAAGACTGTCAAGTTCGACTTCGATTGTGTACAATTTCTTCATTTCATACTTACATCTGATGATCCTAAGTTCTGCTACAGTCTACTCGAGATTACTATGAAAAGTTCGCGAAAGAGCTCGTGTGTTTTTGTCGCACCCGCTCTGGCAGATCTCGCATTCTCGTATATGATCACGTGACCTTCGCCGCGCGTGCGCACGGCACAACAAGGATTGTCTACCAATCGCAGAACAGCATAGTTACTGGTCACGTGATAGAATGTTGCCATCCATTGAACTAAAACATCCTGCGGGCTCATTTTGTAAGGCCCGACTTTTATTTTTCACATTCAAATCATACATTAGAGGCAAAAAGATGTTTCTTTTTTTTCTTTTTGTCCAGTATATTTTTAAAAACTAAGATTTATATATCATGACATGCTTTGACATAGTATGTAAACAAAAAAATGTCTGCAAAGGGGGTGGAACCGCTGAGGGGAGGAGGTGGGTTGCGGGGGGGGGGGGGGGGGGGGGGGGGCAGGGGTGGAGGGCTAGTATGCTGATTAAAAACAAACTGCGCTATAATATAACGTACCACGCCCGTGCAAAAACGGTGCAGGTCACAATAATATTTGTATTGTTAAAACATTATTGACTTTGGTGTTGCACTGCCTGCGGGCATTGCCTCCAGGATCGTTCCCACCATCTTTATATCTAGGGGAAGACGGGGTAAAAAGCGCATGGGCGGGTAAGAAGCCCACCCCAATTATCTCATGAAATAAAGAAAATTTCAGTCAAATTTGCCCATGAGACGAATGCTAGACATTAACGCTCGTCTCATGAGCAAAATGAGACTGAAATTTGCTTCATTTCATGAGATAATTGGGGTGGGCTTCTTACCCGCCCATGCGCTTTTTACCCCGTCTTCCCCTACTAATGTCCCATATATGAGTCTGTTTCAGACCGGAGGACGTTAAACAGATTTTTCTTCATACAAAAACAAAAACAATAACCAGGAAGATAGTGGGAAATGAAATAATCGGAAGAGAGAGAGAGAGAGAGAGAGAGAGAGAGAGAGAGAGAGAGAGAGAGAGAGAGAGAGAGAGAGAAGAGAGAGAGACAGAGAGAGAGAACTTTTCTACAATATTGTTTGTTTTGGACAATCCAATCTGGTAGATCTTTATTTCATATTAATCGTCGTAAGTTTATTTGTCATCATTTTTACTTAAGTGATGCCACTGTCCACCGTCAATTTTATTATTGAATCACAAGTTGTTTACGTCTTTACGTCATGTGTGTCACTATGTCATATCTATTTTTAGCACTGGACAACGGGTTGAACCCGAAACGTGTTTTGTTTTGCTCTGGGTTTTTTTTTAATCATTAAACCGTTTCTTCTGGGGGCAAAGGTAAAGATGTGCCACCCCCCTGCATTTCTCGGTTAATTCTATTTTTCCGTTTTTGCCTTTCTTACCATACATAAAGCTGTATTTTAGGAACATATTTAGCTAATAACCTTTTTGGAATACTAACCCTAACCCTAACCCTAGCCCTAAACCTAACCCTACCCCCCACTATGTACTGCAGTACACCGCGATTTGTCACAGTTGTGGTTAGTTGCGTTTTTCCGTCTTATAGGGTAGGGGGTAGGGTTAGGGCTAGGGTTAGGGTTAGTATTCGAAAAAGGTTATTAGCTAAAAATGTTCCTAAAATACAGCTTTATGTATGGTAAGAAAGGCAATAACGGAAAAATAGAATTAACCGAGATAGGTAGGGGGGGTGGCACATCTTGACAACACAAACAGGCGTGACAGGTCGATTGCATCATGGACACTACGTAGGCTACATTGTGCTTGCGTCTAATCGGTCGGAGACTCTTATGGACGATATTCCTGAAGTTCGGTGAGGTGGTGATGATGATGATGATGATGTGGAGATGATAATGGGACAGGAATTCGTGACGTGGCAGACGTCGTCGTTGATGATTCCGGCACTACGTTGCACACCCCTTGCAGACGAGGGTGCACCTCCGGTTACTGGAACATTAAAACATTAATTAACATTACAAATACTAACCCAGTATAGCCGAACTAATATTAGAAAGAAAAAAAATTTTCTAACAGAGTAACAAAGTTTTGGAATACTCTTCCTGCACATATTAAACGAGCACAGAATCTAACACAATTCAAAAACCTCCTTGGTGGATACACCAACATATCAAAACTACAATATGAGCATGACTAAAAGGCAGATTTGCCGAAAACAAAATATAAAAACCTCTCAGCTGTGCAAAAGTTCAAACAAAAATGACAGGACAGTGAAGAGGCAGCGAGGCCTAATGTCATAACTACCTGACCTGACCTGACCATTTCTAACGGGATCCGAGCGTGGCTGACGGTAGCACAGTCTGTATACCCATTAGCGATTGGCAACGATCCGAGTCGAAGAACTTGATATCTTGTTTTGATGCTGAAGTCAGCATTCTTGTAGATTGTTGGTCTTGATACAGATCATCAGTGTTGGCATCTACATGTTATGACGTGAACTTTTCGTTCAATTTTGACACGAAAAGTACACCATAGGCCTAACCCTGGTTGGGATGAATGACTAAGGAATAAGTGGTTATTCAATTTCAGGTGGTAATATGTAAAATTCGACCAATGAGAAACATAAGGAAGTAGATCCTTTTTCTGATCAACCAATCAGAAAAACAGGAAGTTATGGCTTGATTTTCGTTAATTTTATTATTAAATTACACTTAATTGCAGCAAATAATAATTGAATATACGTTGGAATGTTCTCTTTATGTCGTTGATCAGGAAACAGACGAAAATGGTAGTTTAATTTTGACTATAAGGTGTTAAAGTTTACATGTGTTGGAGAATTGACCAATAGATAATCAGGTCATTTAAAGTCTTTGTTGGGTAGGCTGTATATAGGTTGTAACCCTAGGCAAAATCAGTCTTTACATGTGTTGGAGAATTGACCAATAGATAATCAGGTCATTTAAAGTTTTTGTTGGGTAGGCTGTATATAGGTTGTAACCCTAGGCAAAATCAGTCTCTCAATGTCCCATATGTGCCTTCCCAGGTCGAGAGGACGTAAAATTCTAGATAACTGAAAATCAGTCTCTCTGACCTGCTATCTCGATCACTACCTGTACATCCTCCTATGGGGAGCGATCATCCTTGTTGGGCTGTGTGTTCTGCTGAGCTTGAAATAAACACCAAATAAACCACTCCATGTGGCCCTGTGGTTAATTGGAGAGAAAGAGATCTCTACGTTCCTTCCCCTCCTCTACAACCCTGCAACACCCCTTACCCCCCCCCCCCCCCCCCCTTTTTACCCTTTCAACATACATATTAGGCGGTATAAGAGACTTGAATATTGTGAGACCCCCATATTTATAGATAGCAATGTCCCGTATGTGGCCTTCGGGCCAAGAGGACGTAAAACACAACACTGAATTTTTTTTTCGGGCATTGTGAGACAAGCCGAAGGTTGTCCAGGTGCTCCTGTAGTCCGCTGATCTTGTTTCAAGTTCGTTGGTGTAGTCTGAGCAGTCTTCTCCCCCAAGGCTGTCAAGTTCAGGGCCACCGGGTGACCTACTCCGTACCGTGAGCTGGTGTCAGTCGTCGCAGGCTGTCAGGAGACATACAGGCGAAGTCGGGGGTCGTCTCTGCACTGAGGCGGGCGCGGTCCTTCAAGAGGGGTCCCCTTCCCAACAGTGAGAGGCGCTGCGCTGAAGCCGGACCCTCCCCAGAGGATGACCTGCGAGTCCCACCCGGCCCTGGGAAATCAGCACAGCCAGAGCCCACTGCTGGGTGCCGGCGGATCATTGACGAAGTCAAATCAGCAGAGACGATCCAAGTCGCTGCATGTCGTCGTGTCGGTCTGCAAGTCCCTCAACTCCCAACTGGTGAGGGAGGAGTTCCTGTGTCGCCCTTCCTGCCGGCTGCCACCCAGTAGGACGTCGATAGCCTAGGACCTAACCTGGGTTAAATTAATCCCAGCCTAGCGTTACGTACATAACCTTAACTAACCATAGCATAACGTTACATAACCTTGACTAACCACAGCATAACGTACGTTACATAACCCTAACTTAGGGTTCAATTAAACCGCCTAACTTAGTGTTACATAACCCTAAGGTAGGGTTAAATTAACCTTAACTTAGTAACCCTAATTAACCATAACCTAGGGTTATACTAACCATAGCATAACGTTACATAACCTTAGCTAACCACAGTATAACGTACGTTACATAACCCTAACTTAGGGTTCAATTAAACTGCCTAACTTAGTGCTACATAACCCTAACGTAGGGTTAAATTAACCTTAACTTAGTAACCCTAATTAACCATAACCTAGGGTTATATAACCCTAGATTAGGGTTAAGCTAACCCTACCCTAGGCCTACATAGCACTGATTAACCCTAACCTAGGTTTACATAAACATCACTTGGAGTTAATTAACCCTAACCTAGGGTTACCTAACCCGAATGTAGGGTTACATAGCCCTAATTAACCCTAACCTAGGTTATATAACACTAATTTAGTGTTAAAGTAACCCTATTCTATGGTTGCATACACTTTATTTAGGGTTAAATTAACCCTGACCTAGGGTTACATAACCCTAGCTTAGTATTACCTAACCATTAAATTAACCTAATCTAGGGTTATCTAACCCTAATGTAGGGTTACATTAACCCTAAACTAGGATGACATAACCCTAATATAGGGCTACATAACCCTAACTTAGGGTTACTTTACCCTAACTTGGGTTTAAATTAACCCTAACCTGGAGTTACATAACAATAACTTAGGGTTACCTAACCCTAACCTGTGGTTTCCTAACCCCAACTTAGAGTTAAATTAACCCAAACCTAGGGTCACATAACCTAACCTAGTGTTAAATTAACCCTAACCTTGGGTTAGATAACCCTAACTTAGGGTCAAATGAACCCTAACCAAGGGTTACATAACCCTAACATTGGGCAACATAGCCCTAACTTAGGGTTAAATTAAACCTAACCTAGGGTTAGATAACTCCAACCCTTAAATTAATCTTAACTTAGGGCTGCATAATTAATGAGGGACACGTAACCCTGGTGTTAAATGTTCCTAACCTAGGCTTACATAACTCTAAATAACCCTAGCCTAGGGTTACATAGCCCTATCTTAGGGTTAAAGTAACCTGAACCCAGGCTTACATAACCATAACTCTAAATAACACTAACCTAGGGTTACATAGCTCTAACTCTGTGATGGAATATGTCACGTGCGCCCCACTTTCTCCTCTACCCCCCCCCCCCCCCCTTACTATTTCACCCCGCCACTCTTTAATCCTATCGGCCCGTCTACCGTCCTGTCACATCACAGAATTCCCCGCTCACAATCGGCGCCTTGTGATCTCTGCATCCACCCGGTCATACGGTTTTGACACGGCCATGCAGTCGTAAGCATGCGACGTCACTGTAAGCATAAGAGAAAATGGAGTTTTACGTCCTCTTGGTCTGAATCAGACACATATGGGACATTTGTAAATACAAATATGGTGGGAACAATACTGGAGGCAATGCCCGGAGGCAATACGAAACCAGTAAAGTCCCGATTTTTTTTATTAATACAGATAGCTGTAGCGGTACCATGCCTCGGTTAAACCTCATCGGCTATGGCACCGCCACTGTGTAAGCATGTGACAGCTGTTTATACTTAGACGCGTGATCTGTAGCGTTCTCTCTTGTCTACTACCCAGCCAATAAAAATACCCTATAGATTTGAAATCAAGTGGGAAATGCATAGTGGGAGGCAAAACTTATAACATTCTCTTAGTCTAGTCACAAGCAAACTAAAACCTGGCTGAGTCAACACTGTAGGAACAAACCCTCTGATTCTTCTTCTTCTTCTTCTTTCCTGTAGAGCAACCACAGTCACTTCTGACTATTCTGTCGCTGTAACTTTATGGGAATCTGCGGAAATGCACACTGAGGTACTACTGAGAAGAAGAACAACAAATTGACAGTAGAAGAAGAGGACAGAAAGCCTGGCCCAGCCAGCCAGGTTCCGCTAATCGGCCCCTAACGTGATGCCGCGCCAAGCGAGAGAATGACCCAGCCAGCCAGGTCCCGCTAATCGGGCCCCAACGTGATGCCTCGCCACTGGGAAAAAGAGGGGGGAAAATAAAAAAATAAAAAAAGGAGAGAGAGGTGGGGTGGAGTAAAGTTATTGTGATTTGGAGACCCAGGACACGAAGGTGCCCAAGGTCCCCGCCCCAACAGCCTGCTCCGGGAGGTTGTTCCATGCCTTGATGGTGCGTGGCAGGAAACTGGCTTGTCTGTATTGTGTGCTGCAGTAGATCTGGGCCAGCTGCTTGGTGTGGGCTTGACGCTAGATTCTTACCTGCCAGTAATACTATTAGCCAAACTCGTAAGTAATATTGAATGTGTTTGGGAGAAAAATAATTGCTTTATATTTACTTTTGTTTGATTCTATTTTTGATCCAGATCCTATGTTCCATGTTGAGTAAGTAGTAGAGGTGTCAGTGAAAAGAATTGGTAGATATGCTGTTCTAATTATGTGCACATATTCATTCTTATGTTTGATTTTGACTTTATGTTTGTTGGTGCAAGAACCGGATTCTATGCCTAGAAGAAATTTTGGTGTTTTACGTCCTCTCGACCCAGGTAGGCACATATGGGACATGGATTCTATGCCTACTTTTATTTATCCTTTTTATACATACATGTGTGTGTGTGTGTGTGTGTGTGTGTGTAAAACTACTTGGGTGCAAACTAGTTGCAGTTTTTAACTATATTTTGGCTTCATCTAAGTTTGTTCACTTTACATTCCTTTCCAAGTGTTGGACTGAGAATGAGTTTGCATGATGCTTGATCATAGATTTTGATCTAGCTTGTTACTGAATCATAACAGTTGATTCCAGTACACCTTGTATGGGTTTTTTTCAGCTTGACAATTTCATATTATTTTTCATAGTGCTATTGTCACGTACAAGAGCGGCCTTCTAGCCGCCGGTTGGGATCCACTAATCCCCACCGGCTGAAGCCCATATATCTAATCCATAGAGATCTACACCCATATTCTCCTTTGATTCTCAGCAGGGCATCGTGGTCAGGAAGCTTAATCCCTGACTCACAAGCAAGAAGACGGTGCTGCTGCCAAGTCGCCACCGCACCCAGAACCCGCGAGGAGACCACGCCTGTGCCGTGCCATCCCGCGTCACCCCATCCAGGACTACTGGGCGACCTCTCACCTGAAGAGCCATCCCAGCCTAGTCACCCCATCCAGGACTACTGGGCGACCTCTCACCTGAAGAGCCAGCCACGTCGCCCCATCCAGGACTACTGGGCGACCTCTCACCTGAAGAGCCAGCCAAGTCACCCCATCCAGGACTACTGGGCGACCTCTCACCTGAAGAGCCAGCCTAGTCACCCCATCCAGGACTACTGGGCGACCTCTCACCTGAAGAGCCAGCCAAGTCACCCCATCCAGGACTACTGGGCGACCTCTCACCTGAAGAGCCAGCCACGTCGCCCCATCCAGGACTACTGGGCGACCTCTCACCTGAAGAGCCAGCCTAGTCACCCCATCCAGGACTACTGGGCGACCTCTCACCTGAAGAGCCAGCCTAGTAACCCCATCCAGGACTACTGGGCGACCTCTCACCTGAAGAGCTAGCCACGTCGCCCCACCCAGGACTACTGGGCGACCTCTCACCTGAAGAGCTAGCCTAGTCACCCCATCCAGGACTACTGGGCGACCTCTCACCTGAAGAGCCAGCCTAGTCACCCCAGCACTCACCGATCCCGACAGAGGAAACTTTACCTCAGTTAAGTCCTTGGGACAGTGCAAATCATTCTAACTACCCCGAACACTTGATAATAATTATAATAAGTGACCCTTCTGGCTTGGGGCTAAACTTTTCAGACAGACAAAAGTCTTGTATAATCCTTTCGGATTTCATTTTTTTCATACATATTTTGTTTTGGCGCTGATGAGCTGCTTTTTTATTGCTTAATAATCTGTTATGCAGATTTGTGAGTAAATAAAATACAAGTGTACAAATAATTCTGAACCCTTTGGTCAGATCGACTGATGACAGTGGAAATTTGGCCATTTTCGTGTAAAAACCTACATCTCTCTGTCTGTCATCATAGAGCAAATGTATTTCCTTTGGATGCCCGAGGCAGCAAATAACTCTTCCTCCCAATGAAAGTCGAGAGGATTCGATCTGTTATGTAACTGGGTGGAGCAAGTCTTGCACAAAGAAAGGTCTGTGTTACCGGAAGTCTATTTGCGGCCACTACGTATTTTTGCCTTCCACCTGATAACATAATCCTTATATTTTTATGAGCAACACAGTTCCAGGTACATATTTTTCAATGCTAAGAAGAAATGTTATTTTGGGAAATCATACGAGCCAGAACCAGGGCAAAAATATAAATTTATTTGATGAAAAGGGGCCGGGAAAGTTGCTTCCCCTAGAGACTTCACCTTTAGCTCGTTCACTCGTCACAATCTCTCCTCTCTCATTCCCTCTCTCTGTCCTCAGTGCTGTGTATGTGAGTGCCGTGTGTGTGTGTGTGTGTGTGTGTATGCGTGCGCTTGTGTGTGTCGCAGTGTGTCAGTCACGTGTGTGTGTGTGTGTGTGTGTGTGTGTGTGTGAGAGAGAGAGAGAGAGAGAGAGAGAGAGAGAGAGAGAGAGAGAGAGAGATTGTAGTCATCAAATCAGTTGTATCTCGAGACTAAGGGCCTAAGCCTTTATACTCTTGTCAACAACCTGACAGTGTCTCCGTCTCTGTGTGTCCCCAGTTTATTTTAATATAATATTATATAACCTGCAAATTCAAATGTTCCACTAGTTTTAATGCAAAATGACCATTTGCAAAACTAGGGCAAGACGGGGTAAAAAGCGCATGGGCGGGTAAGAAGCCCACCCCAATTATCTCATGAAATGAAGCAAATTTCAGTCTCATTTTGCCCATGAGACGAGCGTTAATGTCTAGCATTCGTCTCATGGGCAAATTTGACTGAAATTTTCTTTATTTCATGAGATAATTGGGGTGGGCTTCTTACCCGCCCATGCACTTTTTACCCCGTCAAGACGTGGTAAAAAGCCCATGCCAATTATCTCATGATATGAAGCAAATTTCAGTCACATTTTGCCCATGAGACAAGTGTTAATGTTTAGCATTCGTCTCATGGGCAAATTTGACTGAAATTTTCTTTATTTCATGAGATAATTGGCATGGGCTTCTTACCCGCCCATGGGCTTTTTACCCCGTCTTCCCCTATGTGTGTTTGTACGTGTGACGTGTGTGTCTTGACCTTGACAACCGAAATTTCTTCTTGTGGCCATATCACACGATGTTCAAACTTGTTATGCGAGTAGGGGAAGACGGGGTAAAAAGCGCATGGGCGGGTAAGAAGCCCACCCCAATTATCTCATGAAATAAAGAAAATTTCAGTCAAATTTGCCCATGAGACGAATGCTAGACATTAACGCTCGTCTCATGGGCAAAATGAGACTGAAATTTGCTTTATTTCATGAGATAATTGGGGTGGGCTTCTTACCCACCCATGCGCTTTTTACCCCGTCTTCCCCTACAGTTGGCATTGTAATTTCAAATATTATTGTACTCGAAGATGGAGTGGGGGGGGGGGGGGGGAGCACACGTATGCCGCTCGGAGACACTTGTTTTGTCTCTGCAAATTAGGTCACAAAAATAATTGCACGTGCACTTCGGTGTGCATTATTTTCATGATTATGAATGCGACACGAAGCACATGCAAAGTAGCAATGCTGGGTATGATTTTGGGTCTCTTCTTCTTCTTCTTATAGGCAGGTCTATTGAGCTTTGGATGCCCGAGGCAGCAAAGAACTGTTCCTCCCAATGAAAGTCGAGAGGATTCGATCTGTTATGTAACTGGGTGGAGCAAGTTGCACAAAGAAAGGTCTGTGTTACCGGAAGTCTATTTGCGGCCACTACGTATTTTTGCCTTCCACCTGATAACATAATCCTTATATGTTTATGAGCAATACAGTTCCAGGTACATATTTTTCAATGCAAAGAAGAAATGTTACATTGGAAAAATTGACATACTTTGCGTTATTACGAGGCAATAAAGTTGTAAATCGTTAATAAGTAAGTTCAGGATATTGTACTACTTTTTGTCGATTACTGCGCGCATCGAGCTTTACAAGCACGAAGCACTCGCCATTTTGTCACATGTCCATTTGCCGTCTCACATGACCTGTTGTTTGGCCCCGTGATCAAGCGGTGAGGTATTCCTGGCAAATTCAAACCCACGAAACTATCCACGATGGACATCCTTGACACTGGACTGGAACCAGGGTAAGTGAATGAGGATGCACAGATTAATAGATAAATATTAATGTTCAAAGACGTTCTTCTTGGCAAAGCGCACCGAGTCGGGCCCATTTTGGATCCGAATCGGACAGCTTCGATTATTTCATTTCAGGGTCAGTCTTTCCAATGTTACCAACGACTCACACGTGGTCAGTACACGTGATGGAGATAACAGAAACTGTCGAAAATATGTGCAATCCTCACATTTCTATAGTTTGCTATCATGTGTGGGCTCTTTTCTTGAGACAAAAATAGGTAACAGGATTTGACGTGGCTCAGTCTAACAACAAGGACGACAAACATGGAATGTCGTGTAGCCTACGCATGTCACAATGAATGACTGAGGTGGTTGGATTTTGAACACGTGAGATGAAAAAGAGTGTGCCTCCGTTTTAATAATAATAATTTATTATATTTAATAGCAATCATCTTTCTGTAAAGTTTATGAAGATCTTGGCCCACTTCCAAGAAAAATTTAACTGGGCTGATTGTTTGGTTCTCCTTGTAGTGTTGTAGGGCTACTCACTGAGACCATGTGGAATAATTATACTAAGAACAAGACTATAGAAGTCTTATGGAGTATAGAAGATTAAGAGGTTAATTTTATACAATACTACTTATTGAAGACAGAAGTGTATAAAATTGTACATGGCCTTTATGATCATACTACCACAACAAATTTGTTAACTCTGTGTGAGGAGGATAGAACACGTGGACATAATTATAAACTTTAAAAAAACCCTACTAACACTAAATTGGCACAAACTTTCTTTGCTAACAGGATTGTTAATGCATGGAATGATCTAACCAATGAGGCAGTAAATGCAAAATCATTAAATGCTTTTAAAAATTCAATAGATAAGCACTTTCAAAATATGTATGCAATGAATTTTACAAAAATAGATCAGTAGTATAACACAACTGCTAAGTAGCCATCGGTTTTTACGCCGATTATCAAAAACGAATGAAGTCAATATGTAGAGGGCAAAAGGCTATAAAAAGCCTACAGAGCCTTATTTCATATCATTCATATCATATCATAAGACTACCCTGTATTTCTCGCTTAATTCCATTTTTCCGTTTTTGCCTTTCTTACCAAACATAAAGCTGTATTTTATGAACCTTTTCAGCTAATTATCTTTTTGGAATACTAACCCTATCCCTAAACCTACCCCTACCCCTACCCCCCCCCCCCCCCCCCCCCCCCCCCCCCCCCCCCCTCCCCCTCCTATAAGACAGAAAAACGCAATGAACCACGACTGACAAATGCTGCGGTGTACTGCAGTACATAGGGGGGTCCTATTAGATAATGGCCTTTATCATGACTGCAATTAATTATTGAAGAAAGATAATTAGCTGAAAATGTTCATAAAATACAGCTTAGTGTTTGGTAAAAAAGGCAAAAACTGAAAAATGGAATTAATCGAGAAATGTAGGGGGGGTGGCACATCTTGACCTATACCAATTTGGTTTTTTTAAAACTGGACCGTAGCCTTTATTTCGTAGTATATGGGCAAGACGAATCCGGCTACCGCAGCGGTCCCCAGGGGCGAACCCCGACCGGCACAGCTTCTGCCCTTCATTTACCACTACTTTGATCTATGGCCCCTAGTTCCCTGGTCTTTAGTTACAGTGGAGGTGTTTGTGGAGGCCTCTTTTGAATGCCTCCAATGACTGAGAGGAGGCAACTGCTTCCGGGAGGCAGTTCCACTGTGGGATGGTGCGGGGAAAGAATGTGGATTGTCTGTACCAGAGGTTCCGTTAGACCGGCATATGCCGGTTTTTACCGATATTTTTTGGTCTAGTACCGATAAAAATTAATGTCATCGGTGTTGCGTACCGGTACCTGAGACTTTCTTTCGAGCTGGTAAGGAAAGACCCTGCGTCACACACCTACGTCAGGCAGATGCGCGATAAAAGTTTTGCCTCATGCTTACGTAAATAGCAAGGTTGTGTTCCCGATTGTGGCCTTCCCGCTCTCTGCTCTCCGGTTTCTTATCTGTATACCCCCCTCTGACGTCTTTCTGTCGTTCTGTTTGTCTGATGATGACGACAACATCACAAAAGTGACGTAACTTGGTCTTAAAAGGCAACACATAATGACGCATTACGATCGCATAGATCTATGTACAGATATTTTCTGCACAGCGAAGTTTGATTGCACTGGCTGTGTGATGGCCAGTACCGGAATATTTTCCTGTTGCCGGTACTGTCCACCGAAACTTTTGGTAGGCTAGCGGAAACCTCTGCTGTACTGTGTTCTGTGGCTCGGAATGTCGTCAGTTTAAAAAACCACTCCCAAAACAACAGTTTTCATTTGTCACTAATGTCAGTGTTTGAGTCTAAGCGGGAGTAAGTCTCTAGCCCCAATGTACACCCAGATTTTGTCATGATTCCTATTTAGTTCAACTACTAAGTCCTTTTAGGTTGGTAAATTCTCTGAACTAGCTCACCACTGGCTTGTTTTGCTGTTTTAACCCTTTCACTGCCAGCCATCTTTGAGCCAAAAATTTCCATTAGACTTACTTGGCTACTGAAAATATTTTGTCTGTAATATTGTAGGATTTCTCTTTGGGTAAAGGTCAAGATGTGCCACCCCCCCTACCTATCTCAGTGAATTGTATTTTTCCGTTATTGCCTTTCTTACCATACATAAAGCTGTATTTTAGGAACATTTTTAGCTAATAACCTTTTTGGAATACTAACCCTAACCCTAACCCTAACCCTAACCCTAACCCCCACTCTATAAGACGGAAAAACGCAACGAACCACAACTGTGACAAATCGCGGTGTACTGCAGTACATAGTGGGGGGTAGGGTTAGGTTTAGGGCTAGGGTTAGGGTTAGGGTTAGTATTCCAAAAAGGTTATTAGCTGAATATGTTCCTAAAATACAGCTTTATGTATGGTAAGAAAGGCAAAAACGGAAAAATAGAATTAACCGAGAAATGCAGGGGGGGGGTGGCACATCTTTACCTTTGCCTCTCTTTGACTCATTTAGAATAGGGTCACTCCTAACTGCCCAAATTTAGGAACGCATTGTCATTGAATAACAGACCCTGATTTGAAGGGTTTTAATGACATGGGTATTAAGTAATTGTGGTGCGACATTGGCGGTGAAAGGGTTAATTGGCCCAACCATTCGGTGTTTTGACCATTCGGCACAATTTGACATTATTTGGTGTTTAGTCACACTGCTTCCACCTGCTCAAATGCAGCCTACAAGCACGCACCAAATATATTTTAAGTACCGTACTTTTCGGCTCATTAGGCGCTGCTGTGTATAAGGCGAATAGGGCAATTTTCAAGAAAAATCTGACAAAATCCAAGTAAAAGGCGCCCTCGTTTATAAGGCGATACACACCTCGCAACAGAAAGTCGAAGTTTGAAGCCTGTACACGTCCTGTAAATGATTACCGACCGCCATTTTGTTGTAAACGAGAGTTGGCTCCCTTCTCAAAGAATCGAAACTTCCGTTTTTGTGACTTCCGGTTGTTGTGTTTGGCCAATTCTTCGCGAAAACTGGTAGAATTATGGCATTTTAAGCTCTACAACGATGCTTTTTACATCCAACGAAGGGTTGTGGCATCTGTTGGACGGTAACTTGGACGATAACAGGGATTTTAAAGCATTTTAACGTGAGTATTTGTCGTATTGGCGACTCGTTGCCACTTTTGATGTTGTGACTCACAGTAGACTGTACTAAGTACGGCAATCGTTGCCTCTCTTCTCACGATTCTGTTCACTTATAGGGCGCCCTCGTTTATTAGGCGCATAGGTCGAAATTGGAGAAAAAAATATCGCCTTATACGGTATTATCCATACTCTAAACAGTTAAAAGATGGAATCTGGAATATCTAGTGGAAATCTGATATATGTGAGTCAAAATTAAAGGACTTAAATTTTATTTTATTTGTATTTTATTTTGAGACAGCCGGTATTTTGAGATATAAAAAAAACGTTTTTGGCCTAAGAACTATTTAACCCCTTGACTGCCACCAAAGTATCATGTACCGACCTGATGATGTCATCAGATGAAGAGGGATAACCCTGATTTGCTGGCTTTTGCTCTAACAGTCAAGAGAGTTATATCCCCAGACCATTTTCCCAGATTGGCTCTATCAGTTGTCTTTTTCATGGCATGATTTGCCCAATGATTTTCTTTTCTTTTCTGGCAGTCAAGGGGTAAAGTATCATGTACCGACCTGATGATGTCATCAGATGAAGAGGAATAACCCTGATTTGCTGGCTTTTGCTCTAAACACAGTCAAGAGAGTTATATACCCCCAGACCATTTTCCCAGATTGGCTCTATCAGTTGTCTTTTTCATGGCATGATTTGCCCAATGATTTTTTCTTTCTTTTCTGGCAGTCAAGGGGTTAAAGAAGGATTTAAATAAAAATAGAACACAACAAAAAATATTGTGAATTATCTCTTTTTTGTGTACGTGTGTGGTTTTGGTTTTTGAGTACGTTTTGCTGTTTCTTTTCCCCACTGAGTACTGTTAGTCTCTTTCATGCTAATTATGTTATAAGCAGCTTCCAAGACTACTGCTAACGGTTTATAATATTATTATTGGATGTTTTGTTTGTTTTCAGACACGACAAAGAAGACCCAGACACTGAGGAACACATCACTTTGACAACAGATGGTACGTCTCTACTATTTCTACTACTAGTATTAGTACTAGATCAGAAGAATCGAGATCATTTATTATATTAATTACTCTTGTGCTGCGCTGTTAATAAGAAAAAATGTAAACAGACTGCAACGTCACTGAACAAAGCAAGGACCCCCCGTGCAACTTTTATTGTATTACATGTTTACTCATCGGTAAAGAAGAAGAGTTAAGCGTATACAGACAAACCCCTATTTTACGACCCTCTGTTAAGCGACCACCTCTCATTTGAGACCGGATTTGTTGGCACGGATGCATTTTACTATGTAAACGACCTCTCTTAAACGACTTCCTCTAAAACGCGACTTACGACCGCCATTTTGTTGGTTTTTACGACCGTTGTTGTCGTCTGCATAGACTTCGAGCAAAAGGAAACAACCACGGTCAAGGGCCTGAAAGCGGAGTCGCTTCCCTTGTTGTAGAAAAGATGGCGGAAAGCGTAGGAAAAGCACGAAAACCACTGACTTTGAAAAAGAAAACCACTGACTTTGGACGAGAGTGGAGGTGATTAACAGAAGTCGGCGAAGTGAAACTGTAATACATCGATTGCACAATCCTATGGAGTTGGAAAGACCCAAATCCAGGTTTACTATGTCATTGTATGTGTGCATGAAGAAGAGAGTATGAACTGTGCTGAACTTTTTCTTTCTACGGCTGCCAGTGAAAACCTCCGTCATACGACCCCTCCAATTTACGACCGATTTTTCCGGACATTTTGGAAGTCTTAAAATAGAGGTTTGTCTGTATCACTTTCTAATTAACTCCCCTCCAAAGTTGATTACGATACCAATCACCTAGCAGTGCGTGGGTCAGAACCAAAGTGAGGCAAACAAAGCATCATTCTCAAAAAAGAATGTGCCAAGTTCGCCTTTATGAACCTTTATGTTTTTTGATGCTTCTGTAAAATCACTGATTTTGCAGATACACAGTTAATGTCGGACAGCGACGATATATGTTGTAAGTTTTAGTGTGTATGTCACTATGTGGCACTCGGAACTGATTATCCAAATTACTATCTCAGGCTGGGGATTTTTCAGCCTTTAGCCTTAGGCTGATTTCAGCCTTTTGATGGCTCCAGCCTTACAGGGATAATTTTTTTAGATCTAGATCAACTGAGTATGGGAATACTTCTTATGTGTGAATGCAAAATTAAGAAAATATTACCCTGCTAACATGGACAGCCACACTCCGACTTCGGGGGAGAAGAAAATATATAAATTCTACTTCTAATTCTAATACCAATTTGATTTTTAAGGCTTAGATTAAAAAAAAACCCAGCTTCAGTTTTAGGGAAATTCCGCCTTTTTTCAGCGTGAATCATAGCTTCTCAAATTCTCCGAAGTCGGAGTGTGGCTGCCCACATGGGCGGAGTAATCAAAAACGTAATCAAAAACGGTCACGCACACGTAATGTTCTCATCCCTAGCTGGTGCATTTGTACCATAGTGTTCAAGAGCTTCGGCCTGTTGGGATGATCCCTGGAGTCTGTAAAGGGGCACCCTGACGGATGAGTTTTTTGTAAGAAACATGTCGAGATCACCAGGAAAACACCCTTTACAGAGATTGCAACACTCACTTTGCTCTGGTTTCCTAGAAATCAAACCGTCAAATCGGCGATTCCTCCTTGGCGGAGGTGCTGAAAGTCAAATTCTTTCACCCAAAGAGAAGCCAAGTGCCATCTCTTTTCTAATGGCCGCCAAATCGTTTGCACGGAATTTTCGCAATATAAGCCTTTTTTTCTTTAATTTTTTTTTTATATACAGTTTATCTAAAGGAGTTTCGCTCACAACAAAGGAAATAGCTCCATTTTTTTTTTTTTACTGCACTACAAAAAAAAGAAAACGCTTCAACCACAATGAGTGACCTCCACCCACCCCATCCAAAATGGCTTACTCTCTCCGGCATCTCAGCCAAGGAGGAATCGCCGTTTTTACGGCTTAACCCTCTAGCCGCCAGCCATTTTTCAGCAAAAAAATGCCATTAACCTTAACTGGCTAGAGAGAAAAAAAATAACTGCAATATTGCGAATTCATCTGTGACATATATAACATTAGGCCTATCCTTACCTCACAAAATTAAGGAAACTAGCACAACGCCGAGTACCAGTAACGCCTAGTAACGTTAATGCCAAGTACTGGTAACGCTGAGTACAGCAAATTTGAAGCGATTCGGTTAAGAAACGGCAGAGTTATAAGGCCCCGTTTCCCGTTGGCGCTGCTCTGAGAGTGACGCGCTCTCCCGATTTTCTTCAAATTTGCTGCCAGGCTTTGCCCCGGTGACAGCAAGCCTGACAGCAAATTTGACGCGATTCGGTTGAAAAACCGGCGGAGTTATAAGGCCCGTTTTGCATCATGCTGCTGTTATGCGCCTAAGTAATGGATTCGCTTCTGGTTTGGCACATTGATAGTCACCGTCCCCGGTCATATATCTGCCAAATTTGAAGGCAATCGGTCCAGAAATACCGGAGATACGGGCGCCGAAAGGCCGTCGGATGCGCGTTTCGCACATTTGCAAAACCGCGCAAATGACACGGCCACCTCGGTTGCCGTTGCCATCGCCCTGTTAGGGCTCACAGCAAATTTTAAGCGAATCGGTCGAAAAACGGCGGAGTTATAAGGCCAGTTTTGTGTTTCACACACACAGTGACACACACACACACACACACACACACACACACACACACACACACACACACACACACACACACACACACACACACACACACACACACACACACACACACGCACGGACGGACAGTTGGCTTTTTACTATATGATAAGGTCTTCGGATAACAGGCCCTGATTTGATACCTTTTAGTGACATGGGTGTTAAAGTACTTAAACCATTGTGCTGCTTAAAATGCAACATTGGCGGTGAAAGGGTTAAGGTCACTGGATGCCAAGCCCTCATTTGATGCCTTTTAGTAACATGGGTGTTGCATCATGGTGGTGCCTAGAGGCGACAGTGGCGATGAAAGGGTTAAACCAGGGTGTGACAACAAACAGGGTATTAGCTTCCCGATCTCATACCTCTGTCCTGTGCGCACAACTGGGGCACAACGGTTCAGTTATGCTTTTAGACGCCGGTGATCCCTGGAGTCTTTAAGCCAGGGTGTGACAACAAACAGCGTATTAGCTTCCCGATTTCATACCTCTGTCCTGTGCGCACAACTGGGGCACAACAGTTCAGTTATGCTTTCAGACGCCGATGATCCCTGGAGTCTTTAAGCCAGGGTGCGACAACAAGCAACATATTAGCTTCCCGATCTCATACCTCTGTCCTGTGCGCACAACTGGGGCACAACGGTTCAGTTATGCTTTCAGATGCGGCCGACGAACAGGCGGCGGCCATTGCCAGCGTGGCAGGGGCGGGCAACCTGACCTTCGAACCCTCGCTGGGGCTGCAACTGCGGGCGGAAGGGGGGAGCCAAGGTGAGGAGAGTGATAGCAGCACTGCTAGTCTTGTCCTTAGGAAGAAAATGTTTGATCATGTTAGCCCTCTTCTCCATTCTTTGCACTGGCTTCCTGTCGCAGACAGAATTGAGTATAAATTAAACACCCTTTGCTCGAAATCTATCCATAAAGCTGCTCCATCTTACCCCTGCCACAATATTTCCATCTATACGCCAGCTCGCACTTTACGTTCAGTTTCTGGCCCTCTTTCTCTCCAGATCCCTAGGTATGAGCTTTCAACTGTTGGAAGCCAAGGTGAGGAGAGTGATAGTAGACCACTGTTTTTTTTCTCTTGTTTGTTTCTTTGTTGGTGGTTGTCTTGCAGAACGGTCAGTTTGAGACTTAATGTCCCTTTCGTAGTGCTGGGTCACGTATTATGTATCTCTTGCTCTCACTCTCAGACACACACATGCACCGACACACACACATACGCGTGAGCATGCACACTTCAACCAAAGCACACACACACACATGCACCAATACACACACATACACGTGAGCATGCTCACTTCACACATGCACGCACACGCACACACATGTACCAATACACATATGCACGAGCATGCATACTTCTACCAAAGCACACACACACATGCACACACATGCACCAATACACACACATGCACGTGAGCATGCTCACTTCTACCAAAGCACACATGCACGCACGCACGCACACACACACACACACACGCACACGCACACACACATGTACCAATACACATATGCACGAGCATGCATACTTCTACCAAAGCACACACACACATGCACACACACGCACGCACGCACTCACACACAAGAGACCGCGAGCATGCAAGCACATTGACACACTTCCATTATAATACCTTTCCTGTCCCCCTCCCTCTCCCCTCTTCCCCTAATTTTTTTCCCTCCCCAATCAGCGCAGATATTGTGTAAAAAATAAAGTGACCTTTTTTCTTCTTCTTTTTTACATTTTGTACATCATTTGAATTTGAAGAAGAAAAAACCCTCCACCTTTAATTTGAAGAAAAAACAACAACCCTTCATTAATACTTGTCTGTTTTAATTGTAGCACCGTTTTTGCTACAATCGGATGTTGCAGGTCAGGTGACCTACCGCGTGGTCCAAGTGTCCAATGACGGGGAGACAACAGCCCAGGTCGTCGCCGGCAACTTCCCGTCCAATCAGGTGGTGAGTTGACTCGACAGTCTTTTTTTAGTCCCCGAGCCGAAGGTTCGGGAACTATTTTTTCTGTCTGGTCCGTCCGTCCGGTGTCCGTCCGTCCGGTGTCCGTCCGTCCGGTGTCCGTCCGTCCGTCCGTCCGTCCGGCGTGCCTCTGTCCGGCTATTCGTCCGTTTTTCTCAAAAACTATTCAGTCTATCAATCATCATCAAATTTGGTATACTAGTTTGCCAAGATGCAAGCTATCCACTGATGTATTTAGTCTAAACATGGGATAAGCCCGCTGTGCCCTAGGCCCTTTGTGTCACAGGCCCGATATGCCCCACTTCTTTCCGGCCGTCAAAACTATTCAGTCTATCATCATCAAATTTGGTATACTAGTTTGCCAATTTAGTCTAAACATGGGATAAGCCTGCTGTGCCCTAGGCCCTTTGTGTCACAGGCCCGATATGTCTCACTTCTTTCCGTCCGTCCATCCATCCGTGCGTGCGTCCTGTTTTCAGTTCTCAATGGTCTCCCCGCTGTGTGTACAGCCGACACATTCCGATTTCGGAGTAGCTCGGCGATGCTGTGAGGGGACTTTGCAGCCGCTAGGTGTTGCACTTGTTTTTTTGTTTGTTTATTTTTGGGGGGTTTTGTCGTTGTCAGTGGTGAATGTATTGTGTGTGTGTGTGCTAGTTCGTCATGTAACCGCAGCATGACTCATCTGCGCTTGACAGGAAACTGTCTGAGCGATCGACGGAGAAGAAGAAGAGGAGTTATTGCTGTAGTTTGTTGAACAGGAGACTGCTTGAGATAAAAATGGCAAAAAAGAAAGATTTATTGTTGTACAGTGGAAGCTCCCTAAGTTATAAGACCTCCCATTATAAGACTCCCTCCCACATAAGACCTATTTCTCTAAGACACGGCCCTTCTTTGTTAGTATTAAAATTACCTCCTTTAAAGACCCCTCCCTTATAAGACTCCCTCCCACATAAGACCTACTTCTCTGAGATACGGCCCTTTGTAAGTATTAAAACTACCTCCTTTATAAGACCCCTCCCTTATAAGACTCCCTCCCACATAAGACCTACTTCTCTGAGACACGGCCCTTCTTTTTTTTGATCAAAGAAACCACAAACACCACTAACTGTGTAAAATAAAAGTAAAAGGCCCTTCTTTGTAAGTATTAAAATTACCTCCCTTATAAGACTCCCTCCCACATAAGACCTCATTTTGGACCATTTTTGAAGGTCTGATGAGGGAGGGAGGGAGTGAGGTTCCACTGCACATTGAACAGCAGACTGCTTGAGATAAAATGGCACAAAAGGTGAATATATGGAATTTTTTTTTTTTAATTTGTTTGTCTGAAGCTGACCATTTTTTTTTTTTCTTTTTCTTTTCATTTTCATCTTCAAAACTACATTCAGAGTCCATTCGGTAAAGGGTTTCGCACACTAGCGTCAAGATCTCGAGATCGCAGCGATTTTTTTCTGCAAGGCGCAGTTTGATGCGCCGCTTGCGTGTGAGAGATTCGCGGTGCGGCAGGATTTTTTATGCGTAGCTGCGCGATTTTTTGTTGCTCGAGAATAGAACCTGCTCTAATTTTGATGCTCAAGATCGCAGAGATCGTGAAACTAGCCAATCACAACGGACGGAAGGACCATAACTCTGATTGAAGAAAAAAAAATGGCAGACTTGCTCCAACCCGAAATAAAGCAGCACAAACAATGACACACATTTCATCTTCTGAAGAAGACGAATCATCGTGGTCAGCCATACTGTTGTTTCTAGGAGGAGGTTTGACGCTAGAGTAATCTTTCCTTGCGTTCCAAATAAGGAAGTTCACGCGACAAGAGGCGAAGCGGCAAGAGTCGTGTGTGAGAACACCACTGCCTCGCTACAATGTGTGCTGTAATGCAGGCGTCAATGCGTCAAGGCGTTGCTCTGAGAAACAATTGACGCCTGATGCTAGTGTGCGAAGCCCTTAATGGAGGAAGCCTGAAGCAAGAGCAGCAAGGCTATATCCAGTTGGCCTATCTCTCCATTAGATTCTGCAAAGATTTGCTAATAGTAAAAAGTTTGAATTTGAAGCTATCCCTACAAAAACTATTCTCTCTCTCTCTCTCTCTCTCTCTCTCTCTCTCTCTCTCTCTCTCTCTCTCTTTCTCTTCTTTCTCTCTCTTTTTCCTTCTTTTCTTCTCTCTCTCTCTCTCTCTCTCTCTCTTTCTCTCTGTGTTAAGATTTCTGAACTCTCTCTCTCTCTCTCTCTCTCTCTCTCTCTCTCTCTCTCTCTCTCTCTCTCTCTCTCTCTCTCTCTGTCTCTGTGAAGATTTCTGAAGTCTCTCTCTCTCTCTCTCTCTCTCTCTCTCTCTCTCTCTCTCTCTCTCTCTCTCTCTCTCTTTCCTTCTTTCTCTCTTTTTCCTTCTTTCCTTCTCTCTCTCTCTCTCTCTCTCTCTCTCTTTCTCTTTCCTTTTTCTCTTTCTTTCCCTCTCTCTCTCTCTCTCTCTCTCTCTCTCTCTCTCTCTCTCTCTCTCTCTCTCTCTCTCTCTCTCTCTCTCTCTCTCTCTCTCTCTCTCTCTCTCTCTCTCTCTCTCTCTCTCTCTCTCTCTCTCTCTCTCTCTCTCTCTCTCTCTCTCTCTCTCTCTCTCTCTCTCTCTCTCTCTCTCTCTCTCTCCCTCCCTCTCATTATTAACTCATTCCGGACGAATTACGAGTATACTCGAAACAGGAGAACGCCAGTCAGGGCCTACTTACGAGTATGCTCGGAACAGCGATTTTTTTAGTCTAAATCCTGTCTAAATCCATGTTTTTTAAAAGTCCAAACCACGTTTTCCGAGTTACATCTCTTCATCACTGTTCCAACTTCCGTTTCACTTATGTTTGGTACTTCTATCTTAATTTTTAATGTTAAAAATGTCACAAAAATCGGCCCTAGACGAGCCTCAGAAATTACTCCAAATGTTTTAATTAACAGTGATAGTAATAAGGAGACTAATGATTCTGATTGTAATGCAAGTAATCACGATTACAAAGCGAAAAATAAACTTGGATCAACCAGTAATGTTGTCAAAACTGAATCATTGACAGTGAGTTTTATTGCGCTTCTTATTTGTTATACATTTTTTTTCTAGGCAGCCCCGGACCAGTAATGGAGTTTATCTAAGGCAGTGAAGTCCTGAAGGGGTTACTGTTAAATTGACAAAATATTAGATATAAACTGGTGCAGTTTATAAGCCGCAGAGAAAATGCTATGTGCACAAAGCAACACAAATATAGAAATTCTCATATTAGAACATGAGTATTGAATGTCCTCAGACACTTTAACCCTTTCTGATCGCTTCTCGGCCTTTTGGCTAAGACAGTGATTCAGGAATATAAATTTTTGTTTATACCCTGGTTGGTTTGTTCAGCCCGTCGTACATGGCGAAAGCCGATACGCGACGTTAAACTGAACTTCCATCCATTAACCCTTTCATCGCCAATGTCGCATTTCAGCACCACAGTGGTTTAACACCTATGTCACTACATTTTTAAGGCGTCAAATTGGGGTCTATTATCCAAAGACCCTGTTGTCTTAGTTTTGGGAAGTAGGGATAGACCTTAATATGTCACAGAAGAATCCCCAATACTGCAGATGGATTTTGTTCTCTATCCTGGTAAATTTAATGGATATTTTTGGCTGAAATATGGCTGGCGGTGAAAGGGTTAAACATGAGATTTCTGAAGAATGTGGCCAGAAACAGATTTAATTATACAGTGGAACCTCTTTTATAAGACCTTCAAAAATAATCCAAAATGAGGTCTTGTAAGGGAGGGGTCTTATAACGGACGTGATTTTAATGTTTACAAAGAAGGGCAATGTCTCAGAGAAGTAGGTCTTATGTGGGAGGGAGTCTTATAAGGGAGGTTCCACTGTTCCGAATGGATAAAAAATCTGCAGATAAGCCGCATCGGTCTATAAGCCGCATGGGCCAAAGTTGAGCAGACCTGATTACTCTACTCTTTTCGAGTGGTATTCTACTCAATTTGGACCTCTACTACTCTTCAAAATTGAAAATAATAATGCTATAATTACTCATTTTCAGTGAACATTGTTTGATGGCTTAACCCTTTCACTGCCAAAGTCGCATTTTAGCACCACAGTGATTTAACACCTAGGTCACTAAAAGGCATCAAATTGGGGTCTATTATCCAAAGACCTCATTGTCTTAGTTTTGCCACTTTTGGGAAGTAAGGATAGACCTTGTTTCATATATGTCACAGAAGAATCCCCAATACTGCAGATGGATTTTGTTTTCTACCCAGGTAATTTCAATGGACAATTTTGGCTGAAATGTGGCTGGCGGTAAAAGGGTTAATGAATAAAACTACACATTTTGAGCCAAAACTACTCATTTCTGCTATCCAGAATACTCCAGACTTGTGTCGGAGGTAAACAGGTCTGGTTGAGGGGGAAAAAAAGTAGCGGCTTATAGTCCGCATTTTACAGTACCGTCATTTTCGGACTATAAGGTGATATTTTTTTTAATCCAATTTCGACCTATGCGCCTAATAAACGAGGGCGCCCTATTAGTGACAAAATCGTGAGAAGAGAGGCAATGATTGCCGTGCTCAGTACAGTCTACTGTGAGTCACAACATCGAAAGTGGTAGCGAGTCGCCGATACGACGAATACTCGCGTTAAAATGCTTCAAAATCCCTATTATCATCCGAGACACCGTCCAACAGATGCCATAACCCTTCATTGGATGTAAAAAGCATCATTGTAGAGCTTAAAATGCCATAATTCTACCAGTTTTCGCGAAGAAAAGTCCAAACACAACAACAACCGGAAGTCGCAAAATCGGAAGTTCGATTATTTGAGAAGGGAGCCAACTCTCGTTTATGACAGCAGTAATGGCGGTCGGTAAGCGTTTACAGGACGTGTACGGGCTTCAAACTTCGACTTTCTTTTGCGAGGTGTGTATTGCCTTATAAACGAGGGCGCCTTTTACTTTAATTTTTCAGATTTTTCTTGAAAATTGCCCTATTTGCCTTATACACAGCAGCCGCAAAATACGGTAATTGCACTTGATGATGTTTAATGAACGCAGACGGTGATCCAGAGTCCCTTCAGCAATGGAGGCAGCCCCACACCGGACCAGCAGGGCGACACCCGGTTTGCCTACTTCTCCACCGCCCCCGGTGGAGCAGACGCCGGCGGTGTCAGCACTGCTCAGGCCGAGGCCATCACCACCATGCCTGTGGCTGCCGGAGGGGGTGAGAGAGAGAGGGAGGGAAGGGAGGGAGAGAGAGAGAGAGGCTGAGAGAGAGAGAGAGGGGGGGGGAGAGAGCCATCACCACTGTGGTTGGGGAGAGGGAGGGGGAGAGAGAGAGAGAGAGAGGCCATCACCACTGTGCCTGTGGCTGCTGGAGGGGGTGAGGAGAGAGAGGGAGGGGGGGAGAGAGAGAGAGGCCATCACCACTGTGGGGGGGAGAGGGGGAGGGGGAGAGAGGGAGGGGGAGAGAGAGAGAGAGAGGCCATCATCACTGTGCCTGTGGCTGCTGGAGGGGGTGAGGAGGGAGAGGGAGGGGGGAGAGAGAGAGGGACGGGGAAAGAGAGGGAGGGAGGGAGAGAGAGAGGGAGGGAGGGAGAGAGAGAGAGGGGGGAGGCATTGTTTGCAGTTGATCTGAATAATGATGTGTGTCTGCATGTATGTATACATGTTGATGTTCATAAGTTTGACATATTTCTGATGGCATTGTTTGCAGTTGATCTGAAGAATGATGTGTGTGTGTATATATATGCATACAAGTTCATAAGTTTGACATATATCTGATGGCATTGTGTGCAGTTGATCTGAAGAACGATATGTGTGTGTGTATGTATGTATGCATACATGTTCATAAGTTTGACATATTTCTGATGGCATTGTTTGCAGTTGTTTCTGACTCCTCAGGCCAGTTCTACGTTATGATGTCACCTCAGGAAGTACTGCAGAACTCGCAGCGAACCATCGCCCCTCGCACGTCGTACTCACCCAAGATGGAGGGACGGTCCAGTCGGGACGACCGCAGAAGAGCCACACACAACGAAGGTATGCAATAATAATAATAATGATACAATTATAAATATTATATTATTAATAATAATACATAGTATTTATTTATTTACTTTCTTTAACCCTTTCACTGCCAGCCACATTTCAGCCAAAAATGTCCATTAAGTTTACCTGGGTAGAGAATAAAATCCATCTGCAGTATTGGGGATTCTTCTGTGACATATCTAAAATAAGGTCTATCCTTACTTCCCAAAACTAAGACAATAGGGTCTTTGGATCATAGACTCCAATTTGATGCCTTTTAGTGACATGGGTGTTAAATCACTGTGGTGCTAAAATGTGACTTTGGCGGTGAAAGGGTTCAAATAAAATTTGAGGCACTCGCATTCACTGATTCACACGCAGATGCACTAACATTTGTGCAAAACCAGTATCCCACATTGATTCGACCGTCATCATCGCTCAATTTCAGGGGTGTGTGTAAATTTGGACCAAATGACAACTTTTTTGTTGCCACTGAGATTAATGTGTGCTAAGTGCATGGGCACACGGGACCTTGGTTTATCGTCTCATCCGAAAGACTCCACGTTCAGAGCATAAGGCCTTGACTAAATAAGTGTAAAGTGAGAGGAAAAATCCCCTGTACCCAGGTTCAAACTCGGGTTTACTTGACGCGAGGCGAACGCTTTACCACTGTGCCACTCTACACCTAGCATGCATAATTTCCTTTTTTTTTCAGTGGAGCGAAGGCGCAGGGACAAGATCAACAACTGGATCGTGCAGCTGTCCAAGCTGGTGCCAGACTGCGTGCAGGAGGCCAAGCCAAACCAAGCTGTGAGTGCACCAAGCTTTCTTCTGCTTCTGTAGCAATGGGGGGAGAGAGAGAGGGTGGGGGGGGGGGGGGGGGGGGGGGGGGGGGGGGGGGGGTGGGGGGGGGAGAGAAAGATAGAGACAGAACATGGGTGCTACTCTCTCATTTTAAAAACACTGATTTCAGGATTTTTAATTTTACCAGAAACTGAACTTCATTTTTTAAAAAATTCATCAAACCAAGCTGTGAGTGCACCAAGCTTTCTTCTGGTTCTGTAGCAATGGGGGGAGTCAAAGTCAAAAATATTTTAATTGTTAGGCCTCTGGCCCATAACAATGGAGTTCACAAAAAAAAAAGTATTGCATATATATATATATGAGCAACAACGACAAAAAGAATAAAGACACACCAAAAACACGTATTATATGCAAACAAAACAGAGATACAAACATTCATCATGCATGTATATATTCTTTTCGCAAGGCGAGAGCTCTATGAATAAATAATGACGTCTTAATAATAATGCTAGGGTTTTGATTACATAAAATCAATGTGAGTCTGAAAGATGAAGGATGTTTATAATATTTTGCTGGAATTAGTTCTCTTCTTAAATCATTATATCGCTACCTCAGAGCAACACTGGTCTACCTCCAAATTTGGGGGTTTGTGTTTTTTGGTGCTTTTTGTGTCTTTTTATAGTCTTTTCTATATGTCAAAACCTGGTGATGCAATGTTGCATAATTGCAGAGATAAATCTAGTAAACTGGTGTTGCATAGAGCCAAATTTCCTCTAGGTTTAAAGGAACACCAGACCACACAGGATTAATCAACTGTACCTCACAGAGTACAAGATAAGTGAGAAAGAAAGGGGGAACAACCACTGATCACCTTGCCAGTGGTCCCCCTTTTCCTGAAATTTTGCTGCCTAAGCGGAACGAAAACATATGCCTTCCTGATTACACTGAGCACTTAGCCCCCTTTCCCAGGAGGAAATGGGAGACTGGACTTGGTGGACCGGGGATCAAGTATGTGTCAGCTGTCTCTTACTCCACGGGTGCCTGAAGAGTTATCTAAACAAACTGCTGCTCTATCTGTAGAAACAGTTTATCTCTTAGTCTACTGAGAAGGAAACCTGCACTACTAACCAGTTTTTCATCTGAAGCTAAGGTTTTTTTCATGTTTGTATTTTTTGTTTTATTTTTCATTGTTTGAAATGCTATTCATTTATATGTTTATTAATTTATTGACTTGTTTATTCATTTGTTTATCGGGTTTTTTCCTTTGAAAGCTGGGGGGGGGGGGGGGGGGGGGGGGGCTTGATTTACAAAAAAGAAAAAATAATATTTGTTTATTGTTTAATAAACATATTCTAGCTATGATGATGATACAAGGAGATCATGGTAATATTGAAAGACAGGGTATGGGGGCCTAGCAGATTACACAAGAAAAGCATTTAAAGGTTATAAAGTATGGTTCTTACACGGATTAATGACTGTGTGTGTGTGTGCGCGCGCGCGCGCGCGCGTGTGTGTGTGTGTGAAAGAGAGAGAGAGAGAGATAGCTTAGCGAGAGGTGTGTATGGTGTGTGTGTGTCCATTTGACTTCTGTTGCAATAATTATTTTATCAAATTTTGTCCTGTGGTATTCTTCTGGTATGAATTGCTGTTGATGCTATCATAATTATCACCAGCTGTGTGTGTGTGTGTGCGTGTGTGTGTGCGTGCGTGTGCATGCATGCGTGTGTACGCGTGTGTGTGTGTGTGTCTGTGTTTGTGCAATAATCAAAATTGTTCCAGTCAATGTGATCATTCTTGCCTAGATTCATTACCACATTCAATCAAATTTCAATGTGATCATTCTTGCCTAGATTCATTACCACATTCAATCAAATTATTTGCCAATTTGGCAACCACTGTCACCATACACTCGTCTATTACGGGCTGATAAAAACCATTATATCTTATGTCTTATCTTAATTGATCTTTATTGTTAGTCACATTTTTTGAAGGGGCAAAAGGCAGCCGATGGGTGGGTGGGTGGGGTGGTTGGTAGGTGGTGGGTTGGGGGGGGGGGGGGGGGGGGGGTCTGTTGAATGATAGTGGGGGGTCATAAAAAGAGGGGGTGTTATGTCATTATTATTGGTCTGTGTAATGAAGTGATAGAAGAGAAGAGTCATAATAGGTCTCTTGAAGAGGAAGAGTGACAGATATTGTGTTATGATCATTATTATTGGTCTGTGTAATGATAGTGAAGAGTGACAA
>CM065713.1:3059609-3169018 GCA_017654935.2 Phymorhynchus buccinoides
GGAGGGGCGGGGGGGGATTGTTGTAGTTGTAGTGTATGCATATTTGCATGTGTGAGCGCGATGATTGTTTTTGTTGAATTACTTGCTTTTAATTTTTGTTGCCGTAAAGCGCATAGAGCTTCCCATTTGGTGGAGGAGTGCGCTGTATAAATGATCCACTATTATTATTATTATTATTATTATGTCTTTTTGAGACTCACCAAGCCATCGATGAGCTGTCTGAAATACTTCTGGGCGGTTGCCTGCGGCATCCCAACGTCGGGCTCTGAACACAAAAATAGTGGAACCTTCCTATTACAACCTTGGAAAAAAAAAGAAAAAAGGAAACATTTTTAATAACAGGTCATAATAATAATAGGGAGGGGTCTTAACAGGGAGGCGGACAGTCAGTAGTCCAGATAGGAAGGGGGGGGGGGGGGGAACTTGGTGAACATTTTTGCGGTACAAGGGTCAATATGTGCCACCCCAGACGTCCCCTGCATTTCTCCGTTAATTGTATTTTTCCGTGTTTGCCTTTCTTACCATACATAAAGCTGTATTTTAGGAACATTTTTAGCTAATAACCTTTTTGGAATACTAACCCTAGCCCTAACCATACCCATAGCCCTAACCCTACCCCCCCCCCCCTATAAGACGGGAAAACGCAACGAACCACAACTGTGACAAATCGCGGTGTACTGCAGTACATAGTGGGGGGTAGGGTTAGGTTTAGGGCTAGGGTTAGGGTTAGTTAATTCCAAAAAGGTTATTAGCTAAAAATGTTCCTACAATACAGCTTTATGTATGGTAAGAAAGGCAAAAACAGAAACAGTAAAAATATAATTAACCGAGAAATGCAGGGGGGGTGGCACATCTTTACCTTTACCCATTTTTCTCGTCCCATCTTAGAGAGGGTCTTAAAGACCCCCACGTCACGTGTCACATTTCCTCTTATACTTGGAAGAACTTCTTAAGATTTCTCTACCAGCCATAAGAGGGAAAACACGTGAAAACCGTGATTCTGACACGTGACGTGGTGGGTCTTTAATAGGGAGGTTCTGGACATTGCATTAACCCTTTGACTGCCAAAGGAAAACTGATCAAATATCGATTGCCTTATTATAAAACATAAAAGAGACCCGTTTGTTAGATTGAGCCTTGTTAGACTCAATCTGAGAAAATGGTCTAGAGATATATCTTTCCTGACTTGTCTAAACCAAAAACCATCATTCCAGGGCTATGACATCAAAAGTTATGACATCATCAATGACATCACACACCCTGTAGTAAAAATAATAGTAATAACTGATAGCATTTCTATAGCGCCTTTCCATAATCATTTTACACTTCCATTCATTCATACACCCACAGTCTCACACAAGACATTATTACCCAATCATTCACCCAGGTACAAGATCAAAGAAGGAAAAATGTACCAACCGAATGAGCTTTGAAAGTAGTGAGTCTTGAGCTTAGCTTTGAAAGTAGAGATAGTTGGTTCATGGTGGAGATCGACTGGGAGGGAATTCCAAAACAGCAGGGGCACTGAAACTGAAACTGCGGTCACCAAATGATTTTAGATTTTGTTTTTGGAACTTTCAGAAGTTTGTGTTTGATGACCTGAGTGAGCGGGAAGGAGTGTAGGTGTGAAGAGCACTGAGAGATAAGGAGGAAGGGTATGTTCAAAGTGACGGAAGGATAGAACAGCCAGATTATACTGAAGGCGGGACTGCACAGGGAGCCCATGGAGCTCCTTCAGAAGTGGCGTGAGCGTGATCACGCTTGCGCTTATGCAGTATGAAGCGGGCTGCCACCGTTTGTTGTTGTTGTTCCTTGGCTTAAAGACTACAGGGGATCATCCCAACAGCCCGAGCACTTGAACAATTCAGTACAAATTCACCAGCTAGGGATGAGAACATTACGTGTGTGGAACGTTTTTGATTACCCCGCCATGTGGGCAGCCACACTCCGTCTTCAGGGTTTTTTAGACCGATGATGTTATGTTTGGAGCTTGTCATGGCTGAAGACAAATCTCGCATAGCTATGCTGAACGTAACAGCATTTTGATGTAGACTTGACGTTCTAGCTTATGTCAACTGCGTTGTAATTTTGCGTTCTTATGTTGTTTTTAGTCGGCTCGTATTAATCTGTTGTTATCTTAGGAATGTTTTGTCTATTGCGGGTATGTGCATCATTTTACATGTATATTGCTTATGTATGATCCTATTAAATATGCTTTATATAGTTATTATGTTTTAACACGCAATATTTAACTATCTCCGAATGTGTAGTCTATTGTAAGTTTGTAAATAATGTTATCTTACGTTTTCATGTGTGCTATTACGAAGTGTGTATGTCATATGCCTATCATGTTTTAGTAAGTAAGTTTTAATCTGTTGTTATCGTATGAATGTGTTGTCGGTTGTAGTATGTGGACCATGTTATCTTGTATTGTCTTATCAAGTGTATACTATTCGTTATTTTCTTATTTTAGTCTGATGTTTTATTTATATTTCAATTTGTAAAGCGCACAGAGCATACTGATAGTGTGGATTGATAGCGCTATATCAAATAAAATCATTATACTATTATTATTATAACTGGTCTGACACAGGCTCATGCTAAGGCAATGTGCACTGTTTTGAACTCGCTGTAGGCGAAGTAATTTCTTTTCTTCTATGTCATAATAAAAAGGGAGGGGTCATAGTAGACATTGTGTAGGGGTTTAGACAAAACATGGATAAGTTCTGACAAGGCGTATAAAGACTGTCTCACTTTCACACCCATGTTATGCACGCACTTGGCATGAGGCTATGTGTCCAGACCCCAATTGACATCTCACAGCTAGAACGCCTAAGGGCTACAATCAAATGATGTTGTTATGCTCTGAATGGTTGTGCGGGGATTGTCTTAAAGGCCCCCCACGTCACGTGTCAAAATCACGGTTTTCCCTCTTATAGCTGGTAAGAAATCTTAAGAAATCTTTCCTAGCATAAGAGGGAATGTGACACGTGACGTGGGGGGTCTTTGAGCCATGAACAAGCTCCCAGCATAACATCATCAGTCTAAAATCCCCCGAAGCCACGGAGTGTGGCTGCTCACATGGCGGGGTACATCAAAAACGGTCACACACGTAATGTTCTCATCATCTAGCTGGTGCCATTTGTACCTTAGTGTTCAAGTGTTTCTCGCTGTTTGGATGATCCCTGGAGTCTTTTAGCCAGGGTAAGCCAACCAACCAACGCCATGTATGCATCTTGGTGGCTGAATGTCCATCGCCTTGTCAGAACTTTCATTTCTCCTTTTGCTTATGTATGCAGACCTGTTTACCCTCATAATGAACCTGGAATTTGCCCCAGAAAAACCCGGAATTTGAGGTACACGACTCGCGATAAAACCCTAACTTAAAAGGTATCTACAAAGGTATTGTCCCATCTACAACGCTCCTGTGGAACTCTTTGCCAAACGATATTAAAACATGCAACTCTTTAAGTACAATTAAGCGTTACTTGTCGGCAGATGATCCTGCTGTACCGCCTCATTTCTATCTTGGCAAGAGGGAACAGCAAGTGATGCACTGACGTCTCCGTCTTGGCATGAGCGACTTAAAGAATAATTATGTTTAATCGTCATCTTGTCGATGACCCATTTTGTGCTTGTGGTAACTGGGCGGAGACGGTGGAGCATTACTTGTTACATTGTATTCTCTTTAATGGAGCCCGTGCTCGTACAATTTCAACACTTCTAATAGAATATTGTATTGTCGAAACACTTCTCAAGGGTAACCCTACACTACACATTAATACAAACATTTTGATATTTGAAACTGTCCATGAATATATTTCCGAAACCAACAGGTTTTAAGTCATGTTTGTATTTATTTTATTTAACTATTTATTTATCTTATTTATTAGCACTAGTAGTATTGAAATTTTAAAAAAGCAATATTGTCTGTATATCAGAAACGTGTACGAATTGTGTGTGCTTCTCCAATGCTATGCTGGCTGATTCACAGTTCATGTTGTGCTATGGATACATTATTGTTTTGTTTCCCCTTGGTCTCTCCCAAATTTACAAATTGGTAACTTATGAGTATTGATATTATTATTATTATTATTATTACTTTTGTTTTGTTCACACATTAAAACTCTTGTTTGTTTGTATTCACAGTTTATATTGGTTTAAACGCAGTCTCCATCTGTTCAACCAATTGTGCAACTATGATGTTAATTTAAGGAGCACGGTATAAGCTTCGAGCTTGTTGTTGCTCTAATTGTCTTTTGTTTGATCGTTTCCGAGTGAGTGAATAAAGATTGGTTTAAACCAAAAGGTATCTTGTGAGCGCACTGTGTGAAATTTTGAAGTCCACGTTGCAGTACTTGCAGTGTGCATGCTCGTCTCCCAAACGCGAACTTGTTATTCCTGGCACTTTCAAATACTTTTGAGCGAAAACTTCTGCTTCACTTTTGGCCGTTTCACCCTATCACTCCAAAGGTTTCGGTCAAGGATCCCTTGCGTCTTTTTTCATACAAACGGAAACAAATAACTAGACGTTTTTTCGAAATCCCAGGAATTCGCCAGGATTTTCACCGCGTTCACACAACGGTCGATTCGCCGGAATTTATTATTTTACCCAGAATTTTTGCAAATTCCCAGGATAATTCCACGGCAAAACCGGGAGGGTAAACAGGTCTGTGTATGTTTTGTTTGTGTCTATGGCTGGAGTGACTTGTGAGGGTTTTTTAACCCTTTCACCGCCAGCAATTTTTAGCCAAACATTTCTATCAAAATTACCTGGGTGAAGAAAAGTTGGCATCTGCAATACCTGCGAATCCCCCCTGTGAATTGCATCAATCTAGGCCTTCCGTTGTCTCCCAAAATTAACAACATACGGTCCCTTGGACAACAGATCCTGATTCCATGCCTTGTGGTGACGTGGGTGTTAACCCTTTCACCGCCAAAGTGTCGCATTTTAAGCACCACAGTGTGATTCAAACACCTATGTCACTAAAAAGGCATCAAATTGGGGTCTTATTATCCAAACACCCTATTTGTCTTAGTTTTGGGAAGTAAAGGTAAACCTTGTTTTATATAATGTCACAGAAGACACGTCACCAATATTGCAGATGGATTTTGTTCCCTACCCAGGTAAAGTTTAATGGACATTTTTTTGGGGCTGAAGTGTGACATGGCGGTGAAAGGGTTGAATCAGTGTGGTGCAGAAGTGTGACATGGCGGTGAAAGGGTTGAATCAGTGTGGTGCAGAAGTGTGACATGGCGGTGAAATCAGTGTGGTGCAGAAATGTGACACCGGCGGCGAAAGGGTTAATCGGAGTGTGGTGCAGAAATGTGACATGGCGGTGAAATCAGTGTGGTGCAGAAGTGTGACATGGCGGTGAAAGGGTTGAATCAGTGTGGTGCAGAAGTGTGACATGGCGGTGAAAGGGTTGAATCAGTGTGGTGCAGAAGTGTGACATGGCGGTGAAAGGGTTGAATCAGTGTGGTGCAGAAGTGTGACATGGCGGTGAAATCAGTGTGGTGCAGAAATGTGACATGGCGGTGAAATCAGTGTGGTGCAGAAGTGTGACATGGCGGTGAAAGGGTTGAATCAGTGTGGTGCAGAAGTGTGACATGGCGGTGAAAGGGTTGAATCAGTGTGGTGCAGAAATGTGACATGGCGGTGAAAGGGTTTGAATCAGTGTGGTGCAGAAGTGTGACATGGCGGTGAAAGTGTGTTGGAATCAGTGTGGTGCAGAAATGTGACATGGAGGTGAAAGGGTTAAATCAGTGTGGTGCAAAAATGCAACATCGGCTGTGAAAGGGTTAAGATCGAGTGTGAGGTGCAAGAAATGTACCAGTGGACATGGCGGTGAAAGGGTTAATATGACAATTCGACGCGAATGAGTTAAATTCTCTCATGCTTCCCCCATTCGTTCCCCCTCCCCCTCTTCTCACCAATTTTGTCAAAGAGCTCCCCGCCGCTGGCGTACTGCAGAAAGAGGTACTGTGTCTCCCCCTCCTTCCTCATCCCGTAGTAACGGATGATGTTGGGGTGGTTGATCATTCGGTGAATACAGATCTACAACAATAACAACAATATCATAATCCTCATTTAGAACAACAACAGGCCACAACAACAACAATAATATTACTGTGTGTCTCCTTCTTTCCTCATTCCGTAGAAACGGACGATGTTGGGGTGGTTGATCATTCGGTGAATACAGATCTACAACAATAACAACAATATCATAATCCTCATTTAGAACAACAACAGGCCACAACAACAACAGTAATATTACTGTGTGTCTCCTCCTCCTTTCCTCATCCCATAGTAACGGATGATGTTGGGGTGGTTGATCATTCGGTGAATACAGATCTACAACAATAACAACAATATCATAATCCTCATTTAGAACAACAACAGGCCACAACAACAACAGTAATATTACTGTGTGTCTCCTTCTTTCCTCATTCCGTAGAAACGGACGATGTTGGGGTGGTCGATCATTCGGTGAATACAGATCTGTAACATTACTAACAATAACAACAATATCATAATCCTCACTTAGAACAGGCCACAACAGTAAACAATAACAACAGTAGTATTCAGGCATCAGAACAGTGTGAAGTCCAATCCTCTAAAAACCGCGGTAGCAAAGAGCCATCACCGTCAAGGCCCCACACTAAAGATGGACAACACTGAAATGAGTTCCCAACATGCGACACAAAAAGGCTTTATGCAGTGAGGAATCACTTTTAAAATGTTATTTAACACAAAGGATAGCACTCATTAAAAGGCAAAACCAGTGTTCCTTATAACGCACAACTGGGGGTCTATTACGCACAGAAATCCGAAAGGGACGTACAGATTTTATCACAGAGGGTCTTAGGGACGCAACGTTTTCTTCCCCTGATTACTAGTAGCATGATCGACGTTTTCTGGAAGGGTATTGAACGAAACACCCGACAAAAGTCGTGAACAGGTGACGGAAGTTTGCTCTGTGAAATTATCGTCTGCATAAGCTTTAAGAGTTATCGCCCCTGAATACAATTACCACTTCCGTTAACTGGGCGGGCTAGTCAGCATAAGTAACGCGTCTTCATCTTGGCCTTGCGTGACGACGATGTCTCTGCTTCAGTGGCTGTCAAAAACTAAAACTCGATCACGGGAACCTGCTCTCGATGTGATCGACGAAGTGGACGATGACGCTACATGGAGTAGGCCTACAAACAATTCTAATGACGGCGAAACTTCATCTGTTCTCTGCCTCTGTTTTTGGATTGCAGTGTTTGTTTGGTTGGAAATAGTATGTATAGATTTTCTTAACCTTTTTTTTTATTTTGTTAAGGACCCTCAGATTTCTTCAAAGGACCCTCAGATTTTCCAGCAGAGGGTCCCAAGGACCCTCAGTTAAAATTGCTGTAAGGAACCACTGGGCAAAACCTCTGACAAGAGAAGTCAATCCTCTGTCAGAAATTTTTAATCCCTCTGAAATCCTCTGACACTTCTGATGCCTGAATATTACTGTGTCTCCTTCTCCTTCCTCATCCTGTAGTGTTAACCCTCTGATCCTCTGACACTTCTGATGCCTGAATATTACTGTCTCCTTCTCCTTCCTCATCCTGTAGTGTTAACCCTCTGATCCTCTGACACTTCTAATGCCTGAATATTACTGTCTCCTTCCTCATCCTGTAGTGTTAACCCTTTCGCTGCCAGCTGTTTTCAGCCAAAAAATACCATTAAACTTAACTAGGTAGAGAAAAAAAAAAAACTGCAATATTGGGAATTCCTCCGTGACATGTATAACATTAGGCCTATCCTTACCTCCTCTAAATTAAGAAAATAGGGTCTTTGGATAACAGGCCCTGATTTGATGCCTTTTGGTGACATGGGTGTTAAACCAATTGTGGTGCATAAATGCGACATTGGCGGTGAAAGGGTTAAACACACGATGCTGGGATCGTTGATCATTCGGTGAATACAAATCTGTAACAACAAGAACATACTCATTCTTAGCACCGGTCATCAGTCATTGACACATGAAATTTTGAAATGACCAATTGTTTTTGCAGACAATAGGTCATGTGACTTATTAAGTTGACCTGTCTGTTGGTAACTATAAATTATTTTGATTTGTGCTGCAACCGATTCCATAGTGATCATATAGACTTTGGTGAAACAATATTCTATAAATAACTGTTCTTTTATTGCTTTACATTGCATACTAACTTTCATTGTGCTCAAGTTGTATCATTTTCCTTTCTTTTCTTTTTGACCTATTGTTTTAGGAAAGTGACCCATTATACTTTCTTCGAACTGGTCAATTACGTATGATGTCCCGTGACAAGATTGATCCCTAACAACAATAACAGTAGCAACAGCAAAACCAATAACAACAACGGTATTATATACTACTAGCCGGTTACTACCCGCTTCACGGATATAAGCGTAGTCAACTGTATTAAGAATCCACTGTATTATTATTTGCGTGTTGGGTTGATTGTTAAAAAAATAAATAAATAAATAAATTTGACGGAGCCAGGTACGAACCCGGAATGTTTGTGTGAGTATGCGACGACTTAACCATTAGGCTATTGTATCTTGCTGCAGTCTGTTGAAAATTGTGCCTTATAGTTGTAAAAAGCAGTGGGTAGAACCACTGACCTGGTCAATCGCTTTCTTGACTTTGACTAATTACGCTAATTACGGAGCGTGTTGCAAAATGTAATGTACCCTATGTTCACCAGGGATCATCCATCTTGATACTGTGAAAGTTTGGCGGCGATAAAACCACGCTAAATATGGTTTTATCCCGGAGAAGAAAAAAAACCCACACACACACAGCTCGGTTATATATATATAGATGTGTCTCCTTTCCTCGTCCCGTAGAAATGAACGATGTTGGGATGGTTGATCATACGCTGAATACAGATCTACAACAACCAAGAGTTCAATCTATGTTGAATATGTGAATAACAACAATGCGTATCCCCCCACCGAAGTGACTCAGCAGCAGTGCAGTGTCTCCTCGGTTGGTTGCCTCCTGACTGCCTAACATAGATTCGCTCCCCTTGAACTGCTGGTCTCGGATTCTGCGACCTGAACAAACCGGGGTGTAGCTGCGAATTGGGATTCGGAACGAGCGGCGTGGGAGCAACGCCACTGTACGGCCCAGAAGATGACAGCAAAAAATTTTTTAAATGCGTATCCCCCTCTATCCTCATATCGAAGTTAGTAACAAACAATTTTGGGATGGTTGATCATACTACGGTGAATACAGATCTGTAATATAATCATAATCTACAACAACACTAACAACATCAAGGGTAAAATGAACAATCTGCTTCAAAGTCAGTGCATTCTCTTTCAACTCTTTGCTTTGGTGTTAGACTTAGGCCGTGTACACACATAAGCGGATATCCCATGCGGAAACCCGTGCCCAATCCATAAATAAGTGAAACAAAGAAGGGAAAAGAACTGCGCACGTGTCCGATACAAGACTGGCTCTTGCATCATTAGAAAGAGAATTGTCTGAAGGTTTCAACTGTGCCATTTTCTCAGAAGAGTCAGTTTGACAATTAACTCATTCGCATCACGATTTTGAAACACTAAAAAAACCTTACAAATCACTCCAGCCATACACACAAGCAAAACTTACATAAAAAAATAAAAGGAAATGAAAAAAGAAGTTTACGGCTTTTTACTTCAGGTTTAGACATAGGGAAGGGGTAGATCAGACTTTTTTTATATATAGACTTTATATAGAAAAACTCTCCACACCGATTGGTTTCCCCCACAACAAACCACTACAAAAGCAAAGTCAGAGGCAAAATTGTGGTCTAAGGGAGTGAAGCGAGTTTAGAATAGAAGTGACCAAGGTATGGTGTGCACACGGATTTACCTCCCTTGAAACAAATGCATCAAATTGACAGCTATCTACTAATTCTGGACATATATGGCCGCAGGGCTCCCAGTGACCCCCATTTGGGGGTCCATGAAGTACTCAAATTCTACAGGACCCTCTAAAATAATGTGCAGGGTGTCCAAGTGATGCACTAAAAAAAATCTTTTTAGCATTCGCAATGCCACTGGGACCCTCTATCCCGCCTCTAGGACCCTCTTATGCTGTAAGTGAAGGAGTTCCTGGGACCCCCTTGTTTTGCCGGACAATTGGGAGCCCTGGGCTTGAATGAGTTGATAACAACAACATACAGTATTTATACGGCGCTGAATCTTGATAGAAATCAAATCAAAGCGCACACACACACGTTAGCATTCAAAGCGCATTCAAACACAAACGCAATACAAAGCGAACACACTTGATACCACAACTACCCAATGTGTACCTCTTTGCGGACATCATCCAGCATGCCCTTGTCAGCTCCTCTGGTGCTGATGATCTTGACGGCAACGGCCTCCTGGGTTTTCTCGTTAAACGCCAGCTTCACTCTGCAAATCAATCAATCAATCGGTCAATCAAGTAATTAACCCTTTCACCGCCAATTTTGCACCACAATGGTTTTAACACCCATGCAGACCTGACTACTTGGAATTTTCCCAATCAGTAGCCCAGCCATCAATTTTCAGTAGCATGGCAAATTTTTTCATAGCATCCACAAACGACGGCAATCGATTTGTTCTCTTCCTGAGCCGAAACGCACTGCTTATGTTTCGCCGATTGAACGTGTTGACGGCAATCGTATCTACCACAGAGAAGTCCGCATGGCAGAGGTTGCGCTGCAGAGAGCATGGTTCGCACCGAGTCAACTTATGACGATGCAAGGCCACTCCTCCGTGTAAGCTATTTTGAAAACTTGTGCGGCAGGCCGATGTTTTTTCTTAGAACAAGATGGTGTGCCAGATGATTTTCGTTTTCTGGTTTGGGTTTGTTTTTCTTCGTTTGAAACATCTCGAATCGCTACTGCTGCTGGAGTCCGCCATTTTCCCCCCAGAGAAAGTAATAAGAACGCATGCGCAGTCACTTTGATAAAAACGGAAGTGACTAGGTTATCGCGCGTGACACGGCGTCTGCTCTTAGAAACAGACAAAACCGGGAACGGTGTTATGATAAATAAGTACCTGTCATTAAATATCTACCTCTCGCATGCGAACTGTACCCAACTAACCCTAACCCTATCCCTAACCACGGAAAGAACCAAGAAATAGAGCAGGAGGGTGTAAATCTACATATTTGCCGAGAAATCGATGTACAAAGCCATGCACTTAGTTTCGTAAAATTCACAATGGCGGACAAACAAACGATTCTGATTGGCTACGCTAGGACTACTTCCGGCTAGGACTACTTATCTCATAGAGGTAAAAATACACCGCCACACCGGCATAAGCAAAAATAAAATGCGGCGGCATTTTGTTTTCTCCGTAGCAATGTTAAGGTTGCCGTAGCTCCGTAGCAAAGCTTTATTTTTCGTAGCTGCTACGGCCAAATCGTAGCAGTAGGCAGGTCTGCCCATGTCACTAAAAAGGCATCAAATCTGGGCCAGTTATCCAAAGACCCTATTTTCTTAATTTTGGGAGGTCAGGGCAGGCCTAGTGTTATACAAGTCACGGAGGAATTCACAATATTGCAGGGTTTTTTTTTTTCTCCTCCCAGTTTAGGTTTAATGGTATTTTCTGGCTAAAAAAAAAAGTCTGGCAGCGAAATCTTGATAGAAATCAAATAAAAGCACACACACACACACACACACACACACACTCACACGTTAGCATTAATAACGCATTCAAACAAAAACGCAATACAAAGCGAACATACACGTATGACATAAATGGAATACAGCAGAAACAGACCTAATGGCAAGAGAGAGAGAAGAGAAAGAGAGCGGAGCTTCAATGACGGGGGGAAACAGGTGGGTCTTGAGGTCAGCTTTGAAAGCAGAGAGGGTCGGTCGCTGACGGAGGGAAAGAAGAAGCTTGTTCCAGGAGGTTAGTCCTGAGACAGCAAAAGAGCGCCGACCAACAGTTGAAAGCTTAAATACCTAGGGATGAACCAATCAATCAGTTTCAAAATGATTTTGACGGCTGTTGCCTCTTGAGTTTTGGCGTTCAGTCAGCCAGTTCACCTTTTCCTGTATCAAACTGTTGATTCCTGGTTTATTTTAACCCCTTCACTGCCACCAACATATTACGCACTGACCTGATGACATCACTGATGATGTCATCAGATGAAGAGGAATAACCCTGATATGCTGGCTTTTGCTCTAACAGTCAAGAGAGTAATATCCCCAGACCATTTTCTCAGATTGGCTCTATCAGTTGTCTTTTTCATGTCATGATTTGCCCAATGATTTTTTCTTTAATTTTCTGACAGTCAAGGGGTTAATGACTATAATCAAAACAAAATAAGGCAAACCCTTACACATCAACAAATATTATTTTGAAATAAGTTACTTATCATTTTTTTTTTGGCCTATTATATTTTTTTTTAATATAACTCAGGGCTCCCAGGGACCCCCATTTGGGGGTCTATGAAGCACTAGAATTCTAAAGGACCCTCTAAAAGAATGTGCAGGGGGTCCCGGGGATTCACTAGAAAAATTCTTTTTGGCATTTGCGATGCCACTGGGACCCTCTATCCTTGCCTCTAGGACCCTCTATACTGTAAGTGAAGGAGTCCCTGGGACCCCTTGTTTTGCAGGACTATTGGGAGCCCTGGTAACTATTACAGACAAACCTCTATTTTAAGACTTCCAAAATGTCCAGAAAAATCGGTCGTAAATTGGAGGGGTCATATGACGTAGGTTTTCACTGGCAGCCGTAGAAAGAAAAAGTTCAGCACAGTTCATACTCTCTTCTTCATGCACACATACAATGACATATTAAAACTGGATTTGGGTCTTTCCAACTCCATAGGATTGTGCAATCGATGTATTACAGCTTCACTTCGCCAACTTCTGTTAATCACCTCCACTCTCGTCCAAAGTCAGTGGTTTTCTTTTTTAAAGTCAGTGGTTTTCGTGCTTTTCCTACGCTTTCCGCAATCTTTTCTACAAGGGAAGCGACTCCGCTTTCAGGCCCTTGACCGTGGTTGTTTCCCTTTGCTCGAAGTCTATGCAGACGACAACAACGGTCGTAAAAACCAACAAAATGGCGGTCGTAAGTCGCGTTTTAGAGAAAGTCGTTTAAGAGAGGTCGTTTACATAGTAAAATGCATCCGTGCCAACAAATCCGGTCTCAAATGAGAGGTGGTCGCTTAACAGAGGGTCGTAAAATAGGGGTTTGTCTGTACTGATAAATATAGAATTGAAAAAAAAAAATCCACAGATAAGCCACATCAGTATATAAGCCGCATCAGTATATAAGCCACATGGGCTTTAATTAACATAGACTCAGAAGTTTTCACAAAAGTTTTAAAAACAAATTAGGAAAGTTGAGGGGAAAAGTAGCGGCTTATACTTATAGTGAGCATTTTACGGTACCAGGGTTCGTACAGATTTTCCCCATCCAAATTTACAAACTTTTTAAAGACTTCTCAAAGACCTTTCCCCCCAAAATAAGGACTCTATATGACGGTAATGCATGCACACACACACACACACACACACATACAATGGGTGGCGCTGCGCTTGCGTCGACGATCTTTCCAGATGGGAGCAACCCGAATTTCAAAGGAGATAAGTCTCTGTGACTTATATACCAAAATATCAAACACCAAACGCACAGTGACCCACCAGATTTTTCAGGATTTGTACTGGGGCATTTTGTTCTGAATAGAACTGATCATCAAATTATGTACTGGGAAGAATAAGCCTGTTGATCAAAAATAAAGACTTTTTAAAAACTCTGAACAAAATGGCTGTTTTTACAGACTTTTTAAGGGCTTAAAAATGGGGTGGCGTTTTTTACAAATTTTTACCGACGTTTAAAGACCGTACAAACCCTGGGTACATCAAATGGTACGTCCCTGCACAGAGGCTCTCAATGGGAGAATTCCTATAAAGGATGACAGACGCATGTAACTGTATCCTTCACGGGGTTATAATGTCAAAGGGCAATGGTCCCCCCCTGAAGTCGGAGTGTGGCTGCCCACGTGGCGGGGTAATCAAAAACGGGTCACACGCGTAATGTTTTCATCCCTAGCCGGCGCATTTTTTACCACAGCGTTCAAGCGCTGGGACGATCCCTGGAGTATTTTAGCCAGGGTACATGCAACAAAGGGTCAACAGCATTTCACACACACACCCAGACCTGTTTACCCTTATAATGAACAACCTGGAATTTGCCACAGAAAAACCCGGAATTTGAGAGACAAAAAACAACAGAATTCACATCGCAATGTCGCTTACGCCGCCATGCGAAATTTTGAAGTTCACGTTACAGTACTTGCAGTGTGCATGCTCGTCTCCCAAACGCGAACTTGTTATTCCTGGCACTTTCAAATACTTTTGAGAAAACTTCTGCTTCACTTTTGGCCGTTTCACCCTATCACTGCTGTCGTTTGTCAAAGATTTCTGGCGCTTGCCGCCTGCGGTTGACTTGCCTGACGACATGTTTGGTGCAAAACTACAACCCTTGCGTCTTTTCATACAAACGGAAACAAATAATAGACGTTTTTTCGAAATCCCGACATATTCAGCGTTCACCCGGAATTTATTATTTTACCAAGAATTTTTGCAAATTAACGGGATAATTCTGGCAAAACCGGGAGGGTAAACAGGTCTGCAAAACTGAACAACCGCGGGAACAAACAAAAAACTACTCACTCTCCAAACGCCCCTTCCCCCAGCGTCTGTATGAACTCCCAGTCCTTGACGAAGTACTGCCGGCCCGGCTTCGACCCTTTGGCCCCTCCTCCTCCCCCTCCACCTTTGGCCGCCTCCTCCCTCTGCCTCTTCCGCTTCTCCGCGGCCTCCGATTCCAAAAGAGCCTCATTGTCAAGGTGGATTCTGCGGAGCTTTAGCTCGTCCAACGAAACGCACTTTCGCTTCAGGCTCATGGGGCTGGCACCTGCGCTGCTGTCGTCGCCGCCACCTACGGGTCTGTTTTCTTTTTTCCCGTCGTTCTGTCTCTGCGGAGAGGAATCGGCGTTGCTAGCGCTGGCATTTTCGACGGTTGAAGACTCTGGTGATGATTTTTCCGTTTCAGTTTCAGTTTCCATGGCAGATGATGCATCTTCGGTGCGTGCGTCACTGATGTCGGAGCTGTTTGTTGTTGTCGCATCGTCGTCGGTGGTGGGGGCTTGTGGTCCGTCTTCGGTCGGTGAGGTTTCGGCGAGTTGACTGTCGGCTCTGTTGTCGACGTTTTCTGCGCTTGCTTCCTCAACGTGAATGGACTCCAAAGAATCGGTCAACGTTGTTGACAGACGTCCTGACATCTTCTCGGGCTTGTTTCTGAAAAAAACAAAGGCCACAGTTGTTGATCTAAATTATCTTCTTCCCCCCCCCCCCCTCCCCCCAAAAACACCCCATCAACTCGCATAACATGGTAATACCACGGGTGCCACTCCCCCCAAAATGAACAAAAAAAATGAAATGCAGCGATCCAGGGACCCATGGCCCCCAGCAGGGTATAGGGGCAGAGCCCTGTCGGACGATTCACAGGGGGGGCAACTTAAGAGAGACAGACTTACAATTAAAATGATACAGAGACAGTTTGAGTCTGATAAGCCTTGTAAAATGATTACATTGCCTTTACAAACTTCCAAGATAAAACAACCAAGTTCAAAACGCCCCAAATCGCTTGTGGTCAATTTTCTAAAACAATATTTTTGGATGAATTAAAAAATTCAAAATACTGAAATCAGTGTAAAACTGAAAGAGCAGCACCCGTGCAATGCTCACATTTCTTCGTCTTCTTCACATCAATCGGCCACCGTCATCAGGCTGAAGATTTTGCCGATGTATTGGGGGGGGAAAACAGAAAAGGAAGGTCGCAATACAAAAGATACAAAGTGGCTTTTTCCGCAAAAGAAAGTACAGTCTAGACACTTCTGATTCTAAAGTTACGGGGGGTTATCTCACCCTCATTCCACTCTGTGGTGTAGAGTGGCACAGTGGTAGCGCGTTCGCCTTGTGTCAAGTAAACCCGAGTTCGAACCTGGGTACAGGGGATTTTTCCTCTCACTTTGCACTAGGCCTTACGGTCTGAACTGTGGAGTTTTTCGGATGAGACGATAAACTAAGGTCCCGTGTGCCCATGCACTTAGCATACGCTAAACCCAGTGGCAACGAAAAAGTTGTCATTCGATCAACATTTACCCCCCTCCCCCCTTTCCTTCCTCATCAGTCACAAAAATCGCATGCAAAAAGGAAGTGAAGGAGTCCCTGGGACCCCTTGTTTTGCAGGATGATTGGGAGCCCTGTGACAGAGATCAAATTAATTTTCAATGTTTTTTACACAATCGAAGTTTGCTTGATTCGCTTTTCTCTTGTTTATGAGATCTTATATATATTCCTAATCCTAACCCGAACACAATACGTGGTGAGATTTATTTAACTTGGTGTGATGCAACGTGGTGACAGCCCTGAAATGGCCTTTGCTGTCGACGGGGCTATAATTATAATCTTAATCTTACCCCGACCATAACTAAGTTCTAACCCTAAGCACAATGAAGACAGATGAACAATTAAATTCTGCTCTAGTTCTCACATGCGGAGTATTTCTTTTATTTTTGTTGCTGTTTTCAGTTCTAGCCCTAGGGAGAAAGGTGGCAGAGTGGTTAAGACGCTTACCTGCCAAATGTAATGCATGACTGCAGCATGAGTGACCCGGGTTTGAATCCCGGGCCTCGCCCTTTCTTTCTAGTTTGACAGGAAAATCAAACTGAACGTCCAGTCCTTCGGATGGGGACTTAAAGCTAGTCTGACCCGTACGCTTTATGCACATAAAAATCCCACAGCAGTTGAAAATCGATAAGAGCAGGGAGAAACCCCGCTGCCTGGTATGGACAAATTGATAGTTGTTTTCCATGTCTGCCCACACCCCCTCCTTACCCTTAACAAAAATTGGGTAGGCGCTGCACTTGCGGCAACATGCTCTCTGGGGGAGAGCAGCCCGAATCTGATCTGATCTATAAAATTCTTAACGGTCCTGACATAGTGACAATAATATTATTAACAAAAACTTGTTCCAGATCTCAAATTTTCCAAAGACTACAAATCATGAATTAAAAATACTAACAGTAACACAGTACAGTAGAATTAACATCAGGAGACACTTTTTCAGTAACAGTAACTATTTTGGAACGCACTTCTTCCTGCTCAAACAAAACTTGCACCTGGTCTGAGTGATACTACTAGCAAATTTAAAAACCTGGACAAAGACCCAAAAACCCAAATTAAAATTGACTGATAGTGATAGTCCACTAAAACCGTCACAGCTGTGCCAACTGAATTATTTTTAAAATCCCAATCAAGAGAAAGGACGCTTGCGAGGCCGCGAGGCCTAGTCGTCCTACCTGGCCTTTCTAGAGTAGATTAGCCTACTGCCAGCAGTGCTGGGTAGTCGGGTACTAGTCTACTGACGTTATCGTACTAGACTGAAAAGAAACGGTGGGTTTTGTTAACTGGAACAAAAATAACAAGATAACAAGACTGTCAAGTTCGACTTCGATTGTGTACAATTTCTTCATTTCATACTTACATCTGATGATCCTAAGTTCTGCTACAGTCTACTCGAGATTACTATGAAAAGTTCGCGAAAGAGCTCGTGTGTTTTTGTCGCACCCGCTCTGGCAGATCTCGCATTCTCGTATATGATCACGTGACCTTCGCCGCGCGTGCGCACGGCACAACAAGGATTGTCTACCAATCGCAGAACAGCATAGTTACTGGTCACGTGATAGAATGTTGCTATCCATTGAACTAAAACATCCTGCGGGCTCATTTTGTAAGGCCCGACTTTTATTTTTCACATTCAAATAATACATTAGAGGCAAAAAGCTGTTTCTTTTTCTTCTTTTTTTCCAGTATATTTTTAAAAACTAAGATTTATATATCATGACATGCTTTGACATAGTATGTAAACAAAAAAATGTCTGCAAAGGGGGTGGAACCGTTTGAGGGCGGGGGGGGGGGGCGGGGGGGGGGGGGGGGGGGGGGGGGACGGGGGGGGGGGGGGTAGTTTTCACCTTAGCGGGGTTGGAGGGCTAGTATGCTGATTAAAAACAAACTGCGCTATAACATAACGTACCACGCCCATGCAAAAACGGTGCAGGTCACAATAATATTTGTATTGTTAAAACATTATTGACTTTGGTGTTGCACTGCCTGCGGGCATTGCCTCCAGGATCGTTCCCACCATCTTTATATCTAGGGGAAGACGGGGTAAAAAGCGCATGGGCGGGTAAGAAGCCCACCCCAATTATCTCATGAAATAAAGAAAATTTCAGTCAAATTTGCCCATGAGACGAATGCTAGACATTAACGCTCGTCTCATGGGCAAAATGAGACTGAAATTTGCTTCATTTCATGAGATAATTGGGGTGGGCTTCTTACCCGCACATGCGCTTTTTACCCCGTCTTCCCCTACTAATGTCCCATATATGAGTCTGTTTCAGACCGGAGGACGTTAAACAGATTTTTCTTCATACAAAAACAAAAACAATAACCAGGAAGATAGTGGGAAATGAAATAATCGGAAGAGAGAGAGAGAGAGAGAGAGAGAGAGAGAGTGAACTTTTCTACAATATTGTTTGTTTTGGACAATCCAATCTGGTAGATCTTTATTTCATATTAATCGTCGTAAGTTTATTTGTCATCATTTTTACTTAAGTGATGCCACTGTCCACCGTCAATTTTATTATTGAATCACAAGTTGTTTACGTCTTTACGTCATGTGTGTCACTATGTCATATCTATTTTTAGCACTGGACAACGGGTTGAACCCGAAACGTGTGATTGTTTTGCTCTGTGTTTTTTTAAAATCATTAAACCGTTTCTTCTGGGGGTAAAGGTAAAGATGTGCCACCCCCCTGCATTTCTCGGTTAATTCTATTTTTCCGTTTTTGCCTTTCTTACCATACATAAAGCTGTATTTTAGGAACATATTGAGCTAATAACCTTTTTGGAATACTAACCCTAACCCTAACCCTAGCCCTAAACCTAACCCTACCCCCCACTATGTACTGCAGTACACCGCGATTTGTCACAGTTGTGGTTAGTTGCGTTTTTCCGTCTTATAGGGTGGGGGGTAGGGTTAGGGCTAGGGTTAGGGTTAGTATTCGAAAAAGGTTATTAGCTAAAAATGTTCCTAAAATACAGCTTTATGTATGGTAAGAAAGGCAATAACGGAAAAATAGAATTCACCGAGATAGGTAGGGGGGTGGCACATCTTGACAACACAAACAGGCGTGACAGGTCGATTGCATCATGGACACTACGTAGGCTACATTGTGCTTGCGTCTAATCGGTCGGAGACTCTTATGGACGATATTCCTGAAGTTCGGTGAGGTGGTGATGATGATGATGATGATCGTGGAGATGATAATGGGACAGGAATTCGTGACGTGGCAGACGTCGTCGTTGATGATTCCGGCACTACGTTGCACACCCCTTGCAGACGAGGGTGCACCTCCGGTTACTGGAACATTAAAACATTAATTAACATTACAAATACTAACCCAGTATAGCCGAACTAATATTAGAAAGAAAAAAAAATTCTAACAGAGTAACAAAGTTTTGGAATACTCTTCCTGCACATATTAAACGAGCACCGAATCTAACACAATTCAAAAACCTCCTTGGTGGATACACCAACATATCAAAACTACAATACGAGCATGACTAAAAGGCAGATTTGCCGAAAACAAAATACAAAAACCTCTCAGCTGTGCAAAAGTTCAAACAAAAATGACAGGACAGTGAAGAGGCAGCGAGGCCTAATGTCATAACTACCTGACCTGACCTGACCATTTCTAACGGGATCCGAGCGTGGCTGACGGTAGCACAGTCTGTATACCCATTAGCGATTGGCAACGATCCGAGTCGAAGAACTTGATATCTTGTTTTGATGCTGAAGTCAGCATTCATGTAGATTGTTGGTCTTGATACAGATCATCAGTGTTGGCATCTACATGTTATGACGTGAACTTTTCGTTCAATTTTGACACGAAAAGTACACCATAGGCCTAACCCTGGTTGGGATGAATGACTAAGGAATAAGTGGTTATTCAATTTCAGGTGGTAATATGTAAAACTTGTTTTGATGCTGAAGTCAGCATTCATGTAGATTGTTGGTCTTGATACAGATCATCAGTGTTGGCATCTACATGTTATGACGTGAACTTTTCGTTCAATTTTGACACGAAAAGTACACCATAGGCCTAACCCTGGTTGGGATGAATGACTAAGGAATAAGTGGTTATTCAATTTCAGGTGGTAATATGTAAAATTCGACCAATGAGAAACATAAAGAAGTAGATCCTTTTTCTGATCAACCAATCAAAAAAACAGGAAGTCTGGCTTGATGATTAATTTTATTATGAAATTAACTTAATTGCAGCAAATAATAACTGAATATACGTTGGAATGTTCTCTTTATGTTGTTGATCAGGAAATAGACGAAAATGGTAGTTTAATTTTGACTATAAGGTGTTAAAGTTTACATGTGTTGGAGAATTGACAAATAGATAATCAGGTCATTACAAGTCTTTGTTGGGTAGGCTATATAAGTTGTAACCCTAGGCCAAATCAGTCTCTCTGACCTGCTATCTCGATCACTACCTGTACATCCTCCTATGGGGAGCGATCATCCTTGTTGGGCTGTGTGTTCTGCTGAGCTTGAAATAAACACCAAATAAACCACTCCATGTGGCCCTGTGGTTAATTGGAGAGAAAGAGATCTCTACGTTCCTTCCCCTCCTCTACAACCCTGCAACACCCCCTTACCCCCCCCCCCCCCCCCCCCCCTTTTTTACCCTTTCAACATGCATATTAGGCGGTAGGAGACTTGAGCATTGTGAGACCCCCATATTTATAGATAGCAATGTCCCGTATGTGCCCTTCGGGCCAAGAGGACGTAAAACACAACACTGAATTTTTTTTTCGAGCATTGTGAGACAAGCCGAAGGTTGTCCAGGTGCTCCTGTAGTCCGCTGATCTTGTTTCAAGTTCGTTGGTGTAGTCTGAGCAGTCTTCTCCCCCAAGGCTGTCAAGTTCAGGGCCACCGGGTGACCTACTCCGTACCGTGAGCTGGTGTCAGTCGTCGCAGGCTGTCAGGAGACATACAGGCGAAGTCGGGGGTCGTCTCTGCACTGAGGCGGGCGTGGTCCTTCAAGAGGGGTCCCCTTCCCAACAGTGAGAGGCGCTGCGCTGAAGGACCCTCCCCAGAGGATGAGCTGCGAGTCACCCACCCGGCCCTGGGCAATCAGCACAGCCAGAGCCCACTGCTGGGTGCCGGCGGATCATTGACGAAGTCAAATCAGCAGAGACGATCCAAGTCGCTGCATGTCGTCGTGTCAGCTTGCAAGTCCCTCAACTCCCATCTGGTGAGGGAGGAGATCCTGTGTCGCCCTTCCCGCCGGCTGCCACCCAGTAGGACGTCGATAGCCTAGGACCTAACCTAGGGTTAAATTAATCCCAGCCTAGCGTTACGTACATAACCTTAACTAACCATAGCATAACGTTACATAACCTTAGCTAACCACATCATAACGTACGTTACATAACCCTAACTTAGGGTTCAATTAAACCGCCTAACTTAGTGTTACATAACCCTAACGTAGGGTTAAATTAACCTTAACTTAGTAACCCTAATTAACCATAACCTAGGGTTATACTAACCATAGCATAACGTTACATAACCTTAACTAACCACAGCATAACGTACGTTACATAACCCTAACTTAGGGTTCAATTAAACCGCCTAACTTAGTGTTACATAACCCTAACGTAGGGTTAAATTAACCTTAACTTAGTAACCCTAATTAACCATAACCTAGGGTTACATAACCCTAGATTAGGGTTAAGCTAACCCTACCCTAGGCCTACATAGCCCTGATTAACCCTAACCTAGGTTTACATAAACATAACTTGGAGTTAATTAACCCTAACCTAGGGTTACCTAACCCGAATGTAGGGTTACATAGCCCTAATTAACCCTAGCCTAGTGTTATATAACACTAATTTAGTGTTAAAGTAACCCTATTCTATGGTTGCATACACTTTATTTAGGGTTAATTTAACCCTGACCTAGGGTTACATAACCCTAACTTAGTATTACCTAACCGTTAAATTAACCTAATCTAGGGTTATCTAACCCTAATGTAGGGTTACATTAACTCTAAACTAGGATGACATAGCCCTAATATAGGGCTACATAACCCTAACTTAGGGTTACTTTACCCTAACTTGGGTTTAAATTAACCCTAACCTGGAGTTACATAGCAATAACTTAGGGTTACCTAACCCTAACCTGTGGTTTCCTAACCCCAACTTAGAGTTAAATTAACCCAAACCTAGGGTCACATAACCTAACCTAGTGTTAAATTAACCCTAACCTAGGGTTAGATAACCCTAACTTAGGGTCAAATGAACCCTAACCAAGGGTTACATAACCCTAACATTGGGCAACATAGCCCTAACTTAGGGTTAAATTAAACCTAACCTAGGGTTAGATAACTCCAACCCTTAAATTAATCTTAACTTAGGGCTACATAATTAATGAGGGTTACGTAACCCTGGTGTTAAATGTTCCTAACCTAGGTTTACATAACTCTAAATAACCCTAACCTAGGGTTACATAGCCCTATCTTAGGGTTAAAGTAACCTGAACCCAGGCTTACATAACCACAACTCTAAATAACCCCTACATAGCCCTAACTCTGTGATGGAATGTGTCACGTGCGCCCCACTTTCTCCTCTACACCCCCCCCCCCCCCCCCCCCTTACTATTTCACCCCGCCACTCTTTAATCCTATCGGCCCGTCTACCGTCCTGTCACATCACAGAATTCCCCGCTCACAATCGGCGCCTTGTGATCTCTGCATCCACCCGGTCAAACGGTTTTGACACGGCTATGCAGTCGTAAGCATGCGACGTCACTGTAAGCATAAGAGAAAATGGAGTTTTACGTCCTCTTGGTCTGAATCAGACACATATGGGACATTTGTAAATACAAATATGGTGGGAACAATACTGGAGGCAATGCCCGGAGGCAGTACGAAACCAGTAAAGTCCCGATTTTTTAAATTAATACAGATAGCTGTAGCGGTAACCACGCCTCGGTTAAACCTCATCGGCTATGGCACCGCCACTGTGTAAGCATGTGACAGCTGTTTATACTTAGACGCGTGATCTGTAGCGTTCTCTCTTGTCTACTACCCAGCCAATAAAAATACCCTATAGATTTGAAATCAAGTGGGAAATGCATAGTGGGAGGCAAAACTTATAACATTCTCTTAGTCTAGTCACAAGCAAACTAAAACCTGGCTGAGTCAACACTGTAGGAACAAACCCTCTGATTCTTCTTCTTCTTCTTTCCTGTAGAGCAACCACAGTCACTTCTGACTATTCTGTCGCTGTAACTTTAGGGGAATCTGCGGAAATGCACACTGAGGTACTACTGAGAAGAAGAACAACAAATTGACAGTAGAAGAAGAGGACAGAAAGCCTGGCCCAGCCAGCCAGGTTCCGCTAATCGGCCCCTAACGTGATGCCGCGCCAAGCGAGAGAATGACCCAGCCAGCCAGGTCCCGCTAATCGGGCCCCAACGTGATGCCGCGCCACTGGGAAAAAGAGGGAACAAAATAAAAAAAATAAAAAAAGGAGAGAGAGAGAGGTGGGGTGGAGTAAAGTTATTGTGATTTGGAGACCCAGGACACGAAGGTGCCCAAGGTCCCCGCCTCAACAGCCTGCTCCGGGAGGTTGTTCCATACCTTGATGGTGCGTGGCAGGAAACTGACTGGCCTGTCTGTATTGTGTGCGGCAGTAGATCTGGGCCAGCTGCTTGGTGTGGGCTCGACGCTAGATTCTTACCTGCCAGTAATACTATTAGCCAAACTCGTAAGTAATATTGAATGTGTTTGGGAGAAAAATAATTGCTTTATATTTACTTTTGTTTGATTCTATTTTTTATCCAGATCCTATGTTCCATGTTGAGTAAGTAGTAGAGGTGTCAGTGAAAAGAATTGGTAGATATGCTGTTCTAATTATGTGCACATATTCATTCTTATGTTTGATTTTGACTTTATGTTTGTTGGTGCAAGAACCGGATTCTATGCCTAGAAGAAATTTTGGTGTTTTACGTCCTCTCGACCCAGGTAGGCACATATGGGACATGGATTCTATGCCTACTTTTATTTATCCTTTTTATACATACATGTGTGTGTGTGTGTGTGTGTGTGTGTGTGTGTGTGTGTGTGTGTGTGAAACTACTTGGGTGCAAACTAGTTGCAGTTTTTAACTATATTTTGGCTTCATCTAAGTTTGTTCACTTTACATTCCTTTCCAAGTGTTGGACTGAGAATGAGTTTGCATGTTGCTTGATCATAGATTTTGATCTAGCTTGTTACTGAATCATAACAGTTGATTCCAGTACACCTTGTATGGGTTTTTTCAGCTTGACAACTGAAATTCATATTATTTTTCATAGTGCTATTGTCACGTACAAGAGCGGCCTTCTAGCCGCCGGTTGGGATCCACTAATCCCCACCAGCTGAAGCCCATATATCTAATCCATAGAGATCTACACCCATATTCTCCTTTGATTCTCAGCAGAGCATCGTGGTCAGGAAGCTTAATCCCTGACTCACAAGCAAGAAGACGGTGCTGCTGCCAAGTCGCCACCGCACCCAGAACCCGCGAGGAGACCACGCCTGTGCCGTGCCATCCCGCGTCACCCCATCCAGGACTACTGGGCGACCTCTCACCTGAAGAGCCATCCCAAGTCACCCCATCCAGGACTACTGGGCGACCTCTCACCTGAAGAGCCATCCTAAGTCACCCCATCCAGGACTACTGGGCGACCTCTCACCTGAAGAGCCAGCCACGTCACCCCATCCAGGACTACTGGGCGACCTCTCACCTGAAGAGCCAGCCACGTCACCCCATCCAGGACTACTGGGCGACCTCTCACCTGAAGAGCCAGCCACGTCGCCCCATCCAGGACTACTGGGCGACCTCTCACCTGAAGAGCCAGCCACGTCACCCCATCCAGGACTACTGGGCGACCTCTCACCTGAAGAGCCAGCCACGTCACCCCATCCAGGACTACTGGGCGACCTCTCACCTGAAGAGCCAGCCACGTCGCCCCATCCAGGACTACTGGGCGACCTCTCACCTGAAGAGCCAGCCAAGTCACCCCATCCAGGACTACTGGGCGACCTCTCACCTGAAGAGCCAGCCTAGTCACCCCATCCAGGACTACTGGGCGACCTCTCACCTGAAGAGCCAGCCTAGTCACCCCATCCAGGACTACTGGGCGACCTCTCACCTGAAGAGCCAGCCTAGTCACCCCATCCAGGACTACTGGGCGACCTCTCACCTGAAGAGCTAGCCACGTCGCCCCACCCAGGACTACTGGGCGACCTCTCACCTGAAGAGCTAGCCTAGTCACCCCATCCAGGACTACTGGGCGACCTCTCACCTGAAGAGCCAGCCACGTCACCCCAGCACTCACCGATCCCGACAGAGAAACTTTACCTCAGTTAAGTCCTTGGGACAGTGCAAATCATTCTAACTACCCCGAACACTTGATAATAATTATAATAAGTGACCCTTCTGGCTTGGGGATAAGCTTTTCAGACAGACAAAAGTCTTGTATAATCCTTTCGGATTTCATTTTTCATACATATTTTGTTTTGGCGCCGATGAGCTGCTTTTTTATTGCTTAATAATCTGTTATGCAGATTTGTGAGTAAATAAAATACAAGTGTACAAATAATTCTGAACCCTTTGGTCAGATCGACTGATGAGAGTGGAAATTTGGTCATTTTCGTGTAAAAACCTACTTCTCTCTGTCTGTCATCATAGAGCAAATGTATTTCCTTTGGATGCCCGAGGCAGCAAATAACTCTTCCTCCCAATGAAAGTCGAGAGGATTCGATCTGTTATGTAACTGGGTGGAGCAAGTTGCACAAAGAAAGGTCTGTGTTACCGGAAGTCTATTTGCGGCCACTACGTATTTTTGCCTTCCACCTGATAACATAATCCTTATATTTTTATGAGCAATAATGTTACAGGTACATATTTTTCAATGCAAAGAAGAAATGTTATTTTGGGAAATCATACGAGCCAGAACCAGGGCAAAAATATAAATTTATTTGATGAAAAGGGGCCGGGAAAGTTGCTTCCCCTAGAGACTTCACCTTTAGCTCGTTCACTCGTCACAATCTCTCCTCTCTCATTCCCTCTCTCTGTCCTCAGTGCTGTGTATGTGAGTGCCGTGTGTGTGTGTGTGTGTGTGTGTGTGTGTGTGTGTGTGTGTGTGTGTGCGCGTGTATGCGTGCGCTTGTGTGTGTCAGTCACGTGTGTGTGTGTGTGTGTGTAGAGAGAGAGAGAGAGAGAGAGAGAGAGAGATTGTAGTCATCAAATCAGTTGTATCTCGAGACTTAGGGCCTAAGCCTTTATACTCTTGTCAACAACCTGACAGTGTCTCCATCTCTGTGTGTCCCCAGTTTATTTTAATATAATATTATATAACCTGCAAATTCAAATGTTCCACTAGTTTTAATGCAAAATGACCATTTGCAAAACTAGGGCAAGACGGGGTAAAAAGCGCATGGGCGGGTAAGAAGCCCACCCCAATTATCTCATGAAATGAAGCAAATTTCAGTCTCATTTTGCCCAAGAGACGAGCGTTAATGTCTAGCATTCGTCTCATGGGCAAATTTGACTGAAATTTTCTTTATTTCATGAGATAATTGGGGTGGGCTTCTTACCCGCCCATGCGCTTTTTACCCCGTCTTCCCCTATAGGGGAAGACGTGGTAAAAAGCCCATGCCAATTATCTCATGAAATGAAGCAAATTTCAGTCACATTTTGCCCATGAGACAAGTGTTAATGTTTAGCATTCGTCTCATGGGCAAATTTGACTGACATTTTCTTTATTTCATGAGATAATTGGCATGGGCTTCTTACCCGCCCTTGGGCTTTTTACCCCGTCTTCACCCTATGTGTGTGTGTACGTGTGACGTGTGTCTTGACCTTGACAACCGAAATTTCTTCTTGTGGCCATATCACACGATGTTCAAACTTGTTATGCGAGTAGGGGAAGACAGGGTAAAAAGCGCATGGGCGGGTAAGAAGCCCACCCCAATTATCTCATGAAATAAAGAAAATTTCAGTCAAATTTGCCCATGAGACGAATGCTAGACATTAACGCTCGTCTCATGGGCAAAATGAGACTGAAATTTGCTTTATTTCATGAGATAATTGGGGTGGGCTTCTTACCCACCCATGCGCTTTTTACCCCGTCTTCCCCTACAGTTGGCATTGTAAATTTCAAATATTATTGTACTCGAAGATGGAGTGTGTGTGTGTGTGTGGGGGGGGGGGGGGGGGGGGGGGGGGGGGGGGGGGGGGGTGGGGGGGGGGGGGGGGGGGGAGGGGGGGGGGCACACGTTTGCCGCTCGGAGACACTTGTTTTTTGTCTTTCTGCAAATTAGGTCACAAAAATAATTGCACGTGCACTTCGGTGTGCATTATTTTCATGATTATGAATGCGACACAAAGCACATGCAAAGTAGCAATGTTGGGTATGATTTGTTGTCGCACTACTAATTTTGGGTCTCTTCTTCTTCTTCTTATAGGCAGGTCTATTGAGCTTTGGATGCCCGAGGCAGCAAAGAACTCTTCCTCCCAATGAAAGTCGAGAGGATTCGATCTGTTATGTAACTGGGTGGAGCAAGTTGCACAAAGAAAGGTCTGTGTTACCGGAAGTCTATTTGCGGCCACTACGTATTTTTGCCTTCCACCTGATAACATAATCCTTATATGTTTATGAGCAATACAGTTCCAGGTACATATTTTTCAATGCAAAGAAGAAATGTTGTATTGGGAAAATTGACAGACTTTGCGTTATTACGAGGCAATAAAGTTGTAAATCGTTAATAAGTAAGTTCAGGATATTGTACTACTTTTGGTCGATTACTGCGCGCATCGAGCTTTACAAGCACGAAGCACTCGCCATTTTGTCACATGTCCATTTGCCGTCTCACATGACCTGTTGTTTGGCCCCGTGATCAAGCGGTGAGGTATTCCTGGCAAATTCAAACCCACGAAACTATCCACGATGGACATCCTTGACACTGGACTGGAACCAGGGTAAGTGAATGAGGATGCACAGATTAATAGATAAATATTAATGTTCAAAGACGTTCTTCTTGGCAAAGCGCACCGAGTCGGGCCCATTTTGGATCCGAATCGGACAGCTTCGATTATTTCATTTCAGGGTCAGTCTTTCCAATGTTACCAACGACTCACACGTGGTCAGTACACGTGATGGAGATAACAGAAACTGTCGAAAATATGTGCAATCCTCACATTTCTATAGTTTGCGATCATGTGTGGGCTCTTTTCTTGAGACAAAAATAGGTCACAGGATTTGACGTGGCTCAGTCTAACAACAAGGACGACAAACATGGAATGTCGTGTAGCCTACGCATGTCACAATGACTGAGGTGGTTGGATTTTGAACACTTGAGATGAAAAAGAGTGTGCCTCCGTTTTAATAATAATAATTTAATAGCAATCATCTTTCTGTAAAGTTTATGAAGATCTTGGCCCACTTCCAAGAAAAATTCAACTGGGCTGATTGTTTGGTTCTCCTTGTACTAGTTGTAGTGTTGTAGGGCTACTCACTGAGACCATGTGGAATAATTATACTAAGAACAAGACTATAGAAGTCTTATGGAGTATATGATATGATATGATATGAAATAAGGCTCTGTAGGCTTTTTTTTTATAGCCTTTTGCCCTCTACATATTGACTTCATTTTGTTTTTGATAATCGGCGTAAACCGATGGCTACTTAGCAGTCGTGTTATACTACTGATCCATTTTTGTAAGATTCATTGCATACACAATATTTTGAAAGTATAGAAGATTAAGAGGTGAATTTTATACAATACTACTTATTGAAGTGTATAAAATTGTACATGGCCTTTAATGGCTTTATGATCATACTACCACAACAAATTTGTTAACTCTGTGTGAGGAGGATAGAACACGTGGACATAATTATAAATTAAAAAAACCACCTACTAACACTAAATTGGCCCAAGCTTTCTTTGCTAACAGGATTGTTAATGCATGGAATGATCTAACCAATGAGGCACTAAATGCAAAATCATTAAATGCTTTTAAAAATTCAATAGATATTTCAAAATATGTATGCAATGAATTTTACAAAAATAGATCAGTAGTATAAAACAACTGCTAAGTAGCCATCGGTTTTTACGCCGATTATCAAAAACGAATGAAGTCAATATGTAGAGGGCAAAAGGCTATAAAAAGCCTACAGAGCCTTATTTCATATCATTCATATCATATCATAAGACTACTCTTCTTCTTCTTCTTCTTCGCCTCAGGCAGCCAACTTCATCAGGTTGAAGATTCTGCTGCACTTTGGGGGGTAGTAAGAAGATAAATAGCCTAATGGAAAGGAAATTAACATAAAATAAACCTAGTGTGGATCTGAAATTGGTAAAGGTAAAGATGTACCCCCCCCCCCCCCCCCCCCCCCCCCCCCTGTATTTCTCGCTTAATTCAATTTTTCCGCTTTTGCCTTTCTTACCAAACATAGAGCTGTATTTTATGAACCTTTTCAGCTAATTATCTTTTTGGAATACTAACCCTAACCCTACCCCTACCCCCTACCCCTACACCCTCGCAACAGAAAGTCGAAGTTTGAAGCCAGTACACGTCCTGTAAATGATTACCGACCGCCATTTTTGTTGTAAAACGAGAGTTGGCTCCCTTCTCAAAGAATCGAAACTTCCGTTTTTTCGACTTCCGGTTGTTGTGTTTGGACTTTTCTTCGCGAAAACTGGTAGAATTATGGCATTTTAAGCTCTACAACGATGCTTTTTACATCCAACGAAGGGTTGTGGCATCTGTTGGACGGTATCTCGGACGATAACAGGGATTTTAAAGCATTTTAACGTGAGTATTTGTCGTATTGGCGACTCGTTACCACTTTCGATGTTGTGACTCACAGTAGACTGTACTAAGTACGGCAATCGTTGCCTCTCTTCTCACGATTCTGTTCACTTATAGGGCGCCCTCGTTTATTAGGCGCATAGGTCGAAATTGGAGAAAAAAATATCGCCTTATAGTCCGAAAAATACGGTATTATCCATACTCTAAACAGTTAAAAGATGGAATCTGGAATATCTAGTGGAAATCTGATATATGTGAGTCAAAATTAAAGGACTTAAATTTTATTTTATTTGTATTTTATTTTGAGACAGCCGGTATTTTGAGATATAAAAAAATCGTTTTTGGCCTAAGAACTATTTAACCCCTTGACTGCCACCAAAGTATCATGTACCGACCTGATGATGTCATCAGATGAAGAGGGATAACCCTGATTTGCTGGCTTTTGCTCTAACAGTCAAGAGAGTTATATACCCCCAGACCATTTTCCCAGATTGGCTCTATCAGTTGTCTTTTTCATGGCATGATTTGCCCAATGATTTTCTTTTCTTTTCTGGCAGTCAAGGGGTAAAGTATCATGTACCGACCTGATGATGTCATCAGATGAAGAGGAATAACCCTGATTTGCTGGCTTTTGCTCTAAACACAGTCAAGAGAGTTATATACCCCCAGACCATTTTCCCAGATTGGCTCTATCAGTTGTCTTTTTCATGGCATGATTTGCCCAATGATTTTATTTTATTTTATTTTCTGGCAGTCAAGGGGTTAAAGAAGGATTTAATTAGAACACAACAAAAAATATTGTGAATTATCTCTTTTACGTGTGTGGTTTTGGTTTTTGAGTACGTTTTGCTGTTTCTTTTCCCCACTGAGTACTGTTAGTCTCTTTCATGCTAATTATGTTATAAGCAGCTTCCAAAACTACTGCTAACGGTTTATAATATTATTATTGGATGTTTTGTTTGTTTTCAGACACGACAAAGAAGACCCAGACACTGAGGAACACATCACTTTGACAACAGATGGTACGTCTCTACTATTTCTACTACTAGTATAAGTACTAGATCAGAAGAATCGAGATCATTTATTATATTAATTACTCTTGTGCTGCGCTGTTAATAAGAAAAAATGTAAACAGACTGCAACGTCACTGAACAAAGCAAGGACCCCCCGTGCAACTTTTATTGTATTACATGTTTACTCATCGGTAAAGAAGAAGAGTTAAGCGTATACAGACAAACCCCTATTTTACGACCCTCTGTTAAGCGACCACCTCTCATTTGAGACCGGATTTGTTGGCACGGATGCATTTTACTATGTAAACGACCCCTCTTAAACGACTTCCTCTAAAACGCGACTTAAGACCGCCATTTTGTTGGTTTTTATGACCGTTGTTGTCGTCTGCATAGACTTTGAGCAAAGGGAAACAACCACGGTCAAGGGCCTGAAAGCGGAGTCGCTTCCCTTGTTGTAGAAAAGATGGCGGAAAGCGTAGGAAAAGCATGAAAACCACTGACTTTGAAAAAGAAAACCACTGACTTTGGACGAGAGTGGAGGTGATTAACAGAAGTCGGCGATGTGAAACTGTAATACATCGATTGTACCATCCTATGGAGTTGGAAAGACCCAAATCCAGGTTTAATATGTCATTGTATGTGTGCATGAAGAAGAGAGTATGAACTGTGCTGAACGTTTTCTTTCTACGGCTGCCAGTGAAAACCTCCGTCATACGACCCCTCCAATTTACGACCAATTTTTCCGAACATTTTGGAAGTATTAAAATAGAGGTTTGTCTGTATCACTTTATAATTAACTCCCCTCCAAAGTTGATCACGATGCCATTCACCTAGCAGTGCGTGGGTCAGAACCAAAGTGAGGCAAACAAAGCATCATTCTAAAAAAAGAATGTGCCAAGTTCGCCTTGATGAACCTTTATGTTTTTTGATGCTTCTGTAAAATCACTGATTTTGCAGATACACAGTTAGTGTCGGACAGCGACGGTATATGTTGAAAGTTTTAGTGTGTATGTCACTATGTGGCACTCGGAACTGATTATCCAAATTACTATCTCAGGCTGGGGATTTTTCAGCCTTTAGCCTTAGGCTGAAATAGGCTCCAGCCTTATAGGGATAATTTTTTTAGATCTAGATCAACTGAGTATGGGAATACTTCTTATGTGTGAATGCAAAATTAAGAAAATATTACCCTGCTAACGTGGACAGCCACACTCCGACTTCGGGGGAGAAGAAAATATATAAATTCTACTTCTAATTCTAATACCAATTTAATTTTAAGGCTTAGATTTAAAAAAAAACCAGCTTCAGTTTTAGGGAAATTCCGCCTTTTTTCAGCGTGAATCATAGCTTCTCAAATCCTCCGAAGTCGGAGTGTGGCTGCCCACATGGGCGGAGTAATCAAAAACGGTCACGCACACGTAATGTTCTCATCCCTAGCTGGTGCATTTGTACCATAGGATTCAAGAGCTTCGGCCTGTTGGGATGATCCCTGGAGTCTGTAAAGGGGCACCCTGACGGATGAGTTTTTGTAAGAAACATGTCGAGATCACCAGGAAAACACCCTTTACAGAGATTGCAACACTCACTTTGCTCTGGTTTCCTAGAAATCAAACCGTCAAATCGGCGATTCCTCCTTGGCGGAGGTGCTGAAAGTCAAATTCTTTCACCCAAAGAGAAGCCAAGTGCCATCTCTTTTCTAATGGCCGCCAAATCGTTTGCACGGAATTTTCGCAATATAAGCCTTTTTTTCTTTAATTTTTTTTTTATATACAGTTGATCTAAAGGAGTTTCGCTCACAACAAAGAAAATACCTCAATTTTTTTTTTACTGCACTACAAAAAAAAGAAAACGCTTCAACCACAATGAGTGACCTCCACCCACCCCATCCAAAATGTTTACTCTCTCCGGCATCTCAGCCAAGGAGGAATCGCCGTTTTTACGGCTTAACCCTCTTGCCGCCAGCCATTTTTCAGCAAAAAAATGCCATTAACCTTAACTGGCTAGAGAGAAAAAAAATAACTGCAATATTGCGAATTCATCTGTGACATATATAACATTAGGCCTATCCTTACCTCACAAAATTAAGGAAACTAGCACAACGCCGAGTACCAGTAACGCCTAGTAACGTTAATGCCAAGTACTGGTAACGCTGAGTACAGCAAATTTTAAACGATTTCGTTAAGAAACGGCAGAGTTATAAAGCCCCGTTTCCCGTTGGCGCTGCTCTGAGAGTGACGCGCTCTCCCGATTTTCTTCAAATTTGCTGCCAGGCTTTGCCCCGGTGACAGCAAGCCTGAGAGCATATTTGACGCGATTCGGTTGAAAACCGGCGGAGTTATAAGGCCCGTTTTGCATCATGCTGCTGTTATGCGCCTAAGTAATGGATTCGCTTCTGGTTTGGCACATTGATAGTCACCGTCCCCGGTCATATATCTGCCAAATTTGAAGGCAATCGGTCCAGAAATACCGGAGATACGGGCGTCGAAAGGCCGTCGGATGCGCGTTTCGCACATTTGCAAAACCGCGCAAATGACACGGCCACCTCGGTTGCCGTTGCCATCGCCCTGTTAGGGCTCACAGCAAATTTTAAGCGAATCGGTCGAAAAACGGCGGAGTTATAAGGCCCAGTTTTGTGTTTCACACACACAGTGTGACACACACACACACACACACACACACACACACACACACACACACACACACACACACACACACACACACACACACACGCACGGACGGACAGTTGGCTTTTTACTATATGATAAGGTCTTCGGATAACAGGCCCTGATTTGATACCTTTTAGTGACATGGGTGTTAAAGTACTTAAACCATTGTGCTGCTTAAAATGCAACATTGGCGGTGAAAGGGTTAAGGTCACTGGATGCCAAGCCCTCATTTGATGCCTTTTAGTAACATGGGTGTTGCATCATGGTGGTGCCTAGAGGCGACAGTGGCGATGAAAGGGTTAAACCAGGGTGTGACAACAAACAGGGTATTAGCTTCCCGATCTCATACCTCTGTCCTGTGCGCACAACTGGGGCACAACGGTTCAGTTATGCTTTTAGACGCCGGTGATCCCTGGAGTCTTTAAGCCAGGGTGTGACAACAAACAGCGTATTAGCTTCCCGATTTCATACCTCTGTCCTGTGCGCACAACTGGGGCACAACAGTTCAGTTATGCTTTCAGACGCCGATGATCCCTGGAGTCTTTAAGCCAGGGTGCGACAACAAGCAACATATTAGCTTCCCGATCTCATACCTCTGTCCTGTGCGCACAACTGGGGCACAACGGTTCAGTTATGCTTTCAGATGCGGCCGACGAACAGGCAGCGGCCATTGCCAGCGTGGCAGGGGCGGGCAACCTGACCTTCGAACCCTCGCTGGGGCTGCAACTGCGGGCGGAAGGGGGGAGCCAAGGTGAGGAGAGTGATAGCAGCACTGCTAGTCTTGTCCTTAGGAAGAAAATGTTTGATCATGTTAGCCCTCTTCTCCATTCTTTGCACTGGCTTCCTGTCGCAGACAGAATTGAGTATAAATTAAACACCCTTTGCTCGAAATCTATCCATAAAGCTGCTCCATCTTACCCCTGCCACAATATTTCCATCTATACGCCAGCTCGCACTTTACGTTCAGTTTCTGGCCCTCTTTCTCTCCAGATCCCTAGGTATGAGCTTTCAACTGTTGGAAGCCAAGGTGAGGAGAGTGATAGTAGACCACTGTTTTTTTTCTCTTGTTTGTTTCTTTGTTGGTGGTTGTCTTGCAGAACGGTCAGTTTGAGACTTAATGTCCCTTTCGTAGTGCTGGGTCACGTATTATGTATCTCTTGCTCTCACTCTCAGACACACACATGCACCGACACACACACATACGCGTGAGCATGCACACTTCAACCAAAGCACACACACACACATGCACCAATACACACACATACACGTGAGCATGCTCACTTCACACATGCACGCACACGCACACACATGTACCAATACACATATGCACGAGCATGCATACTTCTACCAAAGCACACACACACATGCACACACATGCACCAATACACACACATGCACGTGAGCATGCTCACTTCTACCAAAGCACACATGCACGCACGCACGCACACACACACACACACGCACACGCACACACACATGTACCAATACACATATGCACGAGCATGCATACTTCTACCAAAGCACACACACACATGCACACACACGCACGCACGCACTCACACACAAGAGACCGCGAGCATGCAAGCACATTGACACACTTCCATTATAATACCTTTCCTGTCCCCCTCCCTCTCCCCTCTTCCCCTAATTTTTTTCCCTCCCCAATCAGCGCAGATATTGTGTAAAAAATAAAGTGACCTTTTTTCTTCTTCTTTTTTACATTTTGTACATCATTTGAATTTGAAGAAGAAAAAACCCTCCACCTTTAATTTGAAGAAAAAACAACAACCCTTCATTAATACTTGTCTGTTTTAATTGTAGCACCGTTTTTGCTACAATCGGATGTTGCAGGTCAGGTGACCTACCGCGTGGTCCAAGTGTCCAATGACGGGGAGACAACAGCCCAGGTCGTCGCCGGCAACTTCCCGTCCAATCAGGTGGTGAGTTGACTCGACAGTCTTTTTTTAGTCCCCGAGCCGAAGGTTCGAGGAACTATTTTTTCTGTCTGGTCCGTCCGTCCGGTGTCCGTCCGTCCGGTGTCCGTCCGTCCGGTGTCCGTCCGTCCGGTGTCCGTCCGTCCGGCGTCCGTCCGTCCGGCTATTCGTCCGTTTTTCTCAAAAACTATTCAGTCTATCAATCATCATCAAATTTGGTATACTAGTTTGCCAAGATGCAAGCTATCCACTGATGTATTTAGTCTAAACATGGGATAAGCCCGCTGTGCCCTAGGCCCTTTGTGTCACAGGCCCGATATGTCCCACTTCTTTCCGGCCGTCAAAACTATTCAGTCTATCATCATCAAATTTGGTATACTAGTTTGCCAATTTAGTCTAAACATGGGATAAGCCCGCTGTGCCCTAGGCCCTTTGTGTCACAGGCCCGATATGTCCCACTTCTTTCCGGCCGTCCATCCGTCCGTGCGTGCGTCCTGTTTTCAGTTCTCAATGGTCTCCCCGCTGTGTGTACAGCCGACACATTCCGATTTCGGAGTAGCTCGGCGATGCTGTGAGGGGACTTTGCAGCCGCTAGGTGTTGCACTTGTTTTTTTGTTTGTTTATTTTTGGGGGGTTTTGTCGTTGTCAGTGGTGAATGTATTGTGTGTGTGTGTGCTAGTTCGTCATGTAACCGCAGCATGACTCATCTGCGCTTGACAGGAAACTGTCTGAGCGATCGACGGAGAAGAAGAAGAGGAGTTATTGCTGTAGTTTGTTGAACAGGAGACTGCTTGAGATAAAAATGGCAAAAAAGAAAGATTTATTGTTGTACAGTGGAAGCTCCCTAAGTTATAAGACCTCCCATTATAAGACTCCCTCCCACATAAGACCTACTTCTCTGAGACATTGCCCTTCTTTGTTAGTATTAAAATTACCTCCTTTAAAGACCCCTCCCTTATAAGACTCCCTCCCACATAAGACCTACTTCTCTGAGATACGGCCCTTTGTAAGTATTAAAACTACCTCCTTTATAAGACCCCTCCCTTATAAGACTCCCTCCCACATAAGACCTACTTCTCTGAGACACGGCCCTTCTTTTTTTTGATCAAAGAAACCACAAACACCACTAACTGTGTAAAATAAAAGTATTAAAATTACCTCCCTTATAAGACTCCCTCCCACATAAGACCTCATTTTGGACCATTTTTGAAGGTCTGATGAGGGAGGGAGGGAGTGAGGTTCCACTGCACATTGAACAGCAGACTGCTTGAGATAAAATGGCACAAAAGGTGAATATATGGAATTTTTTTTTTTTAATTTGTTTGTCTGAAGCTGACCATTTTTTTTTTTTCTTTTTCTTTTCATTTTCATCTTCAAAACTACATTCAGAGTCCATTCGGTAAAGGGTTTCGCACACTAGCGTCAAGATCTCGAGATCGCAGCGATTTTTTTCTGCAAGGCGCAGTTTGATGCGCCGCTTGCGTGTGAGAGATTCGCGGTGCGGCAGGATTTTTTATGCGTAGCTGCGCGATTTTTTGTTGCTCGAGAATAGAACCGGCTCTAATTTTGATGCTCAAGATCGCAGAGATCGTGAAACTAGCCAATCACAACGGACGGAAGGACCATAACTCTGATTGAAGAAAAAAAAATGGCAGACTTGCTCCAACCCGAAATAAAGCAGCACAAACAATGACACACATTTCATCTTCTGAAGAAGACGAATCATCGTGGTCAGCCATACTGTTGTTTCTAGGAGGAGGTTTGACGCTAGAGTAATCTTTCCTTGCTTTCCAAATAAGGAAGTTCACGCGACAAGAGGCGAAGCGGCAAGAGTCGTGTGTGAGAACACCACTGCCTCGCTACAATGTGTGCTGTGATGCAGGCGTCAACGCGTCAAGGCGTTGCTCTGAGAAACAATTGACGCCTGATGCTAGTGTGCGAAGCCCTTAATGGAGGAAGCCTGAAGCAAGAGCAGCAAGGCTATATCCAGTTGGCCTATCTCTCCATTAGATTCTGCAAAGATTTGCTAATAGTAAAAAGTTTGAATTTGAAGCTATCTCTACAAAAACTATTCTCTCTCTCTCTCTCTCTCTCTCTCTCTCTCTCTCTCTCTTTCCTTCTTTCTCTCTTTTTCCTTCTTTTTCTTCTCTCTCTCTCTCTCTCTCTCTCTCTCTCTCTGTGTTAAGATTTCTGAACTCTCTCTCTCTCTCTCTCTCTCTCTCTCTCTCTCTCTCTCTCTCTCTCTCTCTCTCTCTCTGTCTCTGTGAAGATTTCTGAAGTCTCTCTCTCTCTCTCTCTCTCTCTCTCTCTCTCTCTCTCTCTCTCTCTCTCTCTCTCTCTCTCTCTCTCTCTTTCTTCTCTCTCTCTCTCTCTTCTTTCTCCTTCTCTCTCTCTCTCTCTCTCTCTCTCTCTCTCTTCCCTTCTTTCTCTTTTTTTCCTTCTTTCCCTCTCTCTCTCTCTCTCTCTCTCTCTCTCTCTCTCTCTCTCTCTCTCTCTCTCTCTCTCTCTCTCTCTCTCTCTCTCTCTCTCTCTCTCCCTCCCTCTCATTATTAACTCATTCCGGACGAATTACGAGTATACTCGGAACAGGAGAACGCCAGTCAGGGCCTACTTACGAGTATGCTCGGAACAGCGATTTTTTTTAGTCTAAATCCTGTCTAAATCCATGTTTTTTAAAAGTCCAAACCACGTTTTCCGAGTTACCTCTCTTCATCACTGTTCCAACTTCCGTTTCACTTATGTTTGGTACTTCTATCTTAATTTTTAATGTTAAAAATGTCACAAAAATCGGCCCTAGACGAGCCTCAGAAATTACTCCAAATGTTTTCATTAACAGTGATTGGAGACTAATGATTCCGATTGTAGTGCAAGTAATCACGATTACAAAGCGAAAAATAAACTTGGATCAACCAGTAATGTTGTCAAAACTGAATCATTGACAGTGAGTTTTATTGCGCTTCTTATTTGTTATACATTTTTTTTCTAGGCAGCCCCGGGCCAGTAATGGAGTTTACCTAAGGCAGTGAAGTCCTGAAGGGGTTACTGTTAAATTGACAAAATATTAGATATAAACTGGTGCAGTTTATATTAAGCCGCAGAGAAAATACTATGTGCTGGCGGTGAAAGGGTTAAACATGAGATTTCTGAAGAATGTGGCCAGAAACAGATTTAATTATACAGTGGAACCTCTCTTATAAGACCTTCAAAAATAATCCAAAATGAGGTCTTGTAAGGGAGGGGTCTTATAACGGAGGTGATTTTAATGCTTACAAAGAAGGGCAATGTCTCAGAGAAGTAGGTCTTATGTGGGAGGGAGTCTTATAAGGGAGGTTCCACTGTTCCGAATGGATAAAAAATCTGCAGATAAGCCGCATCGGTCTATAAGCCGCATGGGCCAAAGTTGAGCAGACCTGATTACTCTACTCTTTTCGAGTGGTATTCTACTCAATTTGGACCTCTACTACTATTCAAAATTGAAAAAAATAATGCTATAATTACTCATTTTCAGTGAACATTGTTTGATGGCTTAACCCTTTCACTGCCAAAGTCGCATTTTAGCACCACAGTGATTTAACACCTATGTCACTAAAAGGCATCAAATTGGGGTCTATTATCCAAAGACCTCATTGTCTTAGTTTTGCCACTTTTGTGAAGTAAGGATAGACCTTGTTTCATATATGTCACAGAAGAATCCCCAATACTGCAGATGGATTTTGTTCTCTACCCAGGTAAATTTAATGGACAATTTTGGCTGAAATGTGGCTGGCGGTGAAACGGGTTAATGAATAAAACTACACATTTTGAGCCAAAACTACTCATTTCTGCTATCCAGAATACTCCAGACTTGTGTCTGAGGTAAACAGGTCTGGTTGAGGGGGAAAAAAAGTAGCGGCTTATAGTCCGCATTTTACAGTACCGTCATTTTCGGACTATAAGGTGATATTTTTTTAATCCAATTTCGACCTATGCGGCTAATAAACGAGGGCGCTCTATTAGTAAGCAAAATCGTGAGAAGAGAGGCAATGATTGCCGTGTTCAGTACAGTCTACTGTGAGTCACAACATCGAAAGTGGTAACGAGTCGCCGATACGACGAATACTCGCGTTAAAATGCTTCAAAATCCCTATTATCATCCGAGACACCGTCCAACAGATGCCATAACCCTTCATTGGATGTAAAAAGCATCATTGTAGAGCTTAAAATGCCACAATTCTACCAGTTTTCGCGAAGAAAAGTCCAAACACAACAACAACCGGAAGTCGCAAAATCGGAAGTTCGATTATTTGAGAAGGGAGCCAACTCTCGTTTATGACAGCAGTAATGGTGGTTGGTAAGCGTTTACAGGACGTGTACGGGCTTCAAACTTCAACTTTCTTTTGCGAGGTGTGTATCGCCTTATAAACGAGGGCGCCTTTTACTTTAATTTTTCAGATTTTTCTTGAAAATTGCCCTATTTGCCTTATACACAGCAGCCGCAAAATACGGTAATTGCACTTGATGATGTTTAATGAATGCAGACGGTGATCCAGAGTCCCTTCAGCAATGGAGGCAGCCCCACACCGGACCAGCAGGGCGACACCCGGTTTGCCTACTTCTCCACCGCCCCCGGTGGGGCAGACGCCGGCGGTGTCAGCACTGCTCAGGCTGAGGCCATCACCACCATGCCTGTGGCTGCCGGAGGGGGTGAGAGAGAGAGAGGGAGGGAGGGAGAGAGAGAGGCTGAGAGAGAGAGAGAGAGAGGGGGGGGAGAGAGAGAGACCATCACCACTGTGGTTGGGGGAGAGGGGGAGGGGGAGAGAGGGAGGGGGAGAGAGGGAGGGGGAGAGAGGGAGGGGGAGAGAGAGAGAGAGAGGGCCATCACCACTGTGCCTGTGGCTGCTGGAGGGGGTGAGGAGAGAGAGGGAGGGGGGGGGAGAGAGAGAGGCCATCACCACTGTGGCTGGGGGGGGGAGGGGGAGAGAGGGAGGGGGAGGGAGAGAGAGAGAGAGGCCATCAACACTGTGCCTGTGGCTGCTGGAGGGGGTGAGGGGAGGGAGAGGGAGGGGGGGGAGAGAGGAGAGAGAGAGAGAGAGAGGCCATCATCACTGTGCCTGTGGCTGCTGGAGGGGGTGAGGAGGGAGAGGGAGGGGGGAGAGAGAGAGGGAGGGAGGAAAGAGAGGGAGGGAGAGAGAGAGAGAGGGGGAGGCATTGTTTGCAGTTGATCTGAATAATGATGTGTGTCTGCATGTATGTATACATGTTGATGTTCATAAGTTTGACATATTTTTGATGGCATTGTATGTGTGTATTTGTATGTATGTATGTATGCATGCATGCACGTTCATAAGTTTGACATCTTTCTGATGGCATTGTGTGCAGTTGATCTGAAGAATGATGTGTGTGTGTATATATATGCATACAAGTTCATAAGTTTGACATATATCTGATGGCATTGCAGTTGATTTGAAGAACGATGTGCGTATTTGTATATATATATATATATGCATACAAGTTCATAAGTTTGACATATATCTGATGGCATTGCAGTTGATTTGAAGAACGATGTGCGTATTTGTATATATATATATATATATGCATACAAGTTCATAAGTTTGACATATATCTGATGGCATTGCAGTTGATTTGAAGAACGATGTGCGTATTTGTATATATATATATATATGCATACAAGTTCATAAGTTTGACATATATCTGATGGCATTGTGTGCAGTTGATCTGAAGAACGATGTGTGTGTATTTGTATGTATGTATGCATACATGTTCATAAGTTTGACATATATCTGATGGCATTGTATGTGTGTATTTGTATGTATGCATGCATGTTCATAAGTTTGACATATTTCTAATGGCATTGTATGTGTGTATTTGTATGTATGCATGCATGTTCATAAGTTTGACATATTTCTAATGGCATTGTATGTGTGTATTTGTATGTATGCATGCATGTTCATAAGTTTGACATATTTCTAATGGCATTGTATGTGTGTATTTGTATGTATGTATGCATGCATGTTCATAAGTTTGACATATTTCTAATGGCATTGTATGTGTGTATTTGTATGTATGCATGCATGTTCATAAGTTTGACATATTTCTAATGGCATTGTGTGCAGTTGATCTGAAGAACGATGTGTGTGTATTTGTATGTATGTATGCATACATGTTCATAAGTTTGACATATTTCTAATGGCATTGTGTGCAGTTGATCTGAAGAACGATGTGTGTGTGTATTTGTATGTATGCATGCACGTTCATAAGTTTGACATATATCTGATGGCATTGTGTGCAGTTGATCTGAAGAACGATGTGTGTGTGTATTTGTATGTATGCATACATGTTCATAAGTTTGACATATATCTGATGGCATTGTGTGCAGTTGATCTGAAGAACGATGTGTGTATTTATTTGTATGTATGCATGCATGTTCATAAGTTTGACATATTTCTGATGGCATTGTGTGCAGTTGATCTGAAGAACGATGTGTGTGTGTATTATGTATGTATGCATACATGTTCATAAGTTTGACATATATCTGATGGCATTGTGTGCAGTTGATCTGAAGAACGATGTGTGTGTGTATTTATATGTATGTATGCATACATGTTCATAAGTTTGACATATATCTGATGGCATTGTGTGCAGTTGATCTGAAGAACGATGTGTGTGTATTTGTATGTATGTATGCATACATGTTCATAAGTTTGACATATTTCTGATGGCATTGTTTGCAGTTGTTTCTGACTCCTCAGGCCAGTTCTACGTTATGATGTCACCTCAGGAAGTACTGCAGAACTCGCAGCGAACCATCGCCCCTCGCACGTCGTACTCGCCCAAGATGGAGGGACGGTCCAGTCGGGACGACCGCAGGAGAGCCACACACAACGAAGGTACGCAATAATAATAATAATGATACAATTATAAATATTATATTATTAATAATAATACATAGTATTATATATTTATTTATTTACTTTCTTTAACCCTTTCACTGCCAGCCACATTTCAGCCAAAAATGTCCATTAAGTTTACCTGGGCAGAGAATAAAATCCATCTGCAGTATTGGGGATTCTTCTGTGACATACATAAAATAAGGTCTATCCTTACCTCCCAAAACTAAGACAATAGGGTCTTTGGATAATAGACCCCAATTTGATGCCTTTTAGTGACATAGGGGTTAAATCACTGTGGTGCTAAAATGCGACTTTGGCGGTGAAAGGGTTAAAATAAAATTTGAGGCGCTCACATTCACTGATTCACACGCAGATGCACTAACATTTGTGCAAAACCAGTATCCCACATTCATATGACCGTCATCATCGCTCAGTTTCAGGGGAGGTGTAAATTTTGACCAAATGACAACTTTTTTGTTGCCACTGAGATTAATGTGTGCTAAGTGCATGGGCACACGGGACCTTGGTTTATCGTCTCATCCGAAAGACTCCACGTTCAGAGTGTAAGGCCTTGACTAAATAAGTGTAAAGTGAGAGGAAAAATCCCCTGTACCCAGGTTCAAACTCGGGTTTACTTGACGCGAGGCGAACGCTTTACCACTGTGCCACTCTACACCTAGCATGCATAATTTCCTTTTTTTCAGTGGAGCGAAGGCGCAGGGACAAGATAAACAACTGGATCGTGCAGCTGTCCAAGCTGGTGCCAGACTGCGTGCAGGAGGCCAAGCCAAACCAAGCTGTGAGTGCACCAAGCTTTCTTCTGCTTCTGTAGCAATGGGGGGAGAGAGAGGGGGGGGGGGGGTGGGAGTAGGAGAGAAAGAGAGACAGAACATGGGTGCTACTCTCTCATTTTAAAAACACTGATTTCAGTATTTTTAATTTTACCAGAAACTGAACTTCATTTTTTTTAACATTCATCAAACCAAGCTGTGAGTGCAGCAAGGTTTCTTCTGGTTCGGGGTCGGGTTTCTCTGGATAACGGTCGCCGCGCGAATAACGCTTGCGCCAAACGGGGGCCTAAGAAACGCCCTAAACGTTTGCTAAGGTCAGATAACTCTTTAACCCTTTCACCGCCAATGTCGCATTTTAGCACCACCATGTCGCTAAAAGGCATCAAATCAGGGTCTGTTATCCAAAGACCCTATTTTCTTAATTTTGGGAGGTAAGGATAGGCCTAATGTCATACATGTCACAGAGGAATTTGCAATATTGCAGATATTTGTTTTTTTCTTTACCCAGTTAAGTTTAATGGTATTTCTTGGCTGAAAAATGGCTGGCGGCGAAAGGGTTAAGCTTCGTTTTTGGGAGAGAGAAAAGGGTTGCTATCATAAGGGAGATAAATCATACCTCTCTGTCAGTTTGTACAAAGTTTCGATTTCACCCACGTCTATATTGTGTGCAGAAAATTAAATTTGCACTATATTATGCCATCTAACATAATGAAAATTAAGAAAGAGCACTCCAAAACACTTGCGTTTGTTTAATTTGCTAAGATCATCCCATATTTTTTCGCGATAGACTAAAGAATATTTGCTGTGGCAAGCTTGTTGTTTTGGTCTTCCATTTTTAAAGTTCAAGTCTCGTCACGCGAGATACGAAAAAAAAGCCGGAAGTATTTGATATTTCCCATGATCCTTCAAATAGTTTGTCGCTTGCTACCTCGATCACAGCCACAAAACGTTTTCGACAAACGTCGGCAAAAGAGGTCTTTCTTAGTTCCGTTTTTGCCGATTTGCGCTCACACTACGTAACGTTAGCCCTTGTGAAACGACCCCCTGTAGCAGTGGTGAGAGAGGGAGAGTCGAATATTTCATTGTAATCCTGATAAGGCACAGCACAGCAATTCCCCAAAGTCTGACTGCTTTTAGTTTTACCAGGGCTGCCAACCGTCCCCCCATAGGGGTATTTGTCCCTGGAAACTGTCAAAAATGTTACCCTGTCCCTGGAATCCATTTTTCTGTCTGGTGTCCCTGGAAACTGAGTAGAATAAACAAAAATTGTAGAACAATCACTTTCTTGTTTGCTGGCCTTGCTATTGAACACAGGAACACCCAACACAACACTGTTAAATCTTTCCTAACATGCATGTTGCACATAGGTTACTGAACACCAAGCGATCTTGAATATTGAGGCACCAAAAAGCTGCAAGAAGGCTACCACAAAAAAAAAGAAGTCAGAAATGTTGCTAGATCATGAAATAATTGGAAGTTAATGTTCGTTTTGACCCTGATGCATGACATTGCGATGTTTGTCCCTGGAAATAAGTCTGTGTCCCTGGTTTTTCTGTAGTTTGTCCCTGGAAACTGCAACAGAGGGTTGGCAGCCCTGGTTTTACCCAGAGAGCTATTTGTTTCAAGTTATTTTCTTTCACATAGACAGTGTTTCTTTCCAGTTTTTGGACCATTGTTGTTTACGTTCAGTTTCTGACCCTCTTTCTCTCCAGATCCATAGGTATAAGCTTTCGACTGGTGGTCGGCACTCTTTTGCTATCTCAGGACCGACCTCCTGGAACAAACATCCTCATTCCCTCCGTCAGCGACCGACCCTCTCTGCTTTCAAAGCTAACCTCAAAACCCACCTGTTTGCAGAGTAAAGGCGTCATTCTATCCAAGGCCTGCGCGAACATCCATGAGCTTTGTCAGAGCATGTGTCCACGAGAGAATTGTAACCATATATTTATTAGGTACTTAATAGTCACAGGCGTCTCTGTAAAATTCGGGTTGCTCCCACCTGAAGAGCACTTCGCAACAAAAAAAAATTTTGCATGCGATTTTTGTGCGAATGATGAAGGAAAGGGGGGGGGTAAATTTTGACCAAATAACAACTTTTTTGGTTGCCACTGGGTTTAGCGTATGCTAAGTGCATGGGCACATGGGACCTCGGTTTATCATCTCATCTGAAAGACTCCACGTTCAGACCGTAAGGCTTAGTGCGGAAAATCCCCCTGTACCCAGGTTCGAACTCGGGGTTTACTTGACACGAGGTGAACGCGCTACCACTGTGCCACTCTACAACCAATTTATATTTAAATATTATTATTTCTATATTTTTGCAGAGCAAAGGCGGCGTTCTCTCCAAGGCGTTCGAGAACATCCAGGAGTTTCGTCAGAGCATGTGTCCACGGGAGATTTGTAACCATATATTTATTAATAAATTATATATTATTATTTTTCTTTATTGTTGCAGAGCAAAGGCAGCATTCTCTCCAAGGCGTGCGAGTATATATCCAGGAACTTCGTCAGAGCGACAAGTCCTTTTTATTGTCAACAATACAGCTATGTAACTACCCATCTAGCCGTCTTTATGCTGTTTAGATTTCTTTGCAGAGCAAAGGCGGCATCCTGTCCAAGGCCTGCGAGTACATATCCAAGAACTTCGCCAGAGCAACAAATCCCTCTTTTTATTGTAAACTATACAGCTATGTAACTACCCATCTTAGGCTTATATTGCTACCCGTCTTAGGCTTACATCACTTGCCGTCTTCATGATGTTTAGATTTCTTTGCAGAGCAAAGGCGGCATCCTCTCAAAGGCGTGCGAGTACATATCCAAGAACTTCGTCAGAGCAACAAATCCCTCTTTTTATTGTCACTACCCAACTAGCCACCTTTATGATGTTTCCTTACAGAGCAAAGGCGGCATCCTCTCCAAGGCCTGTGAGTACATCCAGGAGCTCCGTCAGAGCAACAAGTCCCTGCTGGACACGGCGCGCGAGGCGGAGCGTCTCACCGTGGACCTTGACCTGGCCCGCAGCCAGGTGGACGAGCTGAGGAAGCAGAACGAGGCCCTCAGGACTCTGCTGGTGGAGAGCAGCGTCCCTGTGCCCCCCCAACTCATGCCCCCCGATATGGTGTAGTAGGGGGTGTGGGGGTTTGTGTGTGTGAGAGAGAGAGAGAGACAGAGAGAGAGAACTGTCCCGTGCACCCCCAACTCATGCCCCCCGATATGGTGTAGTAGGGGGTGTGGGGGTTTGTGTGTGTGAGAGAGAGAGAGAGAGACAGAGAGAGAGAACTGTCCCGTGCACCCCGATATGGTGTAGTAGGGGGTGTGGGGGTTTGTGTGTGTGAGAGAGAGAGAGAGACAGAGAGAGAGAACTGTCCCGTGCACCCCAATATGGTGTAGGGGGTGTTGGGATGTGTGTGAGAGAGAGAGAGCTGTCCCGTGCCCCTCGATATGGTGTAAGGATTTGTGTGTGTGTGAGAGAGACGGACAGACAGAAAGAGTGTCCCCACACCGCCCAACTTGATGCCCTCCGATATGGGGTAGGGGTTTGGGAAGATTAGGGGGTGGAGATTTTAAAGGTGTATGTGCTGGTGTGTATGAGTGAGACTTTGTTAGTATGTTACCCTGTGTGTGTGTGTGAGAGAGAGAGAGGAGAGGGGTAAGTGTGTGTGAAAGGAACAGAGTATGTGTTTCTGGAAAACAAATCAGTGAGTGTATGACTTAGAAACTGTTACTGTGTGTGTGAGAGAGAGAGAGAGGGGAGGGGTAGAAAATATTATTAAGGTTTTTGTTTTTTAAAGAAACAAAGAGACTTGAGTATATTTTTTTGGGGAAAACAAGCGAAAGGGTATGTGTGGGAGGAAACGCGAGAATGTCGGTGGAAGTATGTGCCTGTGTGTTAGAATAGAATGAAGCAGATCTTGTTCAGGCCGAGAATGTAGGTGGAAGAACATGCTTGTGTGGGAGAATGAAGTAGATCTTGTTCACGCAGAGAATGTAGGTGGAAGAACATGCTTGTGTGGGAGAATGAAGCAGATCTTGTTCACGCAGAGAATGTAGGTGGAAGAATACGCCTGTGTGGGAGAATGAAGCAGATCTTGTTCACGCAGAGAATGTAGGTGGAAGAACATGCTTGTGTGTTAGAATGAAGCAGATCTTGTTCACATAGAGAATGTAGGTGGAAGAACATGCTTGTGTGGGAGAATGAAGTAGATCTTGTTCACGCAGAGAATGTAGGTGGAAGAACATGCTTGTGTGTTAGAATGAAGCAGATCTTGTTCACGCAGAGAATGTAGAAGAACATGCTTGTGTGGGAGAATGAAGCAGATCTTGTTCACGCAGAGAATGTAGAAGAACATGCTTGTGTGGGAGAATGAAGCAGATCTTGTTCACGCAGAGAATGTAGGTGGAAGAACATGCTTGTGTGGGAGAATGAAGTAGATCTTGTTCACGCGCAAGTAGGAAACATGGAGCAGATAATTAGTGAGAGAGAGAGAGTAAGCGTTTGTGGGAAAATTGTGCGAGTTTGCAAGGCCAGTGTGTGTTTGTTTCGGAATGGATGGGCGACTGTGAAACTGTTCTCCTAAAACGTTTGTGCCAGTTAAAAAACAATTGGTAAATAAAAAAGTGAAATAAAACAACTGTCTTTTCACTATTTACACATGCATGCGCTTAAGACCCCCTATGTCACGTGTCAAAATCACGGTTTTCACGTGTTTTCCCTTATAGTTGTTAAGAAATCTTGCTAGCATAAGAGAATGTGGCACGTGACGTGGGGGGTCTTTATGCTTTATGCTTTCAGCCAGGAGAATTGAAAGAACGCGCTATGTAAAGTAACAACTGTCCTTTCACTATTTACACGCACATGCGCTTTATGCTTTCAGCCAGGAGAATTGAAAGAACGCGCTATATGTAAAGTAACAACTGTCCTTTCACTATTTACATGCACATGCGCTTAAAGCCAGGAGAATTGAAAGAACGCGCAATATGTAAAGTAACAACTGTCCTTTCACTATGTACACGCACATGCGCTTAAAGCCAGGAGAATTGAAAGAACGCACATGTAAAGTAACAACTGTCCTTTCACTATGTACACGCACATGCGCTTTATGCTTTAAGCCAGGAGAATTGAAAGAACGCGCAATATGTAAAGTAACAACTGTCCTTTCACTATTTACACGCACATGCGCTTTAAGCCAGGAGAATTGAAAGAATGCGCATTTAAAGTAACAACTGTCCTTTCACTATTTACACGCACATGCACTTAACCCAATGACTACTGACCATTCGAACCGAGAATCGATCCCAGTCCCTGAGACAAGGGCATTAACTCCGAACGTCACACCAAATCTTTTCATTAAAAAAATCACCCAGAATAAAGTCTAACTCACATTTCATTTCTGAAAGATGCATATTGAATAGCAATGATGATATTTTCATTCGAAAGCTAACACAATGTCACACAACAAACCATGAATTATAAGAAAAAATCCGTAATGGCGCTCCGAGCATCGCGCCGAGTCAATACTGCACACGTCACATGGAAAGAAGAGAAAAAAATTTGGGGTCACTTCGAAAAATCCGTTCAAAGAGACTATTGGGTGCTTTCCCTTGCTGTAAAGACCAAAAACGGATCAGTGAGTGTCAGGAACAGGAAGAACTAACCTAGTATATTGCATTGTGGGTAGGGAGAAAGTGAAAGTGAAACTACTAGACCTGGCGTTCAGCGGGCGCAATCGGCGTCATCGGGCACCAGGGAAGGAAAAATAATCGGGCGGATTTCGGTTCTGCAGCCTTGAGAGGGTTAAGCTTTAAACCAGGAGAATTGAAAGAACGCACATAAAGTAGGCTTTTCTCACGCACTAAAAGTAAAACTGCTCACGTTTTTTGCTTTAAAATTTTTTTTTTTTTAGGTTTGTAGTGTTTTACTAGATCTTTAACAGAGACATAGCTTTAATAACGTAAAAAGAAAACGGCACAATCTGAGGGAGAGATAGAAAGATTTGACACTATATTAGTGCTTTTGTGTGTGTGTATGTACGTTTGTGTGTATGCCTACGTGATTGAGGTATGAACATACATTTCATTCACTTCATTGCTAAGAAATTGTTACTATAAATTGTTTTATTGGATGCAAGAAACTTTTAAATTTACCATCGACTTTATGTGTGTGTGTGTGTGTAGCTTGTGTGTGTGTGTAGTGTGTGTGCGCGCGCGTTTGCGTGCATGCGAGTGCTTGATCGAGTTTTAAATGGACATTGAAATCAACAGAACTATCATCATCAGTTACATTGGATGCAAGAAATAAACTTATTATATATATATCGCCCTCTCCCTTCCCAAGTGTTTCATCATCGTTTTCATTGGATGCAAGAAATGTCGAAAAATTACCCAAGGTCCCAAGATGAGTTGAACCAAAAGATTGAAACCTAGCTAATGACCTGACTGTGCTTGGCGGGATTTTACAAAGTTTTGTTGAAATTGGACACACATTTTTTTTTATAAGTCAAGCTTGCTTTTGTTGGTGGAACATCGAAACGACTTCAAAAATGTGTTTGTGTGTACATATATGTGTTGTGTGAGTGAACGAGAAAGAGACAACCTGCCTTTCGGTGAATGATATTATGGGATGTAAATGATCATGGAGGCTACAGAAAATGAACTAAAATCAGCCTTATCTTCGATTTTATCAGAAACGGCGGTGAGAGAACGCTTCTTGGATAAACTACATTGTGAATGGATTTTCTTTGGTGTTTTATCACGGCAAATGTGTGGTTCCATAGTGTGGTAATTTATTCACGGCATCAACGGGATCGGCAGCTGTCTTTTGCGGTGGAAACGACGGAATTGTGTCTGGGAAAAAATTAATTGTGGTGTAGTTGAAAGTGTTAAAAGTGTGTCCGTTTCGGTTTTTTTTGTTCGTGTTAATTTCTTGATACAGTTTGGTTCAATCTTGCGTCTTTTTCTTTTGGTTGAGTAGCAAAATGTTGGTGTATCCGTTTGTATCTTTTTTTTTTTCCCCATGATATTTTTTAATTTTTTATTTTTTTTGCATTTTGCGAGGTGTAGAGTGGCACAGAGGTAACGTGTTCGCCTTGCGTAAACCCGAGTTCGAACCTGGGTACAGGGGATTTTTCCTCTCACTTTGCACTAGGCCTTATACGGGTCTGAACATGGAGTCTTTCGGATGAGACGATAAACCGAGGTCCTGTGTGCCCATAACACACGTTTAATCCCAGTGGCAATGAAAAAGTTGTCATTTGGTCAAAATTTACTCTCCCCCCCCCCCCCCCTTTCCTTCCTCATCAGTCACACAAAAGGAGCAACCCGAATTTCACACAGACGCCTATGTGACTATGAAGTACATCATAGTAATAATTTGTGTTTTTATTAGTTGTAGTTTTAGTCTGTTAGCTTTTGTTGCATGTAATTGACAATTTTTTGGTTGTGCATCTTTCTCTGTTCGATTTGTTCTTTTGTTTTGCTCTGCCTCTGTCTGTCACTCTCTCTCTCTCTCTCTCTCTGCAGCTAAATGTCGTTTCGTTTAACCCTATGACTCCCGACCATTCGAACCGAGAATCGATCCTGAGTACCGAGTGATGGGAAGTAACTCTGAACGTCACACCAAATCTTTTATCTAAAAAAATCACCCAGAATAAAGTCTTAACTCACATTTAATTTCTGAAAGATGTATATTGAATAGCAATGATGATATTTTTATTCCAAAGCTAACACACTGTCACACAACAAACCATGAATTGGAATTAAAAAAATCCGTAATGGCGCTCCGAGCATCGCGCCGAGTCAATACTGCGCACGTCACGTGGAAAGAAGAAAAAAATTTGGGGTCACTTCGAAAAATCCGTTCAAAAAGACTAGTGGGTGCTTTCCCTTGCTGTAAGAACCAAAAACGGACCAGCGAGAGTCGGGAAAAGGAAGCACTAACTTAGTATATTGCATTGTGGGTAGGGAGAAAGTGAAAGTGAAACTACTAGACCTGGCGTTCAGCGGGCGCAATCGGCGCATACGGGCTGCATGAGTTGACAAAATTCGGTCACATTTGGCGTCTGTGTCCTAGAGAGGGTTAAGGTCTGTGTACACATTAACATTATTCACGAGATTTCCCCATGGCAACACAGTGACAGGCCACTTACAGCTCACTGTGTTGCCATGGGGAAATAGAAATAGCTTGTGAATAGTGTTAACGTGTGCACAGACCTTTAGCTCTTTCACCGCCAATGTCGCATTTTTGCACCACAGTGATTTAACACCCATGTCATCAAAAGCCTTGAAATCGGGGTCTGTTATCCAATGATCTCGTGTTCTTAATTTGGGGCAGTAAGGATAAGCCCTATTCTAAACATGTCGCAGATAAATCCTCAATATTGCAGATTAGTTCTTTTCTGTACCCTTGTAAGTTTAATGGAAAATTGTGGTTCAAAAATGGCTGGCGGTGAAAGGGTTAAACTATGTCAGGAAAATGAACAGTTTATTGTTGTGTGTAGCATGTGATCTGTTCGTGTTATGATGATGATGATGATGATGTTTGCACTTGAAGTCTTAGTAAAGGCTCTATCCAATGAAATCACTTTCTTTTGTCCAATTTTGCGTGTGTTTTTTTACTTCTAAGAAAATATGAATAGATTGTGTTGCGTCTGATTGTATTTAACTTAAGTTCATGCATTTTGAAAACCTAGCAATTCAAAAGGCACTGTGGAACCTCCATTATCAGACCTTCAAAAATCATCCAAAATGGGGTCTTATAAGGGAGGGGTCTTATAAGGGAAATAATTTCAATACTTACAAAGAAGGGCAATGTTTTAGAGAAATAGGTCTTATATGGGAGGGAGTCTTATAAGGGAGGTTCCACTGTATGTCAAAAAGCGGATTATTGTGTTTATTGATTGTATCTCAACTCATTCCATGCTGGCCAGTTGCTTCCCTTTGCAAGCGTTCTGTACTGGCCGATTTGCATAGGTTGCCAAAAAATTATTTTCTAAATAATGGTAACAGATACAAACGTGAAATTTTGGCAATATGTACACAATATACAGTACTAACACCTGCAACAGTTTCAAAGCATCCACTTGATTAGTTTTGATTTGTGATATTTTAAAATAAATGCATGTTTTGTCAAGCCAGGCACACTCATAATAGCGAAAATATAATTTTAAGGTCCCAAAATAGCCTACAGCCAGCCAGTCAGTGTCTAGAGGCATGAATGAAACGTAGTAGTAGCCCTCTGAGCCACTTTGAAGCACGCATGACTGTTAACCTATGAACTATGAATTTTTAAAGTTCACATGCGATATCCCGTTACCTTAGTAACGAGGCGTTGTGCGCATGCCCTGCGACGAGAGCGCAGGTTAGTATAGAAAGAGTCATGCATTTTAAAAATCTATCAATTCACGTCAAAGAGTGGAATCTAAACCCATCGAGTTGGAAGAAAATGAAAATTATTTCACAATTATGATTTCAAATAGAAGTAATTTAAACTAAAAATACTATGATTGATTTTACTAGGCAATATCACAGAACGGTTCAGAAAAATGATCCCGAAGTTGGAGTGTGGATGCTCACGTGGCGGGGTAATCAAAGACGGTCACACACGTAATGTTCTCATCCCTAACTGATGCATTTTGTACCATAGTGTTCAAAGTGCTTCAGATGTTGGGATGATCCCTGGAGTCTTTAAGCCAGGGTAAGACAACTGTGATGATCCCTGGAGTCTTTAAGCCAGGGTAAGACAACTGTGATGATCCCTGGAGTCTTTAAGCCAGGGTAAGACAACTGTGATGATCCCTGGAGTCTTTAAGCCAGGGTAAGACAACTGTGATGATCCCTGGAGTCTTTAAGCCAGGGTAAGACAACTGTGATGATCCCTGGAGTCTTTAAGCCAGGGTAAGACCAGGGTCTTTACCAACTGTGATGATCCCTGGAGTCTTTAAGCCAGGGTAAGACAACTGTGATGATCCCTGGAGTCTTTAAGCCAGGGTAAGACAACTGTGATGATCCCTGGAGTCTTTAAGCCAGGGTAAGACAACTGTGATGATCCCTGGAGTCTTTAAGCCAGGGTAAGACAACTGTGATGATCCCTGGAGTCTTTAAGCCAGGGTAAGACAACTGTGATGATCCCTGGAGTCTTTAAGCCAGGGTAAGACAACTGTGATGATCCCTGGAGTCTTTAAGCCAGGGTAAGACAACTGTGATGATCCCTGGAGTCTTTAAGCCAGGGTAAGACAACTGTGATGATCCCTGGAGTCTTTAAGCCAGGGTAAGACAATGATCCCTGGAGTCTTTAAGCCAGGGTAAGACAACTGTGATGATCCCTGGAGTCTTTAAGCCAGGGTAAGACAACTGTGATGATCCCTGGAGTCTTTAAGCCAGGGTAAGACAACTGTGATGATCCCTGGAGTCTTTAAGCCAGGGTAAGACAACTGTGATGATCCCTGGAGTCTTTAAGCCAGGGTAAGACAACTGTGATGATCCCTGGAGTCTTTAAGCCAGGGTAAGACAACTGTGATGATCCCTGGAGTCTTTAAGCCAGGGTAAGACAACTGTGATGATCCCTGGAGTCTTTAAGCCAGGGTAAGACAACTGTGATGATCCCTGGAGTCTTTAAGCCAGGGTAAGACAACTGTGATGATCCCTGGAGTCTTTAAGCCAGGGTAAGACAACTGTGATGATCCCTGGAGTCTTTAAGCCAGGGTAAGACAACTGTGATGATCCCTGGAGTCTTTAAGCCAGGGTAAGACAACTGTGATGATCCCTGGAGTCTTTAACCAGGGTAAGACAACTGTGATGATCCCTGGAGTCTTTAAGGGTAAGACAACTGGATGATCCCTGGAGTCTTTAAGCCAGGGTAAGACAACTGTGATGATCCCTGGAGTCTTTAAGCCAGGGTAAGACAACTGATGATTCCTGGAGTCTTTAAGCCAGGGTAAGACAACTGTGATGATTCCTGGAGTCTTTAAGCCAGGGTAAGACAACTGTGATGATCCCTGGAGTCTTTAAGCCAGGGTAAGACAACTGTGATGATCCCTGGAGTCTTTAAGCCAGGGTAAGACAACTGTGATGATTCCTGGAGTCTTTAAGCCAGGGTAAGACAACTGTGATGATCCCTGGAGTCTTTAAGCCAGGGTAAGACAACTGTGATGATCCCTGGAGTCTTTAAGGGTAAGACAGGATGATCCCTGGAGTCTTTAAGCCAGGGTAAGACAACTGTGAATCCCTGGAGTCTTTAAGCCAGGGTAAGACAACTGTGATGATCCCTGGAGTCTTTAAGCCAGGGTAAGACAACAACGAACAAGTTCAGATAAATAATTTACCCATTGATTAACCCTTTCACCGCCAGCCATACTTCAGCCAAATATTTCCATTAAATTTACCTGGGTAGAGAACAAAATCCATCTGCAGTATTGGGGATTCTTCTGTGACATATATAAAATAAGGTCTATCCTTACTTCCCAAAACTAAGACAATAAGGTCTTTGGATAATAGACCCCAATGTGATGCCTTTTAGTGACATAGATATTAAATCACTGTGGTGCTAAAATGCGACTTTGGCGGTGAAAGGGTTAAATGCATCTTCAAGTTTTGGGATTCTTTGATCAAAATCCCTTTGAAGAAAAAAAGATCCCCCGAAAGTGGACTCAACTCTTGTAGCGCCTTGTTGTTTTTTAACGTTCTTGGATGGCCATTCTATCTCAATGAGCAACTTAGGACACGCATTTTACCACCAGGGGGCAGTCCCATCTCAATGAGCAACTTAGGACACGCATTTTACCACCAGGGGGCAGTCCCATCTCAATGAGCAACTTAGGACGCGCATTTTACCGCCAGTCCCATCTCAATGAGCAACTAAGGATGCACATTTTACCGCCAGGGGGCAGTCCCATCTCAATGAGCAACTTAGGACACGCATTTTACCGCCAGGGGGCAGTCCCATCTCAATGAGCAACTTAGGACACGCATTTTACCGCCAGGGGGCAGTCCCATCTCAATGAACAACTTAGGACGCGCATTTTACCGCCAGTCCCATCTCAATGAGCAACTAAGGATGCGCATTTTACCGCCAGGGGGCAGTCCCATCTCAATGAGCAACTTAGGACGCGCATTTTACCGCCAGTCCCATCTCAATGAGCAACTAAGGATGCACATTTTACCGCCAGGGGGCAGTCCCATCTCAATGAGCAACTAAGGACGCGCATTTTACCACCAGGGGGCAGTCCCATCTCAATGAGCAACTTAGGACGCACATTTCACCACCAGGGGGCAGTCCCATCTCAATGAGCAACTAAGGACGCGCATTTTACCGCCAGTCCCATCTCAATGAGCAACTAAGGACGCGCATTTTACCGCCAGGGGGCAGTCAAACCAGTAGGGGCTCAGCGCGCGATAGTCTTAGTCGGGCGTAGTGAGTGAGAGAGAGAGAGTGAGAGAGATGAAGGGACTCGTCTCCCCCCCCCCCTCTCTCTCTCTCTTTATCCCCAACTAAGAATATAGAGAGGATTGGCCCCACTCTAGCGTTATGCCCCCTGGCGGTCAAATTGGTGAGCTAGGTTAATGACAAGAGGGGTGGGGGGGGGGGGGGGTTAACTATTTTTTCGAGTGCACATGTGTTGCATTAACAGAGAAACCACACGCACAAACAAAAACGCGTGCGCAAAAAAATCAAGCGCACGCACACACAGAGGAAAGCTCAGACCCTCATTACCATTGCAAGGTACAGTGGAGCCCCCCTTAAAAAATCATCCAAAACGAGGTCTACATAAATGTGACGGTACTATAGCCGATGAGGTTTACCCGAGGCGTGGTTACCGCTACACCTGGTCCTATCTATATTGTTAAAAACTCGGGACCTTACTGGTGTTGCACTGCCTCCGGGCATTGCAGCCAGTATTGTTCCCACCATCTTTGTATTTACAAATGTTCCATATGTGTCTATGATCGAGAGGACGTAAAACATAATTTTCATTCATCCAAAACGAGGGGTCCATTTCATCTTATGAGGGAGGTAATTTTAACACTTGCAAAGGAGGACAATGTCTCAGAGAAGAAGTAGGACTTATATGGGGAGGGAGTCTTATACAGTGGACCCTCCCTTATAAGACTCCCTCCCATAGAAGACCTACTTCTCTGAGACATTGCCCTTCTGTGTAACTATGTAAGAATGTCTCAGATAAGTAGGTCTTATATGGGAGGGAGTCATACAGTGGAACCTCCCTTGTAAGTTGTACAGTGGAACCTCCCTTATGACTCCCTCCCATATAAGACCTACTTCTCTGAGACACCCTTCTTTGTAACTACGGTATGTAAGTATTAAAATTACCTCCCTTATAAGACCTTCAAAAACCATCCAAAATGAGGTCTTATAAGGGAGGTAATTTTAATACGTACATACTGTATTTACAAAGAAGGGTGTCTCAGAGAAGTAGGTCTTATATAGGAGTCTTATACAGTGGAACCTCCCTTATGACTCCCTCCCATATAAGACCTACTTCTCTGAGACATTACCCTTCTGTGTAACTATGCAAGTATTAAAATTACCTCCCTTATAAGACCTCATTTTGGATGGTTTTTGAAGGTCTTATAAGGGAGGTTCCACTGTAATAGGAAGTCTTATAAGGGAGGTTCCACTGTATAGGAAGTCTTATAAGGGAGGTTCCACTGTAATAGGAAGTCTTATAAGGTAATAGGAAGTCTTATAAGGGAGGTTCCACTGTAATGTAATAAGGGAGGTTCCACTGTAAGGAAGTCTTATAAGGGAGGTTCCACTGTAATAGGAAGTCTTATAAGGGAGGTTCCACTGTAATAGGAAGTCTTATAAGGGAGGTTCCACTGTAATAGGAAGTCTTATAAGGGAGGTTCCACTGTAATAGGAAGTCTTATAAGGGAGGTTCCACTGTAATAGGAAGTCTTATAAGGGAGGCCCCACTGCACTACTGTATTTTACGGACTACAAGGCGATGACTTTTTCCCCAGACCAAGGCCCCTGCACCTTATAATGTGGTGAACAAAATAATAAGTAATAAGCAAGTGTAGTAACAAAAATCTTAATTTTATGTTGAATTTTTTTTTTTTTTTTTTAGTCCAAAACATTCGGTACCTGTTCTTTCAGCACTTGGTTTATTTCTTCTTCTGTGTTCCCAGGCCATATGGCCATACTGGGTAAGGTACGTACGTATGTGTCCGGTATTTTAGTTTTCACTGGTCTCCCCGCTGCATACAGCCGACACATTCTGATTTTCGGAGGAGCTCAAAGGAGAAAAATTATTTAGATTTTTTTTTTTTTTAGGCAGGAGAATGGGGCCAATAAGTCAGAAACACAGTAGATGATAGAAAGTAAAGGGAAAAGGCAGAGTCAAAGAGAGTGGCAGATTAGAGGAAGTCACAAGCACAGAACTTCCAGAAGGTGGGGGAACTATTTTTACAAAAGCCCCCCCCCCCCCCGGTATCCCCACGGGGAACTTAAGTGTACAAATCACCAAATAAGAAAATTCAACGCAACAGCCATTTGCCTTCATTCGCTTTATTGTCTCTCAAACATCACCCCCCTCTCTCAGGTAAAACATTGCACAGGTACACATGCACGCACAAAACACATGAATCGCTCAAACTTCCCACAAAAATCAACAACAAAAATGTCTCCATTTTTCCCCACTTCTAATTCGCACAAAATCGATTAAACATTTTGTTCAATTAACATCTCCCCAAACCTCCTCACGTACCCCACAAACCCTCCTCTCCCTTTTCTTGCAGTCATTTCATTGAACACACAAATTCATGCCCGTGATAAAGTTTTCAGTTACCATTCGTTCAGTTATCATATTTACTTATTAGTTATAAGTTAATGACTTTTTTCTGTGTTAGCAATAACAACGATCGCGAATGAAAATGATGCAAGAAAATGAAGAAAAAGCATTATCACGCGCGCGAGGGAAAAAAAAGCTAGCACAATCACAAAAAAAACTATCACACATATGAAAGAATGAAATAGTGAGGCCAAGAGAGGGGATAACGAAATTGAACAAAGGGGGAGAACTCTCTTTCTAATTAACTCCCCTCCACCAAAGTTGATTACGATATACGCAATCACAATTTGTATGTCATCCTCCACAATTGTTGATGTGGTATCGCAATCAACTTTGGTGGAGGTGAGTTAATTAGAAAGAGAGCTCTCCCCCTTTTGTTCAATAATGCCCCATCCCAACCACACTCCCTCGCACAAATGCATATTCATACACCAGGCATGAAAACTACTGTTCCCCAAAAAAGAGATTTTTTCAGCCGAGAAATCCTTCCACCCGGATTTTTAGCTGACGTCAGAAGTTTTGTTGAGGGGGGGGGGAGAGGAGACTGGTTATTTTTTCCGCAACAAATAACTAACGTCACAACTTTTGTTCAGCGGGGGGGGGGGGGGGGGGGGGGGCTAATCTGTTCCAAAAAAAATGGAAACGGCGGAGCTGTTTTCATGCCTGATATTTCTTCTTCTTTTTCACCCATTCTTCGTGCACGGCTTGCTCTTCAGACGCCATTTTGGAAGTCATGACGTCGGGAGGAGGAGAAGGCGAAATGATGATCCGTGCCATTTAAAGACCCAGCATGCTGAGGTTTTTTTCAATTTTTTTTTTTTGGCGGAGATTTTTTTTTTATAGGTGGATATTGGTCGATTTTGGAAAAAAATTAGGCGGAGAAAACGTAGATGTTTTCATGCCTGATAACACACTAACCATACTCGCACACTTAGCCTTCGCACACGCAAATTAATTCAAGACTTGAAAATATATCAGAATAGGATTCATTTTTTTATACAAACTGTGCGCCCCCCCGTGGGGATACCGTTTTGTTTGTTTGTACAAAAAGTTCCCCAACCTTCTGGAAGTTCTGTGCTTGTAACTTCCTCTAATCTGTCACTCTCTTTGACTCTGCCTTTTCCCTTTGCTTACTGTCATCTACTATCTTTCTGCCTTGCCAATTCAATGTTCCAACTTTTTTCCTAACAAATTCTTACAAATATTTTCTCCAGCTGAAGACGGATATGCTGGGCCTAACTATTTCTTAAGTTAGGCGCATAACGGCAGCATGACGCACATAATTGACAGGAAACTATCTGAGGGATTGACGACGACGATGACGAAGAAACCCAAGTCTACGCCTTACTGATCGCTAAAACCAAAAGATGATCGGATTTAGTAGCGTAGCTCCGCATGGCTGAAAGCTCTACTCTTCATTTTCACAACAAACTCGGTGGAAAGGCACCAAATCTCACTTTAACATGCTTTCACACACACACGTTACACTCACACACACACATGATAGACACACACACATGTTACACTCACACTCACACATGTTACACTCACACACACATTACACACACATATTACACTCACACACACGTTACACACACACACACGTTATGCACATGTTACACACACACATGTTACACTCACACATACATGTTACACACACACATGTTACTCTCACACATACATGTTACACTCACACACGCGCTACACTCACACACACACACATGTTACACTCACACATACATGTTACACTCACACACGCGCTACACTCACACACACATGTTACACTCACACATACATGTTACACTCACACACGCGCTACACTCACACACACATGTTACACTCACACATACATGTTACACTCACACACGCGCTACACTCACACACACGTTACACTCACACACACACACACATGTTACACTAACACTCGCACACACACACAGCAACAACAAAAAAGCATGTCACTTGCTTAAATTCAATGTTCCATTTTGAAATAAAATTTTGACTTTCACACAAACACACTCTCGAAACAAAATTCTGAAGAAACAAAAAGAAGCACTATCAACAATGTAACATGTGTCAAATGTAACAAAAATGTAACATGCATCAAATGGAGCAACCTTTTTAAACTATGACGGATGAAATTCGGAACAACAGCCAGCAAGTCAGCAGAACAACAACATCGAAGATTTACGTGGACACCAGGCGAGAGAGTGGGGGGAACCTTAACATGGGGGGGGGAGAGAGAGAGAGAAAGGAATAAGGACAATACAGTGGTCGTCGCTTTATAAAACCGCGGTTAATAGAGCCAGCCGCTTATTAAAGCCGATTTCTTACGGTCCGGATTTTTCACTATATGTTATGTATTAAAAAAAAGCCGCTTAATAAAACCACCCCGCCGCTTATTAAAGCCACTTTTCTCAGAGAAATCACATAGTTTGTGACTAAAACTCACACGATTTTGTTCTTTTTTCTTTTATTTTCTTTTTGGGGGGGGGGCGTGAAAATATGTCACTTGTGTCACTCAAGACATATTTATGTGCACGCTCACGTGTATCACGAAGTAACTGAGTTTAGAAAAGAATGTCAGTCAATAAAAACCAAAACAAAAGTTCAACATCGTTTAAGAGGCCTTTGTGAAGTTGTGTTTAGATTCAAGCAAGTGTAAATGACGAAAGAAAGTGTGAAAGTGTGACTGACGTAAACAAAAGAGAAGCAAAAAAAAAAAAAATGTTCGAAAATGACGTAATCCTGGACCGCCGGTTATTAAATCCGCCGCTTATTAAAGCCATTTTTCGTCGGTCCCCAAATGGCTTTATAAAGCGGCGACCACTGTATAACGAAATGTGTAAGGTAAACGTTGAAAGTAAAACTAAATGAACAATAACAAGTTACAGAGCTTAATCTAGAGCGCGGGATTGGTAAAATCCCCCCAAATGTTGTTCCTTCCCGCGATAATCGGCGCGGGGAGCGGGCCGAGTCCCGCACATTTGCAGAACGGCCCGCAGTTTTTACCGATCGATGCGGGAAGACCTTCATCATCTGCTAAACCTGTCGTCTGGACTAACTGAAAGTATCGAGCAGGAGTGAAGGATTTCTCGACATTTCATTGGTTCTTGACAAAATATTAGTGTTAATCAACCAATCGCGTTCTTCTTGTTCTACCGACAGGAAGTTGCGAGAGTTTCGGCCGCCATCTTGAATGTTTTTCAAAATGAAGCGGGCAGGGACCCTGTTTGATTTTGGATTTTCGCGGAGGCAAAGTCAAAAAAAAAAAAAATCCTGTTCCAAGCGATTGTGAAGACCTCGAAGAAAAGATTTCTACATCTAAAACATCGGAAAAGAATGACAACAGTGGCAGTGCAAAGGAACATCGGTTCCAAAATGTCTGGTCGAAAAAGTGGCCGTGGCTGACAAAGAAAAGTTAAAGTCTGTGTACGAGGGTGGGGGAGGTACTGGTTCTTATGCATGTGATGTGGGGTTGGATAGGGGGGAGTGCCCCCCTTTTTTTGATATGAGGGGGGGACTGCCCCCCTTTTTCAGAAATCCTAGATTAAGCTCTGAAGTTACTTCATCTGATTTTTTAATTTTTCATCCGAACATTACTCGCATATCATGCATACTGGCTAAAACACACACAGAGGGTGCACACATGCATACAATCACACACAGACGGCATACAGGACCACAAGCATTAAACACATACACACGCATTCACATTTAGCTGACAGGTTCTCAAAAACTTGTGGTCAGCCAGCTTTCAACAAACTGAATCTCGGTGATCGCTGGTTTACGCCGTATCAGTGCTTTCGGGTATTTTCTACTGGTTTTTTTTTATCACCCTTATTAAAGATTAAATAAGGGACTTCATCTTGCCTACTTTAAAAAAAAAGATAGAAATCTCCCCTCATCACGAAAAATGTCAAACAACTTGATTCTAAGGAATGTTACATTCTAATTTCAATCTCTCTCCCTCCCTCTCTCTCTCTCTCTCCCTGTCTCTTAAATCACTTCACATATATGCATTCAACCCATCTTTTGAAAAATAAACAATCGCTCGTACACATTATCGCTCGTACATATTTCCACCCTCTTTCCCAACAAGCCGTCAAAACGTACAAAACCCCATATAAACAGAGTAACGGTTCACAAATAAATACAAAATAAAATTTAACTCTTGAAACAAAACCCAGACTGACAATTTCAACATACAACAAAAATAAGTTTCTCCCATTCACACATTTACACTTTGAGAAAAGAAAAAAACCCGACAAACTTGTCCCAACAACAATGAAGGAGACAACGCGCCCCGCGTTCAAACAACAATCAGTTTCAATACTACTCTGTGGTTCTCTTTCCCGGCTTGAAGAGCCAGAAACTCTTGAAATAATAATGTCCATGAAACGATGGAACGAGCAGTAACTATGACAACAGTCAACTAAACAGAAGGAGAAAATTTTCATTAAAAAAAAAGAGAAATTTTGTAATGAGCGAGTATGTGTGTGCATTATAGAAATGATTTTTTATGGCTTTACTCAAATATGAGTGAATAATTAATTTAATGTCTTTTCACACGAATAGTGATTTTACTTAAATATGCTTTTGTAGAAGTGTGTGTGTGTGTGTATGTGATCCTAATAAAACCATTGCGTTACTCATGTGCTTTGGTGCAGAATTGTGTGTGTGTATGTGATCCCAATAAGAAAACCATTGCGTTACTCATGTGCTTTGGTGCAGAATTTGTGTGTGAGTGTGGGAGTGTGCTCACGTGCGTATGTGTGAAAGTGTACTGCTCATAAGTGTGTTTGCAGCGGCATACATGTGTGTGCGCGAGCATGAAATCGCATGTGTGCTTCTGCAAGTGTCTAAGAATGTGTAAATAAAAAGTGTGCGATTATAATACAAAATCAGTCCAGTAGCGACTAATGTTATAATTCAATGTGTGTGTGTGTACGCATGAGAGTGAGCGCATGTGTGTATGCGTGCATGCATGAGAATGAGTGTGTGAGTATGTGTGTGCGCATATGAGAGTGAGTGTGTGTGTCCATGCATGCCTTTCCGAGTCTATGCGTGTAAAAAAGGAAAAATGCGAATGTCTATGCAAAGATCGTGATAAGGAAAACAAACATCATCTCGTAGTCCCCAAATAGCTAAGGCCTTTGTTATAACTCGGTGTGGGAGCTTGATTTGTCGCTACCCTCCGGCGGGAGATCGTCCGAGCCTGCAACACACAGAGATACACACAGGATTTAGTCAACAACCAATAACTGCTAGCAGAATTACCTTCACACACACACACACACACCTCAGTCAAAGAATCCATTATTAACTCATTATTAACCCATATATGGCCGGAATTATATAAAGCTGTCAATTTGATGAATTTGTTTCAAGGGAAGTAAACCTGTGTGCACACCACACTTTGGTCACTTCTAAACTCGCTTCGCTCCCTTAGACCACACTTTTGCCTCTTACTATGCGTTTGTAGTGGTTTGAAGTGGGGTAACTAATTGCTGTAGAGTTTTTCTATATAAAGTCTATATATATAAAAAGTCTGATCTACCACTTCCCTATGTCTAAACCTGAAATCTTCTTTCATTTCGCCTTTTGTTTATGTATGTTTTGTTTGTGTGTATGGCTGGAGTGATTTGTGAGGTTTTTTAATAATTCAAATCGTTGCGATGCGAATGAAAATCGTTGTGATGCGAATGAGTTAATGTTATTAACTCATTCGATTATGAATTATTCAAAAACTCAACAAATCACTCCAGCCATACACACAAACAAAACATACATAAACAAAAGGAGAAATGAAAGAAGATTAGGGTTTTTACTTCAGGTTTAGACATAGGGAAGTGGTAGATCAGACCTTTTTAATATATAGACTTTATCTAGGAAGAATCTCTACAGGAAACCACTACAAACGTAAAGTAAGAGGCAAAAAAAGGGGTCTAAGGGAGCTTAAGCGAGTTTAGAAGTGACCAAAGCATGGTGTGCACATATATTTACTTCCTTTGAAGTAAAATTATCAAAATTACAGCTTGCGTGCGGAATGATGCCATTGAATTAATACCTTATCAATGACACACACACACACACACTCTCTCTCTCTCAAACACACTCATGTGCATGCATGCTCGCGCACACACACACACACACACTTATTATATCACTATTAATGCTACAAATATTTGCTTTTCATTAAATTAAAGCTTCATGATTGTCTTTCCTAGAAATAACATGCACAAAAGCACACACACAAACAAAGCAAGACCATTAGCATCATATAATTAAACACACACACACACACACACACACAAAGCAAGACAAACATATAATTAAACACATACACACACAAAAACAACAAAGCAAGACCATTAGCATACAAACGCAAACAATCCTGCCCAAAAAATTGGTAAATGTCAAACATGTGCCACCCCCCTGCATTTCTCGGTTAATTCCATTTTCCCGTTTTTTAGCCTTTCTTACCAAACATAAAGCTGTATTTTATTAACCTTTTTAGCTAATAACCTTTTTATAATACTAACCCTATCCCTAACCCTAGGCCATTATCTAATAGGAAACCCCCCCCCCCCCCCCATATAATTACTGCAGTACACGGCGCCATTTGTCACAGTCGTGGTTCATTGCGTTTTTAAACCAGACACTTATAGGGGGGGGGGGGAGGGACCATTAGGGCTAGGGTTAGGAATAGGGTTAGTATTCCAAAAAAGGTTATTAGCTAAAAAGGTTAATAAAATACAGCTTTATGTTTGGTAAGAAAGGCAAAAACGGAAAAAAACCCATGCAATTAACCGAGAACTGTACACCCACACACACACACACAAAGCAAGACCATTAGTAGGGGGGGGGGGGGGTTACATCTTTACCTTTACCAAAATATAAATGTTACCTCCAAGCCAAAAACATAAAAGCAAAACTCCACAAAGGCATTGGACCAAATTACGAAGTAGAACAAAAGGGGAGACGCAACAAACATGAGAACTCAGGCATCAGAATAGTCTGAAGTCCAATCCTCTGAAAACCGCGGTAAAAGGGCCATCAAGGCCCTAGATGTGTAAGAGGGACAACACTGAAATCAATTCCCCAACACCACCAAAAAGGCTTAATACAGTGAGGGTGGGGGTGGGTGGCAATCTTTACCTTTAAAATGCTATTTAACACAAAGGATAACACTCAATAAAAAGACAAAACCTCTGACAAGAGAAGCCAATCCTCTGTCAGAAATTCTTAATCCTCTGATCCTCAGACAATTCTGATGCCTGGAACCTCATCAGATGAAACTTTCACCCACCCAACGAAGGCTGTCAAAAGGCAGCAGAGATTAGTACGGAAAGATATCTACGGCTTAACCCTTTCACCGCCAGCCATTTTTCAGCCAAAAATTTCCATTAAACATTTTATCTGTAAATATTAGGAATTCTGAACTGTGACATGTATAACACAAGGCCTACCCTTAACTCCCAAACATAAGAAATAGGGTCTTTGGATAACAGACCCTGGTTAGATGCCTTCTAGTGACATGGGTGTTAAACCATTGTGGTGCATTAATGCGACATTGGTGGTGAAAGGGTTAATCCGGTGTAAATACTTACACACAGATGTCTATTACATTTCAAGCACCTCAAAAGCATAGCACATTTTCACCCGATGCTGAGGTTTTTTTTGTTAAGCAACATTTTTTTTTTAAAAAGAGACCCTTTAAATTATCCAGGTGACTTTCTAAAAAAAAATATATCTATTTCATGCAGTGATTCTGAGCCCCTGATTTTGAAGATAGAATTAACTCACTCGGGGCGAATGAGCCGGATCCGACTCATGGCTCGCACAACCGTTTAGGACGAATGGCCCGGATCCGGCTCATAAGAGTTTTCAAGGTTTAGATTTCTGGCGTGTAACCAGCTCTCCGGTGCAAAGTCATAACCTATTTTCAGTTTGCTTTGACCTTGCCTCTCTTGAAATCAACCAATCATTGCAGACTTTACATTCAGGTTTGGTTGTAGAGGGGGGTCAAAGATCGGAATGTGAAATTTTCCTTCTTTCTATGTGTTAGCTGTTTTCGTCAATAGGAGACAAACGACGAAGGTAAGGAATCTGATATTTTACGATCGTTAGTGCATGGTGTTGCTGATCTTTTCTGAAAATATTGATGCCTAACTCTTCATAACTTGGTTTGGGTGATTGTTTTACGAACCTAGTCAAATGCCCAGTCCCCACAGAACAAGGGGAAATAATTCGGCCAGTCCCGAGTGAGTTAAGACTGTTAATATCCCGTATTATATCAAGCTAAACACATTTCACACAGACTAAATCAGAGACAGACTTACTGACAGTATGTTAGATTTCAGATAAGTTTTCAGCAATTCAGCTCCAGAACACCAAGATAAAATGGCAAATAAAAGATTGCGTGGTTAGTGAGACTTCTATAATTTTGCTGGCTACTAAGTCAGTCAACCCTATTATAAACCAACACAGCAAGAGTTAATAATGAATCAAGCTAAAAACAAAAGATGCAAGATGCAAGTTTGTGTGCGTGTGTAATATAATGTGTGTGTGTGTGTAATATAATATATATATATATGTGTGTGTGTGTGTAATATATATATGTGTGTGTGTAGTATGTGTGTGTGTGTGGTTGTGGGTGTGCGTGTGCTGTGCACATGTGTGTGTGTGTGTGTGTGTGTTGCGCACATGTGTGTGTGTGTGTGTGTAATATATATATGTGTGTGTGTATGTGTGTGTGTGCGTATGTGCCGCGCACATGTGTGTGTGTGTGTGTGTGTGTGTGTGTGTGTGTGTCGCCCACATGTGTGTGTGTGTGTGTGTAATATATATATGTGTGTGTGTAGTATGTGCGGGTGTGGGGGTGTGTGTGTGCCGCGCACATGTGTGTGTGTGTGTGTGTGTGTCGCGCACATGTGTGTGTGTGTCGCGCACATGTGTGTGTGTCGCGCACATGTGTGTGTGTGTGTGTGTGTGTTGCGCACATGTGTGTGTGTGTGTGTGTGTGTGCGCGCGCACATGTGTGTGTGTCGCGCACATGTGTGTGTGTGTGTGCCGCGCACATGTGTGTGTGTGTGTGTGTGTGTGTGTGTGTGTGTTGCGCACACATGTGTGTGTGTGTGTGTGTGTGTGTGCACATATGTGTGTGTGTGTGTGTGTGTGTGTGTGTGTGTGTGTGTGTGTGCGCACATGTGTGTGTGTGTGTGTGTGTGTGTGGCGCGCACATGTGTGTGTGTGTGTGTGTGTGTGTGCCGCGCACATGTGTGTGTGTGTGTGTGTTGCGCACATGTGTGTGTGTGTGTGTGCCGCGCACATGTGTGTGTGTGTGTGTGTGTGTGTGTGTGCGCACATGTGTGTGTGTGTGTGTGTGTGCCGCGCACATGTGTGTGTGTGTGTGTGTGTGTGTGTGTGTGTGTGTGTGTGTTGCGCACATGTGTGTGTGTGTGTGTGTGTGTGTGTGTGTGTGTGTGTGAGTGTGGCACGCACATGTGCGCAGTGTGTGCATGCGTGCATGTATGTGGCGTGTGTGGTATGCGTGCGGTGTGTATGCGTGCATGTATGTGGTGTGTGTGTGGTGTGCGTGCGTATGTGGTGTGCGTGCGGTGTGTACATGTGTGCGCAGTGTGTGTGTGTGGTGTGCGTGCGGTGTGTATGCATGCATATATGCGGCATGTGTGGTGTGCGTGCGGTGTGTATGCGTGAATGTATGTGACATGTTGTGTGTGCGTGCGGTGTGTATATGTGCGCATGTGTATGTGTGTGGTGCGCGCGCGTGTGCAGTGTGTGTATGCATGCGTTTATGTGTGTGTGCGTACATGCCCATGTGCGTGTCCCTGCTCACACATACAAACGCCTGCTCTATAATAATTCATAGATTCCGATGAAAGAGAAAACAAACGGGTGTCACCAACAAAAGTCTAACCATTAAATTTGTTTTTTTTAAATCTGCCCTTCCAGCTTCAAGCATTCATTCATGCTGTTACATACACCTCATGCCTTGGCATGAGGCTGTGTCAGACCAGTTGACATAAGCTAGACCGCCAAAATATTGTTATGCTCTGCATGGTTGTGTGGGGATTGTCTTAAGCCATGACAAGCTCCTAGCACAACATCATCAGTCTAAAATCCTCCGAAGTCGGAGTGTGGCTGCACACGTGGCGGGGTAATCAAAAACGGTCGCACACGTTATGTTCTCTCATCCCTAGCTGGTGCATTTGTACCATAGTGTTCAAGTTTAGCTGTTGGGATGATCCCTGGAGTCTTTAAGCCAGGGTAAGACAAACAAACAAACAAACATACACCTCAACGAAAAGGGAGATATGAAAATGTACATACACGCACAGACTGACAGACAGAGGAGGAGAAGAGAAAGGAGGGCGGTGGGTTTGATCACAGGTCCCTGTCTACATTCCTAGGGTGGTGAGTGCTCCTGTCTCCTGCTCTCTCTGCCCACCGCAAAACACACAACAACCAAACGCATTTTTCAGACCAATTGTCACCCAGCACCACGAAAGGGACATTAAGTCGCTGGGATAGTTTCTCACAATAGGCTTGCAAAGTCAAAAATCTCATTGTCAGTTTTGAGTGATGGGTATTTTTCTGCTCTCTAACATCCTATCTTTCATACCCATAAAGGATACTCTTCAATATGGTTTCTAAATACTCCAAACAGTGCTTTAGAATTAGTACCAGTACGTTGATGCATTTTCTTAGGATAGGTTGGATTTAAACTGTGATTTCTCAAAACTCTTAAATGCTCATAACTCGGCAACAAAAAAGGATACAAGCATGCTTTTTTATACCCCTAGTTGGAGAATTGTCTGAAGTTTCCAGCTGTGCCATTTTCTCGGAATGATAATTTTGACACTTAATGTCCCTTTTGTTGTGCTGGGTGACATCTGGCGATATTTCCCACAGACTCAGACCCCTGCGCCATATGACTAATAGTAAGAAAACATAGTATAAAAAATCTGAAAAATGGGCAATATTTGACAGACGACTGTTGCAACAATCACAGAGCCCGCAACCCGACCCTATCTAACCCATATCAAGACGACTTACAACAATCAAAGAGCCCCAAACCCGACCCTAACAAACCCATATCAAGACGACTGTTGCAACAATCCCAGAGCCCCAAACCTGACCCTAACAAACCCATATCAAGACGACTGTTGCAACAATCCCAGAGCCCCAAACCTGACCCTAACAAACCCATATCAAGACGACTGTTGCAACAATCGCAGAGCCCCAAACCTGACCCTCCTAACCCATATCAAGACGACTGTTGCAACAATCCCAGAGCCCCAAACCCGACCCTAACAAACCCATATCAAGACGACTGTTGCAACAATCCCAGAGCCCCAAACCTGACCCTAACAAACCCATATCAAGACGACTGTTGCAACAATCGCAGAGCCCCAAACCTGACCCTCCTAACCCATATCAAGACGACTGTTGCAACAATCCCAGAGCCCCAAACCTGACCCTAACTAACCCATATCAAGACGACTGTTGCAACAATCCCAGAGCCCCAAACCCGACCCTAACGAACCCATATCAAGACGACTGTTGCAACAATCCCAGAGCCCCAAACCCGACCCTAACGAACCCATATCAAGACGACTGTTGCAACAATCCCAGAGCCCCAAACCCGACCCTAACTAACCCATATCAAGACGACTGTTGCAACAATCGCAGAGCCCCAAACCCAACCCTAACGAACCCAGGCCACGTTTCTCAAGCTTCAGATCAAGCGACTTTGTGAAAAGCAAAAAACAAGGAAAAAAAAAAGTCAGCTGTTTTTCGAAGCTTTTGCGACTTCTATCACAGAAAGCAGAGGGCACAAAAAGCAAAATACTGAACACACAAAGAATGAAATAGTGAGGCCAAGAGAGGAGATAACGAAATTGAACAAAGGGGGATACTCTCTTTCCAATTAACTCCCCTCCATCAAAAGTTGATTACGATACCAATCACCTAGCAATGCGTGGGTCAGAACCAAAGTGAGACAAAGCATCATTCTAAAAAAAAAAGAATGTGCCAAGTTCGCCTTTATGACCCTTCACCCACACAGTCAGTACACACCAACAATGGTGAAGAGGACAACAATAATAATAATAATAATAATAATTAACATTTATAGCGCCTAATCTTAAAAAAGCCCTAAGCGCTTACAATAACAATGGAATAAACCAACAAGCAATATAAATAAATAAACGACAAAAATATATTAAACACACACGCACGCGCGCGCCCCCGCACGCACGCACGCACGCACTAAACACAGACACACGCACGCACTAAACAGACACACACACACACACACAAACACGCATGCACACAAACACACGCGGATGGAAGGGGCACAGTACTTTCAAAAGAAATACAGCAGGCTATGATTTGAAAAGAGTAGTTTTGAGAGAAGACTTAAATGAAGAAAGGGAGTTGGCAGAACGGAGAGGTAAAGGGAGTCTATTCCAAGAGGAGGGGGCCTGGAAAGAGAAGGAGCGTTCGCCAAGGGTCTTGGTGCGGCAACGAGGGATCTGGAGGAGAGAAGTGTCAAATCAACTTACCGAGCTCTAGAACCTCCTCCTCCTCATTCTTACTCTCCTCTTCTTGCGACTTCTTCTTCCTTCGCGCCTTTTTCGTCTGGCTACTCTTGTCTTTCTCCCCGTCCTTGGGAGAATCAGCCTTGTTATCGGGGGCTTCCTCGACCGTTTCTTCGTCCTTTTTCTCATCTTTAACCCCCTCTTCTTCCTCCTCTTTCTTCTTCTGTGTTTCCGGTGCTGATTCTGGTGGGTGGGTGGTGGTGGTGGTTAGATTGTGTTGGGTGAAGGACGAAAAGGAAAGAAAGAAGGAAAGAAAATAATCAAACAAACAAACAATCAAAATTTTAAAAAGTGCAAAAGAGTTGCAACAGAAGTTAAAAGGTTGTCAAAGTGTAACAAGAAAAATACCCCTCCCCATCTTTAACCCTTTCACCACCAATGTCGCATTTTTGCACCACAATGATTTAACACCCATGTCACTAAAAGGCATCAAACCAGGGCCTGTTATCCAAAGACCATATTTTCTTAATTTTTGGAGGTAAGGATAGACCTTACTTTATACATAGCACAGAGAAATTTCCAATATTGCAGATTATTTTTTTCTCTACCCAGGGAAGATTAATGGATTTTTTTTGCTGAAAAATGGCTGGCGGTGAAAGGGTTAACAAAAATTAATAAAAAATCGTAAAAAGGCTGAAAGCAAGCAAACAATAGGGAGCGTTATCGTCAGCCGACAAGTCAGAAGGTGTACAGTGCAACCTCCCTTATAAGACCTCCCATTATAAGACTCCCTCCCGCATAAGACCTACTTCTCTGAGACATTGCCCTTCTTTGTCAGTATCAAAATGACCTCCCTTATAAGACTTTCAAAAATCATCCAAAATGAGGTCTTATAAGGGAGGGGTCTTTAAGGGAGGTAATTTTAATACTTACAAAGAAGGGCAATGTCTCAGAGAAGTAGGTCTTATATGGGAGGGAGTCTTATAATGGGAGGTCTTATCAGGGAGGGGTCTTATAAGGGAGGTGATGTTAATGCTTACAAAGAAGGGCAATGTCTCAGAGAAGTAGGTCTTATATGGGAGGGAGTCTTATAATGGGAGGTCTCATAAGGGAGGTTCCACTGTGCTATCCTTCCGGTCATCATCCAACAATTTCATCTCAGACTAACTCTTCTCGCACCAAGGGGCGAACGTCACTCTACACTCATAATAGAACATTTTAAATGTAAACTTTGACAACCTTTGAACCGCCAAAGTCGCATTTTAGCACCACAGTGATTTAACGCCTATGTCACTAAAAGGCATCAAATTGGGGTCTATTATCCAAAGACCCTATTGTCTTAGTTTTGGGAGGTAAGGATAGACCTTATATAAAATAAGTCACAAAAGAATCCCCAATACTGCAGATGGATTTTGTTCTCTACCCAGGGGTAAATTTAATGGACATTTTTGGCTGAAACGTGGCTGGCGGAGAAAGGGTTAATTAAAACTGGATTTTTTTTTAAAGCAAAGTTTAAAACCAACAATGAAAAATATATGAATGCAGCAGTGAAAAACAAAAATTATAAAATCAAAAATCAAAACAAAACACAAACAGGTCTTTAAAAAACCCAAACAACAACTTAACATTATCAAGGAAGGAAGGTGAGAGTGGTTAAGACTTTTGCTTGAAGATTTCAATGCGTGACTGCAGCGTAGTGACCCTGGGTTCGAATCCCGGCCTCCTCGCCCTTTCTCTCTAGCTCGACAGGAAAATCGAACCGAACGTCGAGTCATTCGGATGGGGGACTTAAAGCTGGTCTGACCCGTTGCGCTTTACGGCACATAAAAAAATCCCACGGCAGTTAAAAAGTTGGTTAGAGCAGGGAGAAATCCTGCTGCCTGGTATGACCAAATTGATAGCTAGGTTTCCCAAGTCTGCCCCCACCCCCTCCTCACTATGACCCCCCCCCCCCCCAAAAAAAAAAAGGTAGGTGCAGCGTTTGCGGCGACACGCTCTCCAGGGGAGAGCAGCCTGAATTTCATAGGGATAAATGTCCGTGACTAGAACACACCAAATATCAATCAGGCATCAGAACAGTCTCAAGTCCAATCCTCTGAAAACACCGGTAAAAAGGCCACCAAGGCCCTAGACTGGTTAGGTACATTATAGTCACAGAGGCGTCTCTGTGAAATTCGGGTTGCTCCCACCTGGAGAGCGCGTCACAGCCAGAGGCGCGCCATCCAATTTTATTTTATTTTAATTTTATTGCATGCGATTTTTGTGTGACTGATGAAGAAGGAAGGGAGGGGGGTAAATTTTGACCAAATGACAACTTTTTCGTTGCCACTGGGCTTAACGTGTGCTAAGCCGTAAGCGCATGGCACACGGGACCTCGGTTTATCGTCTCATCCGAAAGACTCCACGTTCAGACCGCAAGGCCTAGTGCAAAGTGAGGAAAAAATCCCCTGTACCCAGGTTCGAACTCAGGTTTACTTGACACGAAGCGAACGCGCTACCACTGTGCCACTGTACATCCAACTGGACAGGGACAACAGTGAAATGTGTTCCCAACACCACCAAAAAGGCTTAATATAGTGAGAAACCACTTTAAAATGCTATTTAACAGAACAAGATAACACTGAATAAAAAGGCAAAACCTCTGACAAGAGAAGCCAATCCTCTGTCAGAAATGATGAACCCTTTCACCGCCAGACATATTTCAGCCAAACATTTCCATTAAATTTACCTGGGTAGAGAACAGTATTGTGGATTCTTCTGTGAAGTATTTAAAATAAGGTCAATCCTTACTTCCCAAATCTAAGACAATAGGGTCTTTGGATAATAGACCCCAATTTGATGCCTTTTAGTCACATGGGTGTTAAATCACTGTGGTGCTAAAATGCGACATTGGCGGTGAAAGGGTTAATTCTCCGACAATTCTGATGCCTGATCAATGCCACATACATGGAAAAAAAAAGGTAAAATATCAACAAAATGGTGAAACAAAAATACGGCACGGAGTAGTAAACTACAATTGAACAAAACGAATGAATTGATGGAAAGACGAACCACCAGGTGTGGAGTGGCACAGAGGTAGCACGTTCGCCTCGTGTCGAGTAAACCCGAGTTCGAACCTGGGTACGGGGGATTTTTCCTCTCACTTTGCACTAGGCCTTACTAGGGTCTGAACTAGGCCTTACTAGGGTCTGAACTAGGCCTTACTAGGGTCTGAACTAGGCCTTACTAGGGTCTGAACTAGGCCTTACTAGGGTCTGAACTAGGCCTTACTAGGGTCTGAACGTGGAGTCTTTCGGATGAGACGATAAAAACAAAAACTATGCCACCAGGATTAAATTGAATTTAAAAAAATATAAATATCACTATGATTTATCCGATTATTTGTTGTACCTGTTTTTGAGTTCCCGTATTTTTCTGACTATAAGGTGATGCGTGTTTTACGTCCTCTCGGTCATAGACACATATGGGACATTTGTAAATACAAAGATGGTGGGAACAATACTGGCTGCAATGCCCGGAGGCAGTGCAACACCAGTAAAGTCCCGAGTTTTTAACAATATAGATAGGTGTAGTGGTAACCACGCCTCGGTTAAACCTCATCGGCTATGGTTCCGCCACATTCACCAAAAAACAACTTGGGGGGGGGGGGGGGGGGGGGGGGGGGGGGGGGGGGGGGGGGGGGGGCCTTTATAATATAAAAAAATATGGGTAGTTATCTGGTTTCCTCTGTATAAAAACAATAATAACAACAACAACAACAATAAATACAAAATCGGTTGTTTCCTCTGCATGAAAACAACAACAATAATAAATACAAAATCTGTTGTTTCCTCTGTATGAAAACAACAATAACAACAACAATAAATACAAAACCTATTGTTTCCTCTGTATGAAAACAACAACAACAACAACAACAACAAATACAACATGTTGTTTCCTCTGTATGAAAACAACAACAATAAATACAAAATCTGTTGTTTCCTCTGTATGAAAACAACAACAATAGCAGCAACAATAAATACAAAACCTATTGTTTCCTCTGTATGAAAACAACAACAACAATAGCAGCAGCAGCAACAACAATAAATACAAAATAATTCAAATCAAAAATATAAAAAAATAACAAACTCACCTTGCGATTCGGGGGTGGGGGTGGTAGATGAACCGTCCTCTCCCTCCCCCTTCCCCTCACTACCCCCCCCTCCTTCCTCCTTCTTCTCGTCCGCCTTTTCCTTTTCCTCGGCCTTGTCGGTTGCGTTGGCGGCTTTGTCGGTTGTGTTGGTTTTGGTGGCGTTGTTGTTGTTGTTCAGCGTGGTTTTATCCACCTTGGGTTTGGGTCTGAAGTTCTTGGCCTTGGTGAAGAAACAACAGGTGATAAATAATTAGAATAATAATAATAAGAACAAAAATATAACATTTATACGCGCTTTTGGTAAAGGTAAAGATGCGCCTGTCGGGTTAAAATTCCTAGCTCGTTAAAATTCCTAGCTCGTTAAAATTCCTAGCTCGCTATACTATAAGACTGACTATTTGCGGCATTTTGCGACATTGAGCATGAACGACAAACTTCACTTTTTTTCTAGGGTTAGGGATAGGGTTAGGGTTAGGTAAATGGTTCAAGTAACGAAAAAGTAAAATTTGTGGTTGTCGCAAATAGTCACTCTCATAGTAGCGAGCTAGGAATTTTAATGAGCTAGGAATGTTAACCCTACAGCGCCACCCCCCCCCCCCCCCCTCCTCCATTTCTCGGTTCTTTCCATTTTTTTTTCCGTACTTCATCCTCTATCGCTTGCTATATTTAACACTGATTTTCATCCATTTACATAATTAACTCTTTTGCCGCCAGCCATTTTTCAGCCCCAAAATACCATTAACCCTTTCAACGCCAGCCATTTTTTAGCCAAAACTTTCCATTAAACTTACCTGGGTAGAGAAAAGATTTCATCTGCAAAGTTTGTGATTCCTTTGTGACATGCATAAAATAGGGCCTGTCCTTACCTCCCAAAATGAAGAACATAAGGTCACTGGACACCAGACCCTCATTTGATGCCTTTCAGTGACATGGGTGTTCAATCATTGTGGTGCCAAGAGGCGACAGTGGCGATGAAAGGGTTAAACTTAACTAGGAGAGAGAAAATAAACCCTGCAATACTGTGAATTCCTTTGTGACATGTATAACATTAGGCCTATCCTTACCTCCCAAAATTAAGAAAATAGGGTCTTTGGATAACAGGCTCTGATTTGATGCCTTTTAGTGACATGGGTGTTCAACCCTCTCTAGGACACAGACGCCAAATTCGACCGAATTTTGTCAACTCATGCAGCCCGTATGCGCCGATTGCGCCCGCTGAACGCCAGGTCTAGTACGTTCACTTTCACTTTCTCCCTACCCACAATGCAATATACTAAGTTAGTTCTTCCTGTTCCTGACTCTCGCTGGTCCGTTTTTGGTTCTTACAGCAAGGGAAAGCACCCACTAGTCTTTTTGAACGGATTTTTCTAAGTGACCCCAAATTATTTTCTTCTTTCCACGTGACGTGACGCAGTATTGACTCGGCGCGATGCTCGGAGCGCCATTACGGATTTTTTTAATTCCAATTCATGGTTTGTTGTGTGACAGTGTGTTAGCTTTGGAATAATAATATCATCATTGCTATTCAATATGCATCTTTCAGAAATGAAATGTGAGTTAGACTTTATTCTGGGTGATTTTTTTTAAATGAAAATCGTATTTGGTGTGACGTTCAGAGTTAATTCCCATCTCTCGGGAACTGGGATCGATTCCCGGTTCGAATGGTTGGGAGTCATTGGGTTAAAAGGATCGTGGTGCATAAATGCGACATTACATGGTAAGGAACGGTGAAAGGGTTAAACACATACTGCTCCATTCAATAATACAATGGAACCTCCCTTATAAGACTTCCCATTATAAGGCTCCCTCCCACATAAGACCTACTTCTCTGAGACATTGCCCTTCTTTGTAAGTATTAAAATTACCTCCCTCCTAGACGATTGAAAACCCCTCCCTGTGACCTTGACCTAAGACCCCATTTTGGATGATTTTTGAAGGTCTTATAAGGGAGGTTCCACTGTAGTAGAAGATAAAGGCAAGACGGAAAAAAAAAATAGGGCTCGTTACATGCGCATACATATAATTAAATTTTAAAGAAAGGGGTAGGGGTGCAATGAGTGTTACATGCGCATACATATAATTAAATTTTAAAGAAAGGGGTAGGGGTTCATAGAAATAATTTTAATTTACACAGTAAAATAAAAATTAATTCTGTTTTCAGATGCACAAGTGTCTACATAACAGACTGTGACAAATGCTCCGCGGACTGTTGTGTGTACTGCACTACATGGGGGTGGGTGGGGTGGGTTAGGGTGGGGGGGGGTGGGGGGGGTGTAAGACTTCCCATTATAAGTGTTGCCTTCTTAAGTAACGGCCTTTATTTTTGGATGATGACTGTGATTAATCCATTCAACAAAGATAATTAGCTGCGAAAAAAGTTTAGATAAAGATACAGCTTAATGTTTGGTAAAAAAGGCAGGTGTGAAAATGTGGGGAGAGCTGAGAAATGTAGGGGGGGGGGGGGGGGCATATCTTGACCTTTACCATCGCCTCGGCTTAACCCTTTCAACGCCAGCCATTTTTCAGCTAAAACTTTCCATCAAATTTACCTGGGTAGAGAAAAGATTCTGTCTGCAATATTGGGGATTCCTCTGTGACATGCATAAAATAGGGCCTGTCCTTACCTCCCAAAATTAAGAACATAAGGTCACTGGATACCAGACCCTCGTTTGATGCCTTTTAGTGACATGGGTGTTAAGTCATTGTGGTGCCAAGAGGCGACAGTAGCGATGAAAGGGTTAAGGTTGTGTCAGACCAACTGACATAAAATTTAAAATAATAAAAAATAAATGGGTAGGCGCTGCACTTGCGGCGACACGTTCTCCGGGGGAGAGCAGCCCGAATTTCGCAGAGATAAGTCTTTGTGACTAGAATACACCAAATACCCAAAAATAAAATACCAATAAGCTAGAACACCAAGGCTACATGAAAATGTTGCTATGCTCTGCATAGTTATGCAGGGATTGTCTGTAGCCAGGGCAAGCTCCTAGCGTAACATCATCATCAGTCCAAAATCCTCCGAAGTCGCAGTGTGGCTGCCCACGTAGCGGGGTAATCAAAAACGGTCACACACCGTAGTGTTCTCATCTTTAGCTGTTGCATTTGTACCATAGTGTTCAAGTGCTTCGGCTGTTGTGACGATCCCTGGAGTCTTTAAGCCAGGGTACGACAACAAACAACACCAAAAGCCTGTATGTTGTTTGCTGTTCTTGGCCTTGGCGATGAATAATAGGTGATAAATAATTAGAATACCATATTTTTCAGACCATAAGGCGATACTTTTTTTCTCTTCGCAAGACAGAGACCCCTTATAATATGACTGATAATATTGTAAGAAAATATAATAACAGGATCTGAATTTATTTTTTTTTTGGGGGGGGGGGGGGGGGGGGGGGGGGAGAACACAAAAACAACTGAAGTTCAATTTCTGGTTAAAAACCCTGAAAAGAGTTGCAGCAACGGAGTTATCAGCGTAGAGAGCCATCGTATAAGGAATCAATGATTCCAATCACATAATCGATTGTGAGTGCGTGTGTGTGTTTGCATGTCTGTGCGTGTGTGTGTGTGTGCGTGTGCGCACGCAAGCGCATGATTGTACAAGTGTATGTTTGTGTAAGTGTGTGCGCGTTTCAGTGAGAATGTGTTTGATGAAATGTGTGCATGTCTGTGTGCAAGAACGCGTGCACGTACGTGTGTGTGTGTCTGTTGTGTGTGTGTGTGTGTGAGTGTTTCAATGCTGATTGTAAAGCGCTTTGCGCTCGATAAAAAGCGCTATATAAGTGTCCGTTTATTATTATTATTACAGTGGAACCTCCCTTATAAGACTCCCTCCCAAATAAGACCGCCTTCTCTGAGACATTGCCCTTCTTTGTAATATCAGTTATTGGGATTTGCGAGTGTGATACTGCTTTTATCCTATCTCAAGTGGTTTGCTGTTTATCACACGAGGTATTAATATTACCTCCGTCATAAGACCCCTCCCTTATAAGAGCTCATTTTGGATGAATTTTGAAGGTCTTATAAGGGAGGTTCCACTGTATTATGATAAACAAAATAATAAATAATAATAATTTAATTCATTTTAGAGAAGAAAAAGGAGACATACAAGATTAAAACATTAAAAAAACCCACTTTGACATCGTAAGAACAAGATATGATTAGAAAACATTAAAATTAAATACATGCGGGGAACATTATACCCCCAGCCCCTCCACTCTCTCTCTCAATCCCCTTCCCCTCCCCTTTAAACCATCCCCACCTTTCTCTAATTACTTGTAGCGGTGCCATAGCCGATGAGGTTTAACCGAGGCGTGGCCACCGCTACACCTATCTGTATTAATAAAAAATCAGGACTTTACTGGTTTCGTACTGCCTCCGGGCATTGCCTCCATTATTGTTCCCACCATATTTGTATTTACAAATGTCCCATATGTGTCTGATTCAGACCAAGAGGACGTAAAACACCATTTTCTCTCTCTCTCACCATCCCCACCTCTAATTTATAACATACTTGTGGCAGTACCATAGCCGATGAGGTTTAACCGAGGCGTGGTCACCGCTACAGCTATCTGCATAAAATTGGGACTTTACTGGTTTCGTACTGCCTCCGGGCATTGCCTCCAGTATATTGTTCCCACCATATTTGTATTTACAAATGTCCCATATGTGTCTGATTCAGACCAAGAGGATGTAAAACTCCATTTTCTCTCTCTCTCACCATCCCCACCTCTAATTTATAACATACTTGTGGCGGTACCATAGCCGATGAGGTTTAACCGAGGTGTGGTCACCGCTACAGCTATCTGTATTAATTTAAAAAATCGGGACTTTACTGGTTTCGTACTGCCTCCGGGCATTGCCTCCAGTATATTGTTCCCACCATATTTGTATTTACAAATGTCCCATATGTGTCTGATTCAGACCAAGAGGACGTAAAACACCACTTTCTTCACCATCCCCACCTTGTTGATGAGGTATTTCATCTCCCTCTCCAGGGCGTAGATTCTGCCCCCGATGGTCTCCACCAGCAGAGTGGGGTTTTCGTGGTCGCCCAGTTTCTCCTGCTCCTTCAACGCCTCGTCCCTCCACGCCTGTAACACACACATAACGTACGTTCCATTGCGTTCACTTTCTAAAAGATGACAGTGACCGATTAAAGGCGATGGCAAATACATACTGACCTTAACCCTTTTGTTGCCAGCCATTTTTCAGCCAAAAATGTCCATTAAACTTACCTGGGTAGAGAACAAAATCTGTCTGTAATATTGGGGATTCTTCTGTGACATATTTAAAATAAAGCCTATCCTTACCTCCCAAAATTAAGAGAATAGGGTCATTGGATAACAGACCCTGATTTGATGCCTTTTAGTGACATGGGTGTTAAATCATTGTGGGGCACCTTTGGCGGTGAAAGGGTTAAAAATACATCCCTTTCGTACATCCAGCGATCCGACTTCTGTCCGTTTTCACTTCACAATGGCAATTCCTACTCACAGACACGCATCTATGATGCAAAACTCCCCCATCTGACGCATTGGAACTTAGGCAAGTGCGTCACAAAATGCAACAAATTTATAACCTGGTGCACAGTTTTTCCACACAAAAAACAAATGCTATAAAAAATATAAAGAGAGACTTTGTAAAACATTCAGGTGACCCTCTAAAAATCTAGAGGCAAATTTTGTGCGCTGATTTTGACCCCTTTGGTTTCAAAGGTAGAATTAACACTAACACTCATTCATAAACCTAACACTCCACCCTCCACCCCCCAATTTTTTCAACAGATTTACACTCAGGCATCAGAATAGTCTGAAGTCCAATCCTCTGAAAACCGCGGTAAAAGGGCTATCTAGGCCCTAGACTGAAGAGGGACAACATTGAAATGAGTTCTGAATACCATCAAAAAGGTTTTGTACAGTGATAAATCACTTTAAAATGCTATTTAACACAAAGGATAACTCTCAATAAAAAGGCAAAACCTCTGACAAAAGAAGCCAATCCTCTATCATAAATTCTTAATCCTCTGAAATCCTCTGATCCTGACAATTCTGATGCCTGTACACTGATCTAAAAAAAAAATGACCTGTGGGGTCATCAAATGGGTATTCATTACAATATTAACGACAGTAAATGTAATACACTTACGTTGGTCTCGTTGACGAGTTTCTCCAGCGTGTTGAGCTCGACGGGGGTGAAGATGGGGTCCTCGGGGTCGGTCATGTTGTGCACGGTCCTCATGAAATGCTCGGTGGCGTTGAGGTGATGCTTGAGGGCGGCCAGAGCCTTGGGTCGCTCCTCCTTCTCGTACACCCGGTGCGTCACGTTGCGCAGCGCGGCCTTCAGCTCGGCCACCTTGTCTGTGAACACCTGGCCAAACGAAAGGAGAATCGGGTGAGGTGTGAGATTGAGAAATCGTTGCACGTGACTTTGTTCGTGAACACCTGAGGAATTCTTCTTCTTGTTCTTTGTTCGCTCAGACAGTTTCCTGCCCTGTCACATGAGCGTAGATGCGTCATGCTGCCGATATGCGCCCAACTAAGAAATAGTTAGGCCCAGCATGTCCGACTTCGGCTGAAGAAATCTTTGTAAGAATTTATAGAAAAAAGGCAGGAGAATGGACCAGTAAAATAGACTGATAGCACATGACAGGGAAAAGGCAGAGTCAAAGAGAGTGACAGATTAGAGGAAGTTACAAGCACAGAACTTCCAGAAGGTGGGGGAACTATTTGTACGAAAGACCCCCCGGTATCCTCACGAGTGGGCCCTGAGGAATGAAAGGAGAATTAGGTGTGAGATTGAGAAATCGTCGCACGCGACTTTATCCGTGAACACCTGAGCAGGGTTCCCAGGGCTTTCAGCTATCCCCAAATAAGGACCTTGTAAGGACCTGTAGGCCTTAGGATAATCTGCATCTTTTAGCAAACGATCTTGAAAGGGACACTTTCCCAGCATTGTGAACAAGGTCTAAGCAGATAGAAAAACTATGGCTGACACAGATATACGCGTTTTATCGCAAAACGACACCAGGATAAAGAACGAGATTTCAGTCCAATTTCTCTTGACAACTCGCCGTGCGTCGTTCGTCTGCTAAGCGGTCAGTTGAAACGGGAAGGTGGGGGAGGGAGGTAAGGTGAGGTAGGTGCCGAGCGATGTTTCTCAAGTGTAAATCACTGCTTCTGCAATGTATTTTGAGTATGATCTTGCTGCTCAGGGCAGTTTCTTGCAGGCGTCAGGACTTGTAAGGACCTTGAAGTGAATGTAAGCACTTGTAAGGCCTTACTTGGAGATTTCAATTGGTCAAGACTTATAAGGACTGGTAAGGCCCCTATGAACCCTGCTGAGGAATGAAAGGAGAATTGGGTGTGAGATTGAGAAATCGTCGCACGCAACTTTGTTTTTCTGTTAGCTTGTCAGCGAACACCTAACATTACATTATTTAGGTACATTATTATTATTATAGTCACAGAGGCGTCTCTGTGAAATTCAGGTTGCTCCCACCTGGAGAGTGCGTCGCAGCCAGAGACATGCCACCCATATTTTTGGTTTTTTTGCATGCGATTTTTGTGTGACTGATGAGGAAGGAAATGGGGGGAGGTAACTTTTGACCAAATGACAACTTTTTCGTTGCCACTGGGTTTAACGTATGCTAAGTGCATGGGCACACAGGACCTCGGTTTATCGACTCATCCGAAAGACTCCACGTTCAGACCATAAGGCCTAGTGCAAAGTGAGAGGAAAATTCCCCTGTACCCAGGTTCGAACTCGGGTTTACTTGACACGAAGCGAACACACTACCACTGTGCCACTCTACACAGGAGAGCACTTCGTGAAAATTGGGAGTTGTTTACTTCCATTACTCGGTCAAATACCATAGCAACAATGCAACAATGGTGTCGAAGCTTGAAACCGCAGGATGTGAGTCAGCGACTTGCAAAAATTTATAATTAAAAAAAAGGGGTGGCCAGTGGCCACAAACTGATAAAACTTGCAAAATGTGATGCAAAAATATAAATGACATACATTTTTAGAATGACGCACGGTGTTCTAAGTGCTGTATGTCTGCTCAAATACACGAGTCGATAGGCTACGAGAGCTGATGGTAGAGTGACAGGGTACGAGAGCTGATGGTAGAGTGACTTCCCCTGTTTGACCGATTGAATTAGGCAAGATCACTCCCACACCCCATGAAATTACTCCCCTTAATTATTTCCGAACAATTCCTATTACAAGTGACAAGTCAAGTGACAAGTCACACAATTTATCGTCCAAACAACATGGATACACATCTGTGGTGGCACGAAAAAGATAAACGGTGAATAAATAAGATCACAGCTCAAATATTAAAACAGAACGTGCACGCAACTGGACCCAAGCGCACACAAACCGCAGCAACTATACCGCCCCCACAAAATTAATCATCCGGACCACCCCCCTCCCTCCCTTCTCCCCCCCCCCCCCCAAAGCAAGCAAGGTGTGAATGTAATGAAGAAGGCTTAACTCATTCCATGCTGGCCAGTTGCTTCCCTTTGCAAGCGTTCTGTACTGGCCGATTTGCATAGGTTGCCCAAAAAATTGTTTTCTAAATAATGGTAACAGATAGAAACGTGACATTTTGGCAATATGTACACAATATACAGTACTAACACCTGCAACAGTTTCAAAGCATCCACTTGATTAGTTTTGATTTGTGATATTTTAAAATAAATGCATGTTTTGTCAAGCCAGGCACACTCATAATAGCGAAAATATAATTTTAAGGTCCCAAAATAGCCTACAGCCAGTCGAAGTAAGCTTGTATTAATATTAAAAAAATCGGGACTTTACTGGTTTCGTACTGCCTCCAGGCATTGCCTCCATTTTTGTTCCCACCATTTTTGTATTTACAAATGTCCCATATGTGTCTGATTCAGACCAAGAGGACGTAAAACTCCATTTTCTCTCTCAGCCTACAGCCAGCCAGTCAGTGTCAGAGGCATGAATGAAACGTAGTAGTAGCCCTCTGAGCCACTTAGAAGCACGCATGACTGTTAACCTATGAACTATTCATTTTTAAAGTTCACATGCGATATCCCGTTACCTTAGTAACGAGGCGTTGTGTGCATGCCCTGCGACGAGAGCGCAGGTTAGCATAGAAAGAGTTAAGACTGTGACTCTCAATCTGAAAATCATTGCGTAGCTTTCCAACAAACTGAAAGGTCCGTGAATCAAATGGTTTGTCCATCGGACATTGAAGCCTCAGAGACACAATAGCTCCCTCCTTCTTTGCAACCCTGATCCAAGAACAAATCACCGAAATGGTACAGTGGAACCTCCCTTATAAGACCCCCCATTATAAGACTCCCTCCCATATAAGACCCCCCATTATAAGACTCCCTCCCATATAAGACCCCCCATTATAAGACTCCCTCCCATATAAGACCCCCCATTATAAGACTCCCTCCCATATAAGACCTACTTTTCCGAGACATTGCCCTTCTTTGTAAGTATCAAAATTACCTCCCTTATAAGACTCCCTCCCATATAAGACCCCTCATTATAAGACTCCCTCCCATATAAGACCTACTTTTCCGAGACATTGCCCTTCTTTGTAAGTATCAAAATTACCTCCCTTATAAGACTCCCTCCCATATTAGACCCCTCATAATAAGACTCCCTCCCATATAAGACCTACTTTTCCGAGACATTGCCCTTCTTTGTAAGTATCAAAATTACCTCCCTCTAAGACACCCTCCCATATAAGACCCCCCATTATAAGACTCCCTCCCACATAAGACCTACTTTTCCGAGACATTGCCCTTCTTTGTAAGTATCAAAATTACCTCCCTTATAAGACTCCCTCCCATATAAGACCCCCCATTATAAGACTCCCTCCCATATAAGACCTACTTTTCTGAGACATTGCCCTTCTTTGTAAGTATCAAAATTACCTCCCTTATAAGACTCCCTCCCATATAAGACCCCTCATTATAAGACTCCCTCCCATATAAGACCTACTTTTCCGAGACATTGCCCTTCTTTGTAAGTATCAAAATTACCTCCCTTATAAGACTCCCTCCCATATTAGACCCCTCATTATAAGACTCCCTCCCATATAAGACCTACTTTTCCGAGACATTGCCTTTCTTTGTAAGTATCAAAATTACCTCCCTTATAAGACTCCCTCCCATATTAGACCCCCCATTATAAGACTCCCTCCCATATAAGACCTACTTTTCCGAGACATTGCCCTTCTTTGTAAGTATCAAAATTACCTCCCTCTAAGACTCCCTCCCATATAAGACCCCCCATTATAAGATTCCCTCCCATATAAGACCTACTTCTCCGAGACATTGCCCTTCTTTGTAAGTATCAAAATTACCTCCCTTATAAGACTCCCTCCCATATAAGACCCCTCATTATAAGACTCCCTCCCATATAAGACCTACTTTTCCGAGACATTGCCCTTCTTTGTAAGTATCAAAATTACCTCCCTTATAAGACTCCCTCCCATATAAGACCCCCCATTATAAGACTCCCTCCCATATAAGACCTACTTTTCCGAGACATTGCCCTTCTTTGTAAGTATCAAAATTACCTCCCTTATAAGACTCCCTCCCATATAAGACCCCTCATTATAAGACTCCCTCCCATATAAGACCTACTTTTCCGAGACATTGCCCTTCTTTGTAAGTATCAAAATTACCTCCCTTATAAGACTCCCTCCCATATAAGACCCCCCATTATAAGACTCCCTCCCATATAAGACCTACTTTTCCGAGACATTGCCCTTCTTTGTAAGTATCAAAATTACCTCCCTCTAAGACACCCTCCCATATAAGACCCCCCATTATAAGACTCCCTCCCATATAAGACCTACTTTTCCGAGACATTGCCCTTCTTTGTAAGTATCAAAATTACCTCCCTTATAAGACTCCCTCCCAAATAAGACCCCCCATTATAAGACTCCCTCCCATATAAGACCTACTTTTCCGAGACATTGCCCTTCTTTGTAAGTATCAAAATTACCTCCCTTATAAGACTCCCTCCCATATAAGACCCCCCATTATAAGACTCCCTCCCATATAAGACCTACTTTTCCGAGACATTGCCCTTCTTTGTAAGTATCAAAATTACCTCCCTTATAAGACTCCCTCCCATATTAGACCCCCCATTATAAGACTCCCTCCCACATAAGACCTACTTTTCCGAGACATTGCCCTTCTTTGTAAGTATCAAAATTACCTCCCTTATAAGACTCCCTCCCATATAAGACCCCCCATTATAAGACTCCCTCCCATATAAGACCTACTTTTCCGAGACATTGCCCTTCTTTGTAAGTATCAAAATTACCTCCCTTATAAGACTCCCTCCCATATAAGACCCCTCATTATAAGACTCCCTCCCATATAAGACCTACTTTTCCGAGACATTGCCCTTCTTTGTAAGTATCAAAATTACCTCCCTTATAAGACCCCCTCCCATATAAGACCCCTCATTATAAGACTCCCTCCCATATAAGACCTACTTTTCCGAGACATTGCCCTTCTTTGTAAGTATCAAAATTACCTCCCTTATAAGACTCCCTCCCATATTAAGACCCCCCATTATAAGACTCCCTCCCACATAAGACCTACTTTTCCGAGACATTGCCCTTCTTTGTAAGTATCAAAATTACCTCCCTTATAAGACTCCCTCCCATATAAGACCCCCCATTATAAGACTCCCTCCCATATAAGACCTACTTTTCCGAGACATTGCCCTTCTTTGTAAGTATCAAAATTACCTCCCTTATAAGACTCCCTCCCATATAAGACCCCTCATTATAAGACTCCCTCCCATATAAGACCTACTTTTCCGAGACATTGCCCTTCTTTGTAAGTATCAAAATTACCTCCCTTATAAGACCCCCTCCCATATAAGACCCCTCCATTATAAGACTCCCTCCCATATAAGACCTACTTTTCCGAGACATTGCCCTTCTTTGTAAGTATCAAAATTACCTCCCTTATAAGACTCCCTCCCATATAAGACCCCTCATTATAAGACTCCCTCCCATATAAGACCCCTCATTATAAGACTCCCTCCCATATAAGACCCCTCATTATAAGACTCCCTCCCTTTTAACCCTTTCACCGCCAATGTCGCATTGTAGCACCACAATGAATTAACCCTTTCACCACCAATGTCGCATTGTAGCACCACAATGAATTAACCCTTTCACCGCCAATGTCGCATTGTAGCACCACAATGAATTAACCCTTTCACCGCCAATGTCGCATTGTAGCACCACAATGAATTAACCCTTTCACCACCAATGTCGCATTGTAGCACCACAATGAATTAACCCTTTCACCACCAATGTCGCATTGTAGCACCACAATGAATTAACCCTTTCACCACCAATGTCGCATTGTAGCACCACAATGAATTAACCCTTTCACCACCAATGTCGCATTGTAGCACCACAATGAATTAACCCTTTCACCACCAATGTCGCATTGTAGCACCACAATGAATTAACCCTTTCACCGCCAATGTCGCATTGTAGCACCACAATGAATTAACCCTTTCACCGCCAATGTCGCATTGTAGCACCACAATGAATTAACCCTTTCACCACCAATGTCGCATTGTAGCACCACAATGAATTAACCCTTTCACCGCCAATGTCGCATTGTAGCACCACAATGAATTAACCCTTTCACCGCCAATGTCGCATTGTAGCACCACAATGAATTAACCCTTTCACCACCAATGTCGCATTGTAGCACCACAATGAATTAACCCTTTCACCACCAATGTCGCATTGTAGCACCACAATGAATTAACCCTTTCACCGCCAATGTCGCATTGTAGCACCACAATGAATTAACCCTTTCACCGCCAATGTCGCATTGTAGCACCACAATGAATTAACCCTTTCACCACCAATGTCGCATTGTAGCACCACAATGAATTAACCCTTTCACCGCCAATGTCGCATTGTAGCACCACAATGAATTAACCCTTTCACCGCCAATGTCGCATTGTAGCACCACAATGAATTAACCCTTTCACCACCAATGTCGCATTGTAGCACCACAATGAATTAACCCTTTCACCACCAATGTCGCATTGTAGCACCACAATGAATTAACCCTTTCACCACCAATGTCGCATTGTAGCACCACAATGAATTAACCCTTTCACCACCAATGTCGCATTGTAGCACCACAATGAATTAACCCTTTCACCACCAATGTCGCATTGTAGCACCACAATGAATTAACCCTTTCACCGCCAATGTCGCATTGTAGCACCACAATGAATTAACCCTTTCACCACCAATGTCGCATTGTAGCACCACAATGAATTAACCCTTTCACCACCAATGTCGCATTGTATGCACCACAATGAATTAACCCTTTCACCACCAATGTCGCATTTTAGCACCACAATGGATTAACACCCCATGTCACTAAAAGGCATCAAATCAGGGCCTGTTATCCAAAGACCCTATTTTCTTAATTTTGGGAGGTAAGGACAGGCCCAACGTTAAATATGTTACAGAGGAATTCCCAATACTGCAGATATTTTATTGTTCTCTACCCAGTTAAGTTTCATGGTATATTTTTGGCTGAAAAATGGCTGGCGGCGAAAGGGTTAAGACCCCATTTTGGATGGTTTTTGAAGGTCTTATAAGGGAGGTTCCACTGTATTGGCCTTTTCTCTTTCAAACTCAGCTTACCAACCTGTTCAAACTGCTTGTGATCTCACCACGCGGTCGCTTTGACGCCATCTTGAAACAGAATGACTGCGAACCGGAATGACTTTTCAACGCATTGTTTCAAAAGCATCGCTTACCGACGCAACTGAAGTAGTGCTGCTGTTTTTCTTTTATGATTTTTTGTCCGATTTTTTACCCCCCGTTGCCGTAATCATATAGTAAAAAGCCAAGTGTCCGTCCGTGTGTGTCTCTGAACACGAAAACGGGCCTTATAACTCCGCTGTTTTTCGACCGAATCCCTTCAAATTTGCTGTGAGCCCTGACGGGGCGATGGCAACGGCAACCGAGGCGGCCGTGTCATTTGCGCGGTTCGGCAAATGCGCGAAACCGCCAGCCTCTCGGCGCCCATATCTCCGGTGTTTCTGGATCGATTGCCTTCGAATTTGGCAGGAAGATCACCGGGGACGGTGATTATCCGTGTACCAACCCGGAAGCGAATCGGTTCAGAAACGCGCGCTATACGACTCCGCCGTTTCTTAACCGAATCGCTTCAAATTTGCTGTACTCGGCGTTACCAGTACTTGGCGTTACCGTTACTAGGCGTTACCGTTACTAGGCGTTACTGGGAATCGGCGTTGCGCTAGTTATCGTAATTTGACTTTGGTTGGTAAAAATTACGGCAAAATTGTAAAGGTATACAGGTCTGCCCCTCCCCCCTACCTCTTTCTTGGCATCGTCAGGCTGTTCGTACAGCCAATCAGAGGCCTCGGACAGCTTCAGCCGCAGGGCGTCGCGCTCTCCCTCCGTGGAGCAGGCCTCGTACGTCTCCTGGCTCAGCCTGTCCTGGCTGTCGAAGATGAACCCCTCCAGCTCGTTCTTCGCCTTCTCCAGGTCCACTTTCTCCAGGTCCTTCTTCAGAAGATCTTCCAGTCTGTCCAGGAATAGAGTGAAATGAATAAGGGGGAAGGAACTTCTCATAATTAACTCCCTTTTTTTTATAACCAAAGTTATTTATGGCACCGATTCGCCTAGCAAAGTGAGGTGGTTGCTGTTAACTTATACATCTGCATTGTTAGGAATTCGTGAATTTTCCTGGAGTTGCACTGCCTCAGTTGCGGCTTATAGTCCGTGAATTACGGCAATTCTTCAGTTTGTTGTTCTTCTATTTCTCATTCTGTTCGGGGCCTGAGTGAACTTTTCCCTTGGAAAGGTCAGCCATAAACTTCTACACACAGACATACACAAAAACACACACAAGCACAGACAGACAGACAGACAGACACACACACACACACACACAGACCGACCGACAGATAGACTGACCTACAAAACTTACTTTTTCTTGGCCTGGGCGAACCTTTCACCAGAAAAGTCAGCCATATCTTTGACCTCCACGCTGGCTTCAATGGGCTCCTTCAAAAACACCGTCTTGGGAGCCACAGGTTTCTAAAAAAAAAAGAAAAAAAAGAAGGGCAAAAAATCTTAGAAAAAATCTTAGAAAAGCTTCAAATACACCGGAAACAAGCATACTATTGTGTCGGAGTCGAGGGAAAAACTTTTAATGCAACTATGAAGGCCTTTTTTAAATTTCATAAACAATATTACGCAGAAAAAAGTGCCTTTTCCAGTTTCAAGGACATTTGTACACATTGTGTGTGTGTTTGTGTGCATGCGTGTGTGTTTGTTTGTGTGTGTGTGTGTGTGTGTACTTGTGTGTGTGTGTGTATGAGCGTGTGTGTGTGTGAGTGTGTGTGTGTGTGTGTGTGTGTGTGTGTGTGTGTGTGCATCAGCGTGTGTGTGTGTGTGTGTCTTCTGGAGTGTAAGTGTGTGTGTGTGTGTGTATGAGCGTGTATGTGTGTGTCTTCTGGAGTGTAAGTGTGTGTGTGTGTGTGTGTGTGTGTGTGTGTGTGTGTGTGTGTGTGTGTGTGTGTGTGTGTGTGTGTGTACTTGTGTGTGTGTAGTGTGCGTGTGTGTGTGTGTGTGTGTGTGTGTGTGTGTGTGTGTGAGCATGTGTGTGTGTGTGTGTGCGTGTGCGTGTGTGAGTGTGTGTGTGTGTGTGTGAGCGTGTGTGTGTGTGTGTGTGTGTGTGTGTGTGTGTGTGTGTGTGTGTGTGTGTCCTTGTCTTCTGGAGTGTAAGTGTGTGTGTGTCAGTGCAGCTGTATGTGTGCGTGTTCGGGCAACCTACTATCCATGACTTATTGAATAAAAAATGAAGAATGAGTCTGTCTCTTCTTCTTCTATCACTCAGACAGTTTCAATTATGAGCGCAGATGCATCATGCTGCCGTTATGCGCCTAACTAAAAAATAGTTAGACCCAGCAAGTCCGACTTCGGCTGGAGGAAATCTTTCTGAAAGTGTTTCGTGAAAAAAAGGTTAGGCAGAAAGATAGATGACAGCAAGCAAAGGGAAAAGGCAGAGTGAAAGAGAGTGACAGAGGAGAGGAGGCTACAAGCACAGAACTTCCAGAAGGTGGGGGAACTATTTATACAAAAGACCCCCCCCCCCCTGGTATCCCCACGGGGGGGGGGGGGAGTCCGTCTCTATATGTGTGTGTTGTGTGTGTGCGTGCGTGCATGTGTGTGCGTGTATGTGTGTCACTGTGTGTGTGTGTGTGCGTGTGCGTGTGTGTGTGTGCGCGTGTGCGTGTGTGCGTGTGCGTGGGTCTGTTTGTGTGTCTGTCTGTCTGTCTGTGTGTGCTGCTATGTGCATGTGTATGTTCCTGGTTTGCGTCACGCTTGCATACTATTTTTGATGTCGGCTTATTGATGAACACTTGGTTGTACCTCCACTTTACCTCCCGTGGGGATACCGGGGGGGGGTGTCTTTCGTAAAAATAGTTCCCCCACCTTCTGGAAGTTCTGTGCTTGTAACTTCCTCTAATCTGCCACTCTCTTTTATTCTGCCTTTTCCCTTTGCTTTCTATCATCTATTATCTTTCTGGCTTATTGACCCCATTCTCCTGCCTTTCCAAAAAAAATAAAATCTTACAAATATTTATTTGAGCTCCTCCGAAATCGGAATGTGTCGGCTCTACGCTAGCGGAGGAGACCAGTGAAAACTGAAAACCGGACACATACGTGCCTTACCCATTATGGCCATATGGCCTGAGAATGCAGAAGAAGAAGAAGAAGAATGAATTATCACGAAATCCATACTCACCTTTGGTTCTTCCTTCTTCTCCTCCTCCTCCTTCTTCTCCTCTTTCTTCCCGTCTTTCTCTCCCGTCTGTTCGTCTTTCTTCTCCTCTCCCTCCTTGTCTTTCTCTTCTTCTTCTTTCCCTTCGTCTTCGTCCTTCTTCTTCTCTTCTCCTTCCTTGCTGTCGTCCTTTTTCTCGTCCTTTTCTTCTTCTTTTTCTGCCTTTTTCTCCTCTTCCGGTGGCGTTTTTCCCTTTTCTTTGTCCTCCGTCTTTTCCGTTTGTTCTTCCTCTTTCTTCCCGTCCTTGGGATCTTCTTGGGGTTGCTCCCCCTTTGTCTCCGCCTTTAATGCAGAAAAAAAAAGAAACGTTTGAAAAAGACATTCAGAAAAGAATTGTACATGTAGAGAAACGAACAAAATGAACCTCTTTCCATATGTGACCCAGCACCATGAAAGGGACATTAAGTATCAAACTGACCATTTACACATTCAGAAAAGAATTGTACATGTAGAGAAACGAACAAAATGAACCTCTTTCCATATGTGACCCAGCACCATGAAAGGGACATTAAGTGTCAAACTGACCATTTACACATTCAGAAAAGAATTGTACATGTAGAGAAACGAACAAAATGAACCTCTTTCCATATGTGACCCAGCACCATGAAAGGGACATTAAGTGTCAAACTGACCATTTACACATTTGAAAAGAATTGTACATGTAGAGAAACGAACAAAATGAACCTCTTTCCATATGTGACCCAGCACCATGAAAGGGACATTAAGTGTCAAACTGACCATTTACACATTTGAAAAGAATTGTACATGTAGAGAAACGAACAAAATGAATCTCTCTCCATATGTGACCCAGCACCATGAAAGGGACATTAAGTGTCAAACTGACCATTTACACATTCAGAAAAGAATTGTACATGTAGAGAAACGAACAAAATGAACCTCTTTCCATATGTGACCCAGCACCATGAAAGGGACATTAAGTGTCAAACTGACCATTTACACATTTGAAAAGAATTGTACATGTAGAGAAACGAACAAAATGAATCTCTCTCCATATGTGACCCAGCACCATGAAAGGGACATTAAGTGTCAAACTGACCATTTACACATTTGAAAAGAATTGTACATGTAGAGAAACGAACAAAATGAACCTCTTTCCATATGTGACCCAGCACCATGAAAGGGACATTAAGTGTCAAACTGACCATTTACACATTTGAAAAGAATTGTACATGTAGAGAAACGAACAAAATGAATCTCTGTCCATATGTGATCCAGCACCATGAAAGGGACATTAAGTGTCAAACTGACCATTTACACATTTGAAAAGAATTGTACATGTAGAGAAACGAACAAAATGAACCTCTCTCCATATGTGACCCAGCACCATGAAAGGGACATTAAGTGTCAAACTGACCATTTACACATTTGAAAAGAATTGTACATGTAGAGAAACGAACAAAATGAATCTCTCTCCATATGTGACCCAGCACCATGAAAGGGACATTAAGTGTCAAACTGACCATTTACACATTTGAAAAGAATTGTACATGTAGAGAAACGAACAAAAAAATGAATCTCTTTCCATATGTGACCCAGCACCATGAAAGGGACATTAAGTGTCAAACTGACCATTTACACATTTGAAAAGAATTGTACATGTAGAGAAACGAACAAAATGAATCTCTCTCCATATGTGACCCAGCACCATGAAAGGGACATTAAGTATCAAACTGACCATTTACACATTTGAAAAGAATTGTACATGTAGAGAAACGAACAAAATGAATCTCTTTCCATATGTGACCCAGCACCATGAAAGGGACATTAAGTGTCAAACTGACCATTTACACATTTGAAAACTTCAGACAATTCTCTTTCTATTGGTACAAGGGCCATTCTTGTATCTTTTTCCATTCCAGAGTTATGAGCGTTTAAAGTTAGCTGGGTGAGCATCGGCCACTATGAGAAAACACTCTAAAGTCTAGCCTAGCTGAAGAAAATGCATTGACCTACTCGTTTTAAAACACTTATAAGACCATTTACATTAAAAGATTATCCTTTACAAATATGAAAGATAAGATTAACGTTAGAGAACACAAAAATACCCATAACTCAATTGACAAGAATTAAGATTTTTGACTTTTCAAGCCTGTTGTGAGAAACTAGCCCAGCGACTTAATGTCCCTTTTGTGGTGCTGGGTCACATGTTTGAAACCTGCAATTATGAAGGGGAGGTGGGGGGTGGGGTAGGGGGTTATTTTGTAAATATCGGAAATGAGACATTTTTGTTTTATTAAACCGGTATTCTAGGTTTAAAAGAAATGTGTTATGCCATGACTGAGTGAGTGAGTGAGAGAGAGAGAGGGAGAGAGAGAGAGAGAGAGAGAGAGAGAGAGAGAGAGAGAGAGAGAGAGAGAGAGAGAGAGAGAGAGAGAGAGAGAGAGAGAGGACAAAAGGCAGAGACAGCGTGAGACAGAGAAAAATGGGGGGGGGGGGGTAGTTGGGGGGAGAGAAAGAGAGAGATAGAGAAAGAGAGAGAGAGAGAGAGAGAGAGAGAGAGAGAGAGAGAGAGAGAGAGAGAGAGAGAGAGAGAGAGAGAGAGAGAGAGAGAGAGAGAGACAGACGACAAAAGGCAGACAGTGTGAGATAGAGAAAAATGGGGGGGGGGGGGGGGGAGAGAGAGAGAGAGAGAGAGAGAGAGAGAGAGAGAGAGAGAGAGAGAGAGAGAGAGAGAAAGACAGAGAGAGAGAGAGGGAGGGGAGGGGAGGAGAGAGACAGAGAGAGGCTCAGCCAAAGAAAGAGAGACAGAGACAGACGGACGAACAGACAACAAAAGACAGAGACAGAGAGAGACAGAGACAGAGCAACAGTCGGCTACAAACACAGAAAGATACTCATACTGACACCGAAACACAGACATGCACAGACAGAGAGATGATGCTGGCTTTTGCTCTAAGTCTAACATAATCAAGAGAGTTATACCTCCAGACCATTTTGCCAGATTGGCTCTATCAGTTGTCTTTTTCATGTCATGATTTGCCCAATGATTTTTTCTGTGATTTTCTCTGGCAGTCAAGGGGTTAAGGAATCCCATATTGCATTGGAATGCTTTTAATATATAGGAAGACGCGAGCACAACTGCATAGCCAGTAAAAACAGATAGAGAGGCAGAGAGAGAGATAAAGAGAGAGAGAGAGAGAGAGAGAGAGAGAGAGAGAGAGAGAGAGAGAGAGAGAGAGAGAGAGAGAGAGAGATTAACCCTTTCGCTGCCAGACATTTTTCAGCCAAAAAATACCATTAAACTTAACTGAGTAGAGAAAAAAGAATATCTGCAATATTGCTAATTCCTCTGTGACATATATAACATTAGGCCTATCCTTTACCTCCCAAAATTAAGGAAATAGGGTCTTTGGATAACAGGCCCTGGTTGGACGCCTTTTAGTGACATGGGTGTTAACCCTTTCACCGCCAATGTCGCCATGAAAAGAAAAACACCCATGTCACTAAAAGGCATCAAGTCAGGGCCTGTTATCGGAAGACCCTTTTTTCTGAATTTCAGGAGGTAAGGGTAGACCTAATGTTGTGCATGTCACAGAGGTATTGCCAATGTAGCAGATTGGTTTTTTCTCTACCCAGCTAAGCTTAACGGTGGGTTTTTTGGGGGGGGCTGAAAAATGGCTGGCGGCGAAAGGGTTAAACCATTGTGGTGCTAAAATGCGACGTTGGCGGTGAGAGGGTTAAGCTAGACCGCAATATCTTTTAACCCTTTCACCGCCAATGTCGCATTTTAGCACCACAATGGTTGAACACCCATGTCACTAAAAGGCATCAAATAGGGGCCTGTTATCCAAAGACCCTATTTCCTTAATTTTGGGAGGTATGGATAGGCCTAATGCTATATATGTCACAGAGGAATTCGCAATATTGCAGATGGTTTTTTTCTCCACCCAGTTAAGTTTAATAGTATTTTTGGGCTGAAAAATGGCTGGCGGCGAAAGGGTTAAACTGTAGTGTCTTCAATGCTGAGTTTGCCGTTTTTTTCAAATTCTACAAATTTCAAATTAAATGCATCAGTATTCCATTTTGATTAACAGATCCCCCCCCCCCCCTTCTCCCCCCTCCCCCATTACCCGCCCCGAAGTTTTATCAGTTTGCAGTCTATTCATGAACCAATGAATCTCCTTCTTTGTTGGTTGTTTTTCCGTCCTCTTTTACCTTTGATTTAACCCCATGACTCCCAACCATTCGAACCGGGAATCGATCCCAGTTCCCGAGAGATGGGAATTAACTCTGAACGTCACACCAAATATTTTCATTAAAAAAATCACCCAGAATAAAGTCTAACTCACATTTCACTTCTGAAAGATGCATATTGAATAGCAATGATGATATTATTATTCCAAAGCTAACACACTGTCACACAACAAACCATGAATTGGAATTAAAAAAATCCGTAATGGCACTCCGAGCATCGCGCCGAGTCAATACTGCGTCACGTCACGTGGAAAGAAGAAAATAATTTGGGGTCACTTTGAAAAATCCGTTCAAAAAGACTAGTGGGTGCTTTCTCTTGCTGTAAGAACCAAAAACGGACCAGCGAGTCAGGAACAGGAAGAACTAACTTAGTATATTGCATTGTGGGTAGGGCAAAAGTGAAAGTGAAACTACTAGACTTGGCGTTCAGCGGGCGCAATCGGCGCATACGGGCTGCATGAGTTGACAAAATTCGGTCGAATTTGGTGTCTGTGTCCTAGAGTGGGTTAAGAATGATAATTTTAAAAAAATGATAATTTTAAAAAAATGATAAAAACAAAAAATGAGCAAAACGAGCAAAACCATGTCTAAAGAAATGAAAATGAAATAAAGGAGAGAGAGAGAAAAACAAAAAGTTCAAACTTAAACCTTTTTCACATCCTCCTCCTCCTTGACTTTTGCCGATTTCCCCGATGGACCACCATCGGTCTCTGTGGATCGGTCAGAACCGGTCTGCTCCGGTTCCGACTGGTTATGGCCAGTGGGGGTTGACGTAGAGTCAGTGGCGTTGTCAGTACGGTCGTTGTTTTTGTCAATATCTGCATGCTGGGGGGGTAGGGGTAGACGGGAGGGGTAGAGGCGGTCGAGGCAACACGTAAGTGAGGACACAAAACAAACAACGCAAGGGTCAACTAAAAAAAAAGAATTTTAACCCTTTCACCATCAAACATTTTTCAGCCAAAAAATACCATTGAACTTGTCCGGGTAGAGAATTTTTTTTTATCTACAATATTGGTAATTCCTCTGTGACATGTATAACATTAGGCATACCCTTACCTCCCAAAATTAAGAAAACAGGATCTTCGGATAACAGGCCATGGTTTGATGCTTTTTAGTGACATGGGTGGTAAACCATTGTCGTGCAAAAATGCGGTGAAAGGGTTAAAAAGCAAACAGAAAAAACCCCAATCAGCTTGCTTGCTTTTTTAACCCCTTGACTGCCAGAGAAAATTAAAGACAAAATCATTGGGCAAATCATGCCACGAAAAAGACTAACTGATAGAGCCAATCTGGGAAAAAAAATGGTCTGGGGATGTTACTCTCTTGACTGTGCTTAGAGCAAAAGCCAGCATGTCAGGGTTATTCCTCTTCACCTGATTACGTCATCAGTGATGTCGTTAGGTCAGTACATAATACGTTGGTGGCAGTGAAAGGGTTAAAGAAAACCTTGCCTGCTTTTGATTTGTTCAATGCTGTTTGTGAGTTATTAAAAGAACAATAAATGAATTTTAAAAAACCTGTAAGCTAGCTTGTTCTATCAACAAAAATGAAAGGAATCAATCACATTGTTCATAAAAAAAATTGTTTGATTGACCGATTGATTTTTATTGACCGATTGATTGATTGATTGATTGATTGATTGCAGGGCTCCCAGGGACCCCCAAATATTTGGGGGTCTATGAAGTACTAACATTCTAAAGGACACTCTAAAAGAATGTGCAGGGGGTCCCAGGGATGCACTAGAAACATTCTTGTTAGCATGCGCAATGCTACTGGGACACTCTATCCCGCCTCTAGGACCCTCTGTGCTGTAAGTGAAGGACCTCTTGTTTTGTGGGACGATTGGGAGCCCTGGATTGATTGATTGAGTGACTGATTGATTGGTAGATTGATCAGCATTGATCGATTGATAGAGAAACATGAGGGGGGGGAAGAAGAATCTCCACCAAAGAGCGAACCCAAACTGAGCAAGAACCAAAAAAAACCCACACAAACTAAGAGGAATTGCACAACAGTTACTACTGTACTTTTCGGACTATAAGGCGATACTTTTTTCCTAGACTGAGACCCCTGCACCTTACAAGGGTTAAACCTGACAATTTTCAAAAAACGGAAATGTGACACCCCCCCGTGCTGAGCACTTTTAACAATCTAAAGCAATTTGGATGCATAATCGGGGCTCTTACACAATGGCAATCAGGTTTTCGCTTACAGCAAAGCTGTTTTTTTCCCAGTTTATATTATTTTGTTGTTGAAAATTTAAAAAAAAAAGGAATTCCTTCTGTACTGAACACACCAGGTCGGTCAACTTTCTTGCACCATTCGCGATGCTCCACTCCTCCCGTGTCTTTACTGTCTAGCCAGTCCCATGATGCTCCACTCCTCCCGCGTCTTTACTGTCTAGCCAGTCCCATGATGCTCCACTCCTCCCGTGTCTTTACTGTCTAGCCAGTCCCATGATGCTCCACTCCTCCCGTGTCTTTACTGTCTAGCCAGTCCCACTCACTGGGCCACTGCCATTTGTTTTTAACCTTAGCGTCAATGGCAGACACATCCGTGTTTTCTTGAACGAACAGCATCTTCGGCAGGCGAAGCTGAACTCCAGTACAGTCTCTTCTTTCTTACCTTTTTTCCTCCCTTTCTTTTCACAACTCGCAATGAAGACAAGTTTCGCATCTCACATTGTTGAAACTTTCAATGAAAGGAAATTGCGCTTCCTACGGGGTTCACACTTGGCCGAACACGGATCAGTAATCACTTCCGTTTCCGTTAAACCGAAACTGGTTTCAATGCGGCAATCGCGTTTTCGCTTATCAGCAAGCCGTTTTCCTTCTTTTTTTTTTGGGGGGGGGGATTTCGAAAAAAACGGATTTCCGTCTTTACTGATTTTTTCATGGACTGATTTCCGTCCTAAAAGGAACAGGTTTAAGCCATGGCCTTATAATGTGACTGATAATATAGTAAGAAAACTATAATAACAAAATCTGAATTTTGTGTAAAATTTGGGTGGGTGGGTGGGGGGTGGGTGCGCCTTATAGTCCGTAAAATATGGTACAGTGGAACCTCCCTTATAAGACTCCCTCCCATATAAGACCTACTTCTCTTAGACACTGCCCTTCTTTGTAAGTATTAAAATGACCTCCCTTATAAGACCCTTCCCATATAAGACCTCATTTTGGATGATATTTGAAGGTCTTATAAGGGAGGTTCCACTGTACTAAGTAAACAGAACAAAAAACAAAAATAGCAAAACTTGAGTAAAGCAGCCAGCAGAATAGAACACAAGTGAAGACATGACCTATTTCATTTAACCAGACATGAGATCAGAGGAAAGTGAAATGTCCTGAAAAGTTACCGGTGTGTGTGTGTGTGTGTGTGTGTGTGAGTGTGTGCATGTGTGAGTGTGTGCGTGTGCATGTGCGTGTGTGTGTGTGTGTGTGAGTGTGAGTGTGTGCATGTGTGTGTGTGTGTGCATGTGCATGTGCGTGTGTGTGTGTGTGTGTGTGTGTGTGTGTGTGTGTGTGAGAGTGCGAGTGTGTGCGTGTGTGTGTGTCTGGGGAGGGGGGGGGGGGTCTGGGGACCGGTGTAAGCTCCAGTGAGGTCCAGAGGCAACGCCCTGGTGAAGGTGCTGAAGCCTTTTTTTTATAAATAGCCAAATTGAGGCTTAAAAATGAAGGCGGAAGTGGTGGTGGGTTGCATGAGTGAGCAAGATAGTGGAGAGCGGATGAATGATTGGGTGTGGTGTGAGAGTTCATATTTGTTTTAATATAAATTTGGTGTGGTTTGAGAGTTACATATTTGTTTTAATGTAAATTTATGTTTCATATTTTTACTTTGATATATCTCATCTTATTTTACACGGTGGAAGACAAGTTTCCATGTGCGTTGTACAATGCCAATGGACAATAAAGAAACTTATGACGTATGACTTTTAGTGTGTGTGTGCGTGTGCGTGCGTGCGTGCGTGTGTGTGTGTTTGTGTGTGTGTGTTTGTGTGTGTGTGTCTTAAAGTACATCTTTGCCGAGCTTTCTAACGATTTATTCTCTGAACTAACTTTTTTAATCAATAAGTCATCTCCCCTCCCCCCATAAAAAGACAAGGAAAAACCCCCCAGAAAAACCCCAAAACAAATCTTCCCAAAGAACAACAAGAAAGTATAAAACAAAAACAATAGCACACAACAAAAAATCGAACATCAAAAACAACGTAAGAGACACACATATTCCAGTTTCCACCCACCTTTTCTGCAGAAGGGTCTCCCTTGCCCTCATCTTCCTCCTTCTTCGTTTTCCCCTCTTCGTCCTTCTTCTCTTCATCCTTGCCGCCAAAGAGGCCGCCGAAGGCGTTGCCGATCTCTGCAGATGGAAACAGGACAAACGAAAATGAGTTCTCAGCTCTTCTGTTAGAGAAGGTCACAGCTTGCTATATTAGTATATATCAGCGCAACCTAGATCTGTCTAAAAAAAATTCAAATTCGCTGCACAAAGTTTGAAACTGGTATTTGGTATATTCTAGTCACGGAGACTTATCTCTGTGAAATTTGGGCTGCTCTCCCCCGGAGAGCGTGTCGCCGCAAGTGTAGTGCCTACCCTTTTAGGGGGGGGGGGGGGTACAGGGTGAGGAGGGGGTGTGGGCACACTTGGAAAACCTAGCTATCAATTTGGCCATACCAGGCAGCGGGATTTCTCCCTGCTCTTACCGACTTTCAACTGCCATGGGATTTTTACGTGCGTAAAGCGCAACGGGTCAGACTAGCTTTAAGTCCCCATCCGAAAGGACTCGACGTTCAGTTCGATTTTCCTGACAAACTAGAAAGAAAGGGCGAGGCCGGGATTCGAACCCGGGGTCACTCACGCTGCAGTCATGCATTACATTTAGCAGGCGAACGCCTTAACCACTCTGCCACCTTTCTCCCTAATGGGGGTCACAGCGAAGAAAAGACTGTATTATCATAGATTTTTTTTTTGGGGGGGGGGGAGGAAGGGGGAGAGGGAGGGGGGGAGATTGGAAAGAGCTCACTAAAGCTGTTCAGTTCAGCAAATCCATGGTAGTATGACTGAGGTGGAAAAGTTCCTGAACTCATTCTGGACGAATTACGAGTATACTCGGAACAGGAGAACGCCAGTCAGGGCATACTTACGAGTATTCTTGGAACAGCAATTTTTCTTTGTCTAAAACCTGTCTAAATCCATGTTTTTTTTCAATCCAAACCACGTTTTTCGAGTTACATCTCTTCATCACTGTTCCAGCTTTCGTTTTACTTATGTTTGGTACTTCTATCTTAATTTGTAATGTTAAAAATGTCAAAAAAATCGGCCCTAGACAAGCCTCAGAAAATACTCCCAATACGTTTTCATTAACAATGATAGTAATAATGAGACTAATGATTCTGATTTTGACCACGATCTCAAAGCGAAAAATAAACTCGGATCAACCAGTAATGTTGTCAAAACTGAATCATTGACAGTGTTGAGTGTTGTTGCGCTTCTTATTTGTTTACATTGTTTTTCTAGGCAGCCCCAGGCCAGTAATGAAGTTTACCTAAGGCAGTGACGTCCTGAAGGGGTCAAAACAATAACAATAAAAAAATTCTGACAGGTGATCAAAAACGGTCACACACATAAATGTTCTCATCCCCTGGCTGGTGCATTTGTACCATAGCGTTCAGGTGCTTCCGCAAAAGGGGCATGTCAGAGTTTACGCCGTTTCAACATTTTGTTCTCTCAACGGAATTGAACACCCCTGGTTTAAGCGCTTCCTTTTTGACCCCCACAGTTTTGGGCACAGGGTCATTAGGTATTAGGTACTTTATAGTCACAGAGGCGTCTCTGTAAAATTCGGGTTGCTCCCACCTGGAGCCAGAGGCGCGCCAGCCTATTTTTTTTTTTGCATGCAATTTTTTGTGTGACTGATGAGGAAGGAAGGTGAGGGTGTAAATTTTGACCAAATGACAACTTTTTCGTTGCCACTGGGTTTAATGTGTGCTAAGTGCATGGGCACACGGGAGCTCGGTTTATTGTCTCATCCAAAAGACTCCACGTTCACGGACTTTAGATCTAACATTTTTATGCACAGTAGATCGATAGTTAGTTTAGTGTACAAGATACGACTCAATTCATGGAAAACTAAATACTTGGAAACTAACTGTCTTTGTAGTGATAAATTATCAATTCATCACTTACTATTAGAATGCCCAGTATTGCTCTCTAAATATCGAATGATCAATATGGACTTTTTTCGTAAGTATGATAATACCAAGGATATTTTAAATGACGCAGAAATTTGACATTACTGTAATTGCAAAAGCAATGCTGTCCTCAACTATTGGAAGACTACTGTAGAGGTTTTCTTTACTTTTTGTAATATGTCGTTCTTATGCATGTTATTTTACCTTCTTTTTTTTTTTCTTTTTTTCCCCCCCCCCAAAAAAAAATGTTTGCATGCTGTCTAAAATCACGATCTATGTGAAAAGACATTAAATTAATAAAGATTCATTCATGCCACCCTCACAGCTGTTCCTCCCCATACACAATCAAGCTATTTAGTTAAAAGACTGAATTTAGAAATCTTAGATAAAAACTGCACCAAACTTTTGCTTGTAAAAATATTTGGGCTGTGTGTTCTTCATTGTATTTTTAATATATTTCTTCCATCAGATTTATGGTAAAAACTTATTTTGTTGAGCAGTATCATACAACATATTTAGTACAAAATGTTCTTGAATAAAACACAAACATAAATAAAATTGCCCATGAGTGAACATCTAGCAATATCCACTGAATATAAGTAATTTAGTCACATACTACAACATATTCGTGATTGTAATTTATGAAAAGCAACTTATGGTAAACTAAAGTTGGCTTGAAACAACTTCTGAAAATACAGATAAACTAAATGTTCCTCCCGAAACAGCTGTGCCCTACACCACTACTTCAGGATCCTACATGGACGTCTGACAATTTCAAACCAAACAGCAACGTTCAGCGTCCCAACAAATACTGAGAGATACCTCAAAGTTTTCAACTCAGATCTTCCTCCACAGTCGGAGTGAGGCTACCCACGTGGCGGGGTAATCAAAAATGGTCACAACACGCAATCAGGCATGGGAATTGTCAGAGACAAAACACTATGAAAAGCCCCCCAATTGAAGTATTTAGTAACAAAAACGAAGTATTTAGTAACAATTTCATTTTTTTTTTTTAGCGGAAATCCGCGAATTTGCGGACAATTCCCATGCCTGGGATTGTCCTCATCCCTAGCTGATGCATTTGTACCATAGTGTTCAAGTGCTTCGGCTGTTGGGATGTTGATGTTGTTGTCGTACCCTGGCTAAAAGACTCCAGGGATCATCCCGACAGCCGAAGCACTTGAACACTATGGTACAAATGCATCAGGCTAGGGATGAGAACATTACGTGTTGTGGACCGTTTTTTGATTACCCCAACACGTGGGCAGCCACACTCTGACTTTGGGGGGGGACCTTTGGGGGGGGGAAGGCTGTTGGGATGATCCCTGGAGTCTTTAAGCCAGGGAACATGACAATGCCAGTTGGATTACAAATCAAATCTAAAACACAACCAGCCACAAGTACCAAGAGGCAAAAACAGGCAGACGGTTTTATAGTTTTGACAATGTTAACCCCTTGACTGCCAGAGAAAATTAAAGAAAAAAATCATTGGGCAAATCATGCCATGAAAAAGACAACTGATAGAGCCAATCTGGCAAAATGGTCTGGGGATATAACTCTCTTGACTGTGTTAGAGCAAAAGCCAGCATATCAGAGTTATTCCTCTTCGCCTGATGACATCATCAGTGATGTCATCAATGTCAGTATAATCTTGTGATATGCTGGGATACACTAGAAAAATTCTTTTTAATCATTCGCAATGCCACTGGGACCCTATATCCCGCCTCTAGGACCCTCTATAATGTAAGTGAAGGAGTCCCTGGGACCACCTTTTTTGCACGGGATGATTGGGACCTTCTATCCCAGTCAAGGGATTCATATTTTAAGGATTTAGTTATTTATTGCTCAAAGGAACATCAACCACTCGAATTTAAAGGTAGAATCCTATATTTGTGATGCAGTACGCGAATACCCAGCTAAAGTCGGCCAGCCACAAGACTAGAGAAAGAGAGAGAGAAAGAAAGAGAGAAAGAGAGAAAGAGAGAGAGGTTTGATTGATTGAAAAATTGTTCAAAATAAACTATTAGAGATAGATGAATTCTGTTTTTTGCCTGTTACTCTGTTGTCTCTCTGGCCTTTCTGAAAATATGAATAAGTCAAAAGTGATCATTTACGACATTAGCCTGGTTTTCCTGTGCTGCATCACATTTAGTTCACAATTGGGGGGGGGGGGGGGGAGGGAGAAGGGGAAGAAGACATTCAGAGAGCGATAAAGACAGAACATTCCCTGGCTTAAAGACTCCAGGGAACACCCCAACAGCGGAAGCACTTGAACACTACGGTACAAATGCACCAAGCCAGGGATGAGAACATTTATTGTGTGTGACCGTTTTTTGATAACCCCGTCACGTGGCAGCCGCACTCCGACTTCGGAGGAAAACGGAGATAAAAAACAGACATTCACTAACACAGGAGATAGATTGAAGAGCAAGGAGTTACCAAGCTAAACACATGCACAAAGGCGACTGCGTTTTACTATGAACACCATCAACACAACCCACTCGCACACAACATGCTTTCTTTTACATACATTAGTTCATGCCGATCTAAAAATAATATTTAAAAAAACCCTTTTTAAGCCCCTTATAGCCTGATTCTGCCCATGACATCCATCGCTTTCTCCTACCAAGCCGTCTAAAACCGCCCCCCGTACACCCACTTCGTTATGTATTTTGGAGTTAAAATTGCAATATCAAAAAATCAAAAATATCACATAACAAAAAAAACATTGCAAGTTAAACATTATTTATACACAAACCCTGAACATTTGAAATCAATCCATCAAGTAGTTCTTTTTTAATATTTTTTTAAACAAAGTACCCCATTTCAGGCCCAGTTTACCAACATTAATTTGGAGTGGTTACAGGGAGTAGAGTCGTCATTTTAATCGGGTTACAAGTGTTAAAATAAATAACCCTCTCTCATGACACAGACGCCAAATTCGACCGAATTTGGTCAACTCATGCAGCCCGTAAGCGCCGATTGCGCCCGCTGAACGCCAGGTCTAGTACGTTCATTTTCACTTTCTCCCTACCCACAATGCAATATACTAAGTTAGTTCTTCCTGTTCCTGACTCTCACTGGTCCGTTTTTGGTTCTTACAGCAAAGGAAAGCACCCACTAGTCTTTTTGAACGGATTTTTTTTCGAAGTGACCCCAAATTTTTTTCTTCTTTCCACGTGACGTGACGCAGTATTGACTCGGCGCGATGCTCGGAGCGCCATTACGGATTTTTTATTCCGCATTTCATGGTTTGTTGTGTGACATTGTGTTAGCTTTCGAATGAAAATATCATCATTGCTATTCAATATGCATCTTTCAGAAATGAAATGTGAGTTAGACTTTATTCTGGGTGATTTTTTTAATGAAAATATTTGGTGTGACGTTCAGAGTAAATTCCCATCTCTCGGGAACTGGGATCGATTTTTCTCCAATTTCCACCTAACAAAACGAGGGCGCCCTATTAGTGAACAAAATTGTGAGAAGATAGGCAACGATTGCCGTGCTCAGTACAGTATACTGTGAGTCTAGACATCGAAAGTGGTCACGAGTCGCCGATACGACGAATACTCACGTTAAAATGATTCAAAATCCCTATTATCGTCCGAGATACCATCCAAACAGATGCCATAACCCTTCATTGGATGTAAAAGCATCGTTGTAGAGCTTAAAAATGGCATAATTTTATCAGTTTTCGCCAAGAAAATTCCAAACACAACAACAGGAAGCAGCTCAAACGGAAGTTCGATTATTTGAAAGGGGAGCCAACTCTCGTTTATGACAGCAATAATGGCGGTCGGCAAGCGTTTACCAGACGCTAACAATTTCGAAGTTTGACTTTCTTTTGCGATGGTGCCTTATAAACGAGGGCGCCTTTTACTTTAATTTTTTCAGATTTTTTCTTGAAAATTGCCCTATTCGCCTTATACACAAAAGTGCCTAATGGTCCGAACAATAAGGTAAATGATCATAACCCGACCAGTGCGAGAGAGAAAGCTCCCAATAGCAGAAAGTAATATAAACATCTAAAATTTGACGATCTAAGATATAGTAAGAATAAATGAAAATACCTAAAATTTGATGAACAAACAATAAATGAAAATACCTCAAATTTGACGATCAAAGAATAAATGAAAATACCTCAAATTTGACGATCAAAGAATAAATGAAAATACCTCAAATTTGATGAACAAACAATAAATGAAAATACCTCAAATTTGATGAACAAACAATAAATGAAAATACCTCAAATTTGACGATCAAAGAATAAATGAAAATACCTCAAATTTGATGAACAAACAATAAATGAAAATACCTCAAATTTGATGAACAAACAATAAATGAAAATACCTCAAATTTGACGATCAAAGAATAAATGAAAATACCTCAAATTTGATGAACAAACAATAAATGAAAATACCTCAAATTTGATGAACAAACAATAAATGAAAATACCTCAAATTTGATGAACAAACAATAAATGAAAATACCTCAAATTTGATGAACAAACAATAAATGAAAATACCTCAAATTTGATTAACAAACAATAAATGAAAATACCTCAAATTTGACGATCAAAGAATAAATGAAAATACCTCAAATTTGATGAACAAACAATAAATGAAAATACCTCAAATTTGATGAACAAACAATAAATGAAAATACCTCAAATTTGATGAACAAACAATAAATGAAAATACCTCAAATTTGACGATCAAAGAATAAATGAAAATACCTCAAATTTGATGAACAAAGAATAAATGAAAATACCTCAAATTTGACGATCAAACAATAAATGAAAATACCTCAAATTTGACGATCAAAGAATAAATGAAAATACCTCAAATTTGACGAACAAACAATAAATGAAAATACCTCAAATTTGACGAACAAACAATAAATGAAAATACCTCAAATTTGATGAACAAACAATAAATGAAAATACCTCAAATTTGACGATCAAAGAATAAATGAAAATACCTCAAATTTGACGAACAAACAATAAATGAAAATACCTCAAATTTGACGAACAAACAATAAATGAAAATACCTCAAATTTGACGATCAAACAATAAATGAAAATACCTCAAATTTGATGAACAAACAATAAATGAAAATACCTCAAATTTGACGATCAAAGAATAAATGAAAATACCTCAAATTTGATGATCAAACAATAAATGAAAATACCTCAAATTTGATGAACAAAGAATAAATGAAAATACCTCAAATTTGATGAACAAAGAATAAATGAAAATACCTCAAATTTGATGAACAAACAATAAATGAAAATGCCTAAAACTTGACGACCCGAGACTAAATGAAAATATCTAAAATTTGACGATCGAAGAATAAATGAAAATACCTCAAATTTGACGACCCAAGAGATTCAACAAAAACTGGACACTATATTTTACTGCACATTGTACATATCGACGGTGAAATTAAAAAACCTCGTATCTCAATTTTTGGGGGGTTTGAGTTAGATACATAATTTTCCCTGCCACCTTCCACCAAAAGCTCGTATTTCTAACGACTTTCTATCTGGGGTAAAATAATGAGGTTGTGATAATAGAAGAAAAACTCGTAAGTTCCAAATTCAGATCTAGTTTTTAAAAAATTGTATCTTCGTTCTTTTAGAGTCTAAAACTTTTTTTTTTTAAAGTAATTTTAACGAAATGCAGGACTAAACTCGCAATGTCTTAAACAACATATTCATCATAGTTAATCCCGCCCATGGGGATACCGGGGGGTCGTTTTCGTACAAATAGTTCCCCACCTTCTGGAAGTTCTGTGCTTGTGAACTTCCTCTAATTCTGTTACTCTCTTTGACTCTGCCTTTACCCTTTACTTACTGTCATCTACTATCTTTCTATCTCACTGGTCCATTCTCCTGCCTTTTTTCTATAAATTCTTACAAAGATTTCTTCAGCCGAAGTTGGACATGCTGGGCCTAACCATTTCTTAGTCTGGCGCATAACGGCAGCATGACGCATCTACGCTCATATGCACCCCTGGAAACTGTTTGAGTGAACGAAAGAAGAAGAAGAAGATCATAGTTTAATCAATTGTGGTCAACATGGTTAATTTAAAAACTTTTTTTTTTCATTTTTCTCAAAACCACCAAAATTGAGATACGAGGTTTTTTTAATTTCACTGACAATATTATCTCTTTGTTTACAAAACCTTGTTCACAGTACAAATATCAATACAATGTTGATGCTCCTACTAAACTGCCAAGCCATTCAACGTAAAAACACACCATGAGCAACTGCATCAGCAATACATCAGTATTCACATATGTGCATGCTTGTGTGTGTAGGTGTACATGCCTGCGTGCGTGTGTGTGTGTGGTGTAGAAGATGTATGTGGAAAAACTCAAGAATATTTTTTCGACCTGCAAACTAAACACCATACATAACATAACATACATATTAGCATAGCAGGGCTGCCAACCCTAAATTTGTGAATCAGGGACAAACGACTCTGAAATCAGGGACACAGCCTGATTTTCAGGGACATTTTAATAATGATCAGAAATTAAGTACAGTACCCACCACAACTTGACATAACAACGGCGCACATCATCCCTACCACCAGACTTTATCGAAAAATCACACGCACAAATTTCACAAAAAGGGTAAGTTTCGCCTTTTCTTTCTGACACAATGAAAGGCCATTTTATCCGTGTATGTCTCTCGAAATAAACAGGAACGCTTTGAAACTTTTTCTTTCTTAGAAGAAGAATCATCTTCACACGACCGTTTAGACGCCATTTTTTCAACATTGACTAAACTGGCTACAACAGCCAATGAAATTTGGCTACAACAGCCAATGAGAATTGATTTCACTGAAGATTTAACCAATCAGAATAACTCTGTAAAGAAGTTGATAGCGTATGATAAAAATAGGCGCAAACCATGATCTGTGGCGTGAACTGAAACCTAGCGCTATGTAAGCGGTAGACAGGCGGAAAAAATGCACGCTTCCACGATTTTCCGGGACGGTCATTCAAAAATCGGGACAAACGGGACGGGTCATGCTTTTCGCAAAAATCCGGGACAAATACGGCTACGCAGGGACGGTTGGCAGCCCTGGCATAGCCAAGTAAGAAAATATATACACATTAATAAAGAAAGAAAAAAAGCCACAACTCAAGCTAAAAATTATACAGCAGCCAACCCAAACACAACAACAAATAATCAACAAAAATAATGTATTGACAGCAAAACATACCATGGATTCAGAAAATTAAATAATAAAGTAAAACCACAAAAATTAAATAATAAAATGAAAC
>CM065713.1:3169518-3179518 GCA_017654935.2 Phymorhynchus buccinoides
CTGTTGCATTTGTACCATAGTGTTCATGTGTTTTTTCGGCTGTTGGGATGATCCCTGGATGTCTTTTTAGCCAGGGTACGACAACAAACAACACCAAAACCAGAAGCCTGTATGTTGTTTGCTGTTCTTGGCCTTGGCGATGAATAATAGGTGATAAATAATTAGAATACCATATTTTTCAGACCATAAGGCGATACTTTTTTTCTCTCCGCAAGACAGAGACCCCTTATAATATGACTGATAATATTGTAAGAAAATATAATAACAGATCTGAATTTTTTTTTTGGTGGGGGTGGGGGGGGGGGGGAGATGAACACAAAAACACTGAAAGTTCCAATTTCTGGTTAAAAACCCCTGAAAAGAGTTGCAGCAACGGAGTTATCAGCGTAGAGAGCCATCGTATAAGGAATCAATGATTCCAATCACATAATCGATTGTGAGTGCGTGTGTGTGTTTGCATGTCTGTGTGTGTGTGTGTGCGCACGCGCGCGCATGATTGTACAAGTGTATGTTTGTGTAAGTGTGTGTGCGTTTCAGTGAGAATGTGTTTGATGAAATGTGTGCATGTCTGTGTGCAAGAACGTGTGCACGTACGTGTGTGTGTGTGTCTGTTGTGTGTGTGTGTGTGTGTGTGTGTGTGTGTGAGTGTTTCAATGCTGATTATAAAGTGCTTTGCGCTCGATAAAAAGCGCTATATAAGTGTCCGTTTATTATTATTACAGTGGAACCTCCCTTATAAACTCCCTCCCACATAAGACCGCCTTCTCTGAGACATTGCCCTTCTTTGTAATATCAGTTATTGGGATTTGCGAGTGTGATATTGCTTTTATCCTATCTCAAGTGGTTTGCTGTTTATCACACGAGGTATTAATATTACCTCCCTCATAACACCCCTCCTTTACAAGAGCTCATTTTGGATGATTTTTGAAAAGTCTTATAAGGGAGGTTCCACTGTATTATGATAAACAAAATATAATAAATAATAATAATTTAATTCATTTTAGAGAAGCGACGCCTGTCCCTCGCGAGGCTCCAGGCGCCATTACAGAGATAAACACAACAGGCTTAACCCTCTCAAGGCTGCAGAACCGAAATCTGCCCAATTTATTTTCTTCCCTGGTGGCCGATGACGCCGATTGCGCCCGCTGAACGCCAGGTCTAGTACGTTCACTTTCACTTTCTCCCTACCCACAATGCAATATACTAAGTTAGTTCTTCCTGTTTCTGACACTCCCGGGTCGGTTTTTTGGTCTTTACAGCAAGGGAAAGCACCGAATAGTCTTTTTGAACGGATTTTTCAAAGTGACACCAAATTTTTGTTTTTTTGCCACGTGACGTGAGCAGTATTGACCTGGTTGGATGTTTGGAGTGCCATTACGGATTTTTTTCTTCTAATTCATGGTTTGTTGTGTGACATTGTGTTAGCTTTCAATTGAAAGTATCATCATTGCTATTCAATATGCATCTTTCAGAAATGAAATGTGAGTTTGACTTTATTTTGGGTGATTTTTTTAAAATAAAAGATTTGGTGTGACGTTCGGAGTTACTCCCCTTCTCTTATGCAATAGGATCGATTCTCGGTTTGATTGATCGGGAGGCATAGGGTTAAGAGAGAAGAAAAAGGAGACATACAAGATTAAAACATTAAAAAACTTTGACATCGTAAGAACAAGATATGATTAGAAAACATCAAAATGAAATACATGCAGGGAACATTATACCCCCAGCCCCTCCACTCTCTCTCTCTCCATCCCCTTCCCTTTAACCCTTTTGCCGCCAGCCATTTTTTCAGCCAAAAATACCATTAAACTTAACTGGGTAGAGAAAATACATTATTTGCAATATTGGGAATTCCTTTGTGACGTGCATAACATTAGGCCTATCGTTACCTACCAAAATGAAGAAAATAGGCCCTGATTTGATGCCTTTTAGTGACATGGGTGTTAACACACTGTGGTGCTAAAATGCGACATTGGCGGTGAAAAGTGTTAATAAGAAGAAAAAGGAGACATACAAGATTTAAACATTAAAAAAACCCAAAAAAAACCAAAAAAAACCTTTGACATCGTAAGAACAAGATATCATTAGCAAACATTAAAATTAAATGCATGCGGGGAACATATACCCCCAGCCCCCTCCACTCTCTCTCCATCCCCTTCCCCTTCCCTTTAAACCATTCCCCACCTTTCTCTAATTTACTTGTAGCGGTGCCATAGCCGATGAGGTTTAACCGAGGCGTGGTCACCGCTACAGCTATCTGTATTAATTTTAAAAAATCGGGACTTTACTGGTGTTGCACTGCCTCCGGGCATTGCCTCCATTGTTTGTTCCCACCATATTTGTATTTACAAATGTATTTACAAATGTCCCATATGTGTCTGATTCAGACCAAGAGGACGTAAAACTCCATTTTCTCTCTCTCTCACCATCCCCACCTCTAAACCAAATTTATAACATACTTGTGGCAGTACCATAGCCGATGAGGGTTTAACCGAGGCGTGGTCACCGCTACAGCTATCTGTATTATTTAAAAAATCGGGACTTACTGGTTTCGTACTGCCTCCGGGCATTGCCTCCAGTATATTGTTCCCACCATATTTGTATTTACAAAATGTCCCATATGTGTCTGATTCAGACCAAGAGGACGTAAAACTCCATTTTCTCTCTCTCTCACCATCCCCACCTCTAATTTATAACATACTTGTGGCGGTGCCATAGCCGATGAGGTTTAACCGAGGCGTGGTCACCGCTACAGCTATCTGTATTAATTTTAAAAATCGGGCCCACTTTTTACCCTCCACTTTACTGGTTTCGTACTGCCTCCGGGCATTGCCTCCAGTATTTGTTCCCACCATATTTGTATTTACAAATGTCCCATATGTGTCTGATTCAGACCAAGAGGACGTAAAACACCATTTTCGTCGTCCCTCTCTCACCATCCCCACCTCTAATTTATAACATACTTGTGGCGGTACCATAGCCGATGAGGTTTAACCGAGGTGTGGTCACCGCTACAGCTATCTGCATTAATAACAAAATTGGGACTTTACTGGTTTCGTACTGCCTCCGGGCATTTGCCTCCAGTATTGTTCCCACCATATTATTTTGTATTTACAAATGTCCCATATTTGTCCGATTCAGACCAAGAGGACGTTAAATCACCACTTTCTTCACCATCCCCACCTTGTTGATGAGGTATTTCATCTCCCTCTCCAGGGCGTAGATTCTGCCCCCGATGGTCTCCACCAGCAGAGTGGGGTTTTCGTGGTCGCCCAGTTTCTCCTGCTCCTTCAACGCCTCGTCCCTCCACGCCTGTAACACACACATAAAGTACGTTCCATTGCGTTCACTTTCTAAACGATGACGGTGACCGATTAAAGGCGATGGCAAATATATACTGACCTTAACCCTTTTGTTGCCAGCCATTTTTCAGCCAAAAAATGCCATTAAACTTACCTGGGTAGAGAACAAAATCTTTCTGCTGTATTGGTGATTCTTCTGTGACATATTTAAAATAAAGCCTATCCTTACCTCCCAAAATTAAGAGAATAGGGTCATTGGATAACAGACCCTGATTTGATGCCTTTTAGTGACATGGGTTTGTTAAATCATTGTGGGGCATAAAAGGGTTAAAAATACGTTGGCGGTGAAAGGGTTAAAAAATACATCCCTTTCGTACATCCAGCGATCCGACTTCTGTCCGTTTTCACTTCACAATGGCAATTCTTACTCACAGACACGCATCTATGATGCAAAAATCCCACATCTGACGCATTGGAACTTTGGCAAGTGCGTCACAAAATGCAACAAATTTATAACCTGGTGCACAGTTTTTCCACACAAAAAACAAATGCTATAAAAAATATAAAGAGAGACTTTGTAAAACATTCAGGTGACCCTCTAAAAATCTAGAGGCAGATTTTGTGCGCTGATTCTGACCCCTTTGGTTTCAAAGGTAGAATTAACACTAACACTCATTCATAAACCTAACACTCCACCCCCCAATTTTTTCAACAGATTTACACTCAGGCATCAGAATAGTCTGAAGTCCAATCCTCTGAAAACCGCGGTAAAAGGGCTATCTAGGCCCTAGACTGAAGAGGGACAACATTGAAACGAATTCTGAATACCACCAAAAAGGTTTTGTACAGTGATAAATCACTTTAAAATGCTATTTAACACAAAGGATAACACTCAATAAAAAGGCAAAACCTCTGACAAAAGAAGCCAATCCTCTATCATAAATTCTTAATCCTCTGACAATTCTGATGCCTGTACACCGATCTAAAAAAAAAAATGACCTGTGGGGTCATCAAATGAGTATTCATTACAATATTAACGACAGTTAATGTAATACACTTACGTTGGTCTCGTTGACGAGCTTCTCCAGCGTATTGAGCTCGACGGGGGTGAAGATGGGGTCCTCGGGGTCGGTCATGTTGTGCACGGTCCTCATGAAATGCTCGGTGGCATTGAGGTGATGCTTGAGGGCGGCCAGAGCCTTTGGTCGCTCCTCCTTCTCGTACACCCGGTGCGTCACGTTGCGCAGCGCGGCCTTCAGCTCGGCCACCTTGTCTGTGAACACCTGACCAAACGAAAGGAGAATCGGGCAAGGTGTGAGATTGAGAAATCGTTGCACGCGACTTTGTCCGTGAACACCTGAGGAATTAAAGGAGAATCGGGCAAGGTGTGAGATTGAGAAATCGTTGCACGCGACTTTGTCCGTGAACACCTGAGGAATTCTTCTTCTTCTTTGTTCGCTCAGACAGTTTCCTGTCTTGTCACATGAGCGTAGATGCGTCAAGCTGCCGATATGCGCCCAACTAAGAAATAGTTAGGTCCAGCATGTCCGACTTCGGCTGAAGAAATCTTTGTAAGAATTTATAGAATAAAGGCAGGAGAATGGACCAATAAAATAGACTGATAGCACATGACAGTAAGCAAAAGGAAAAGGCAGAGTCAAAGAGAGTGACAGATTAGAGGAAGTTACAAGCACAGAACTTCCAGAAGGTGGGGGAACTATTTGTACAAAAGACCCCCCGGTATCCTCACGGGTGGGCCCTGAGGAATGAAAGGAGAATTAGGTGTGAGATTGAGAAATCGTCACATGCGACTTTATCCGTGAACACCTGAGCAGGGTTCCCAGGGCTTTCAGCTATCCCCAAGTAAGGACCTTGTAAGGACCTGTAGGCCTAAGGATAATCTCCATCTTTTAGCAAACGATCTTGAAAGGGACACTTTCCCAGCATTGTGAACAATGTCTAAGCAGATACAGGGTTCCCAGGGCTTTCAGCTATCCCCAAGTAAGGACCTTGTAAGGACCTGTAGGCCTTAGGATAATCTGCATCTTTTAGCAAACGATCTTGAAAGGGACACTTTCCCAGCATTGTGAACAAGGTCTAAGCAGATAGAAAAACTATGGCTGACACAGATATACGCGTTTAATCGCAAAACGACACCAGGATAAAGAACGAGATTTCAGTCCAATTTCTCTTGACAACTCACCGTGCGTCGTTCGTCTGCTAAGCGGTCAGTTGAAACGGGAAGGTGGGGGAGGGGGTAAGGTGAAGTAGATGCCGAGCGATGTTTCTCAAGTGTAAAATCACTGCTTCTGCAATGTATTTTGAGTATGGTCTTGCTGCTCAAGGCAGTTTCTTACAGTCCTGACGACTTGTAAGGACCTTGAAATGAATGTAAGCACTTGTAAGGCCTTACTTGGAGATTTCAATTGGTCAAGACTTATAAGGACTGGTAAGGCCCCTATGAACTCTGCTGAGGAATGAAAGGAGAATTGGGTGTGAGAAATCGTCGCACGCAACTTTGTTTTTCTGTTAGCTTGTCAGCGAACACCTAACATTACATTATTTAGGTACATTATTATTATTATAGTCACAGAGGCGTCTCTGTGAAATTCGGGTTGCTCCCACCTGGAGAGCGCGTCGCAGCCAGAGACATGCCACCCATTTTTTTGTTTTTTTTGCATGCGTTGTTTGTGTGACTGATGAGGAAGGAATGGGGGGGGGGAGGGTAAATTTTGACCAAATGACAACTTTTTCGTTGCCACTGGGTTTAATGTGTGCTAAGTGCATGGGCACACAGGACCTCGGTTTATCGTCTCATCCGAAAGACTCCACGTTCAGACCATAAGGCCTAGTGCAAAGTGAGAGGAAAAATCCCCTGTACCCAGGTTCGAACTCGGGTTTACTTGACACGAAGCGAACACACTACCACTGTGCCACTCTACACAGGAGAGCACTTCGTGAAAATTGGGAGTTGTTTACTTCCATTACTCAGTCAAATACCATAGCAACAATGCAACAATGGTGTCGAAGCTTGAAATCACAGGATGCGAGTCAGCGACTTGCAAAAATTTATAATAAAATTAAAAAAGGGGCGGCCAGTAGCCACAAACTGATAAAACTTGCAAAATGTGACGTAAAAATATAAATTACATACATTTTTAGAATGACGCACAGTGTTCTAAGTGCTGTATGTCTGCTCAAATATACGAGTCGATAGGCTACGAGAGCTGATGGTAGAGTGACTTCCCCTGTTTGACCGATTGAATTAGGCAAGATCACTCCCACACCCCATGAAATTACTCCCCTTAATTATTTCCGAACAATTCCTATTACAAGTCACAAGTCAAGTGACAAGTCACACAATTTATCGTCCAAACAACATGGATACACATCTGTGGTGGCACAAAAAAGATAAAACGGTGAATAAATAAGATCACAGCTCAAATATTAAAACAGAACGTTCACGCAACTGAACCCAAGCGCACACAAACCGCAGCAACTCCACCGCCCCCACAAAATTAATCATCCGGACCACCCCCTCCCTCCCCTTCTCCTCCCCCCCCCCCAAAGCAAGCAAGGTGTGAATGTAATGAAGAAGGCTTAACTCATTCCATGCTGGCCAGTTGCTTCCCTTTGCAAGCGTTCTGTACTGGCCGATTTGCATAGGTTGCCCAAAAAATTGTTTTCTAAATAATGGTAACAGATAGAAACGTGACATTTTGGCAATATGTACACAATATACAGGACTAACACCTGCAACAGTTTCAAGGCATCCACTTGATTAGCTTTGATTTGTGATATTTTAAAATAAATGCATGGTTTGTCAAGCCAGGCACACTCATAATAGCGAAAATATAATTTTAAGGTCCCAAAATAGCCTACAGCCAGTCGAAGTAAGCTTGTATTAATATAAAAAAAATCGGGACTTTACTGGTTTCGTACTGCCTCCGGGCATTGCCTCCAGTATTGTTCCCACCATATTTGTATTTACAAATGTCCCATATGTGTCTGATTCAGACCAAGAGGACGTAAAACTCCATTTTCTCTCTCAGCCTACAGCCAGCCAGTCAGTGTCAGAGGCATGAATGAAACGTAGTAGTAGCCCTCTGAGCCACTTTGAAGCACGCATGACTGTTAACCTATGAACTATGAATTTTTAAAGTTCACATGCGATATCCCGTTACCTTAGTAACGAGGCGTTGTGTGCATGCCCTGCGACGAGAGCGCAGGTTAGCATAGAAAGAGTTAAGACTGTGTCTCTCAATCTGAAAATCATTGCGTAGCTTTCCAACAAACTGAAAGGTCCGTGAATCAAATGGTTTGTCCATCGGACATTGAAGCCTCAGAGACACAATAGCTCCATTCTTCTTTGCAACCCTGATCCAAGAACAAATCACCGAAATGGTACAGTGGAACCTCCCTTATAAGACCCCCCATTATAAGACTCCCTCCCCATATAAGACCCCCCATTATAAGACTCCCTCCCATATTAGACCCCCCATTATAAGACTCCCTCCCATATAAGACCTACTTTTCCGAGACATTGCCCTTCTTTGTAAGTATGAAAATTACCTCCCTTATAAGACTCCCTCCCAAAAGGTTAATTATGCTTTTCGTCCTCTCGGCCAAAGCCATATGGGACATTACGTTCTACTTTTAGTTATTTGGAAATGGGGGGAAGGGGAAGAGAAAAAAGCTGTTTTTTATTTTACTTTAGATATTAGAATCCATATAAGACCCCCCATTATAAGACTCCCTCCCATATAAGACCTACTTTTCCGAGACATTGCCCTTCTTTGTAAGTATCAAAATTACCTCCCTTATAAGACTCCCTCCCATATAAGACCCCCCATTATAAGACTCCCTCCCATATAAGACCTACTTTTCCGAGACATTGCCCTTCTTTGTAAGTATCAAAATTACCTCCCTTATAAGACTCCCTCCCATATTAGACCCCTCATTATAAGACTCCCTCCCATATAAGACCTACTTTTCCGAGACATTGCCCTTCTTTGTAAGTATCAAAATTACCTCCCTTATAAGACTCCCTCCCATATAAGACCCCCCATTATAAGACTCCCTCCCATATAAGACCTACTTCTCCGAGACATTGCCCTTCTTTGTAAGTATCAAAATTACCTCCCTTATAAGACTCCCTCCCTTATAAGACCCCTCATTATAAGACTCCCTCCCATATAAGACCTACTTTTCCGAGACATTGCCCTTCTTTGTAAGTATCAAAATTACCTCCCTTATAAGACTCCCTCCCATATAAGACCCCTCATTATAAGACTCCCTCCCATATAAGACCTACTTTTCCGAGACATTGCCCTTCTTTGTAAGTATCAAAATTACCTCCCTTATAAGACTCCCTCCCTTATAAGACCCCTCATTATAAGACTCCCTCCCATATAAGATCTACTTTTCCGAGACATTGCCCTTCTTTGTAAGTATGAAAATTACCTCCCTTATAAGACTCCCTCCCATATAAGACCCCCCATTATAAGACTCCCTCCCACATAAGACCTACTTTTCCGAGACATTGCCCTTCTTTGTAAGTATCAAAATTACCTCCCTTATAAGACTCCCTCCCATATTAGACCCCTCATTATAAGACTCCCTCCCATATAAGACCTACTTTTCCGAGACATTGCCCTTCTTTGTAAGTATCAAAAATTACCTCCCTCATAAGACCCCTCCCTTTTAACCCTTTCACCACCAATGTCGCATTTTAGCACCACAATGGTTTAACCCCCATGTCACTAAAAGGCATCAAATCAGGGCCTGTTATCCAAAGACCCTATTTTCTTCATTTTGGGAGGTAAGGACAGGCCTAACGTTAAATATGTTACAGAGGAATTCCCAATACTGCAGATATTTTATTGTCTCTACCCAGTTAAGTTTCATGGTATATTTTGGCTGAAAAATGGCTGGCGGCGAAAGGGTTAAGACCCCATTTTGGATGGTTTTTTAAGGTCTTATAAGGGAGGTTCCACTGTATTGGCCTTTTCTCTTTCAAACTCAGCTTACCAACCTGTTCAAACTGCTTGCGATCTCACCACGCGGTCGCTTTGACGCCATCTTGAAACAGAATGACTGCGAACCGGAATGACTTTTCAACGCATTGTTTCAAAAGCATCGCTTACCGACGCAACTGAAGTAGTGCTGCTGTTTTTCTTTTATGATTTTTTGTCCGATTTTTTCCCCCCCGTCGCCGTAATCATATAGTAAAAAGCCAAGTGTCCGTCCGTGTGTGTGTCTGAAACACGAAACGGGCCTTATAACTCCGCTGTTTTTCGACAGAATCCCTTCAAATTTGCTGTGAGCCCTGACGGGGCGATGGCAACGGCAACCGAGGCGGCCGTGTCATTTGCGCGGTTCGGCAAATGCGCGAAACGCGCATCCGCCAGCCTCTCGGCGCCCATATCTCCAGTGTTTCTGGACCGATTGCCTTCGAATTTGGCAGGAAGATCACCGGGGACGGCGACTATCCGTGTACCAACCCGGAAGCGAATCAGTTCAGAAACGCGCGCGCTATACGACTCCGCCGTTTCTTAACCGAATCGCTTCAAATTTGCTGTACTCGGCGTTACCAGTACTTGGCGTTACCGTTACTAGGCGTTACCGTTACTAGGCGTTACTGGGAATCGGCGTTGCGCTAGTTATCGTAATTTGACTTTTGGTTGGTAAAAATTACG
>CM065713.1:3182018-3209518 GCA_017654935.2 Phymorhynchus buccinoides
AAGAATGAATTATCACGAAATCCATACTCACCTTTGGTTCTTCCTTCTTCTCCTCCTCCTCCTTCTTCTCCTCTTTCTTCCCGTCTTTCTCTCCCGTCTGTTCCTCTTTCTTCTTCTCCTCTCCCTCCTTGTCTTTCTCTTCTTCTCCTTTTCCTTCGTCTTCGTCCTTCTTCTCCTCTTCTCCTTCCTTGCTGTCGTCCTTTTTCTCGTCCTTTTCGTCTTCTTTTTCTGCCTTTTTCTCCTCTTCCGGTGGCGTTTTTCCCTTTTCTTTGTCCTCCGTCTTTTCCGTTTGTTCCTCCTCTTTCTTCTCGTCCTTGGGATCTTCTTGGGGTTGCTCCCCCTTTGTCTCCGCCTTTAATGCAGAAAAAAAAGAAACGTTTGAAAAAGACATTCAGGAAAGAATTGTACATGTAGAGAAACGAACAAAATGAATCTCTCTCCATATGTGATCCAGCACCATGAAAGGGACATTAAGTGTCAAACTGACCATTTACACATTTGAAAAGAATTGTACATGTAGAGAAATGAACAAAATGAATCTCTTTCCATATGTGATCCAGCACCATGAAAGGGACATTAAGTGTCAAACTGACCATTTACACATTTGAAAAGAATTGTACATGTAGAGAAACGAACAAAATGAATCTCTCTCCATATGTGATCCAGCACCATGAAAGGGACATTAAGTGTCAAACTGACCATTTACACATTTGAAAAGAATTGTACATGTAGAGAAACGAACAAAATGAATCTCTCTCCATATGTGACCCAGCACCATGAAAGGGACATTAAGTGTCAAACTGACCATTTACACATTTGAAAAGAATTGTACATGTAGAGAAACGAACAAAATGAATCTCTCTCCATATGTGATCCAGCACCATGAAAGGGACATTAAGTGTCAAACTGACCATTTACACATTTGAAAAGAATTGTACATGTAGAGAAACGAACAAAATGAATCTCTTTCCATATGTGACCCAGCACCGTGAAAGGGACATTAAGTGTCAAACTGACCATTTACACATTTGAAAACTTCAGACAATTCTCTTTCTATTGGTACAAGGGCCATTCTTGTATCTTTTTCCATTCCAGAGTTATGAGCGTTTAAAGTTAGCTGGGTGAGCATCGGCCACTATGAGAAAACACTATGAGAAAACACTCTCTAAAGTCTAGCCTAGCTGAAGAAAATGCGTTGACCTACTCGTTTTAAAACACTTACAAGACCATTTACATTAAAAGATTATCCTTTACAAATATGAAAGATAAGATTAACGTTAGAGAACACAAAAATACCCATAACTCAAAATTGACAAGAAAAAAATGAGATTTTTGACTTTTGCAAGCCTGTTGCGAGAAACTAGCCCAGCGACTTAATGTCCCTTTTGTGGTGCTGGGTCACATATTTGAAACCTGCAATTATGGAGGGGAGGTGGGGGGTGGGGTAGGGGGTGATTTTGTAAATATCGGAAATGACATTTTTGTTTTATTAAACCGGTATTCTAGGTTTAAAAGAAATGTGTTATGCCATGACTGAGTGAGAGAGAGAGAGAGAGAGAGAGAGAGAGAGAGAGAGAGAGAGAGAGAGAGAGGAGAGAGAGAGAGAGAGAGAGAGAGAGAGAGAGAGAGAGAGAGAGAGAGAGAGAGAGAGAGAGAGAGAGAGAGAGAGAGACAGAGAGAGAAAGGACAGAGACAGCGTGAGATAGAGAAAAATAAAATGGGGGGGGGGGGAGAGAGAGAGAGAGAGAGAGAGAGAGAGAGAGAGAGAGAGAGAGAGAGAGAGAGAAGAGAGAGAGAGAGAGAGGGAGAGGAGGGGGGGGGAGAGAGAAACAGAGAGAGGCTCAGCCAAAGAAAGAGAGACAGAGACAGACGGACGAACAGACAACAAAAGGCAGAGACAGCGAGAGACAGAGACAGAGCAACAGTCGGCTACAAACACAGAAAAATACTCACACTGACGCCGAAACACACATGCACAGACAGAGAGATGAAGAGGAATAACCCTGATATGCTGGCTTTTGCTCCAAGTCTAACATAATCAAGAGAGTTATACCCCCAGACCATTTTGCCAGATTGGCTCTATCAGTTGTCTTTTTCATGTCATGATTTGCCCAATGATTTTTTCTTTGATTTTCTCTGGCAGTCATGGGGTTAAGGAATCCCATATTGCATTGGAATGCTTTTAATATATAGGAAGACGCGAGCACAACTGCATAGCCAGTAAAAACAGATAGAGAGGCAGAGAGAGAGATAAAGAGAGAGAGAGAGAGAGAGAGAGAGAGAGAGAGAGAGAGAGAGAGAGAGAGAGAGAGAGAGAGAGAGAGAGAGAGAGAGAGAGAGAGAGAGAGAGAGAGAGAGAGAGAGAGAGAGAGAGAGAGAGAGAGAGATTAACCCTTTCGCTGCCAGACATTTTTCAGCCAAAAAATACCATTAAACTTAACTGAGTAGAGAAAAAAGAATATCTGCAATATTGCTAATTCCTCTGTGACATATATAACATTAGGCCAATCCTTACCTCCCAAAATTAAGGAAACAGGGTCTTTGGATAACAGGCCCTGGTTGGATGCCTTTTAGTGACATGGGTGTTAACCTTTTCACCGCCAATGTCGCATTTATGCACCACAATGGTTTAACACCCATGTCACTAAAAGGCATCAAGTCAGGGTCTGTTATCGGAAGACCCTTTTTTCTGAATTTCAGGAGGTAAGGGTAGACCTAATGTTGTGCATGTCACAGAGGTATTGCCAATGTAGCAAATTGGTTTTTGTTTGTGGCTCAAGCCACAAACCTATAACTCACTTTGTCGGTCGGTCGGTCGGTCGGTCGGTCGGTCGGTCCAAAATTGTTGCACATTTTGACAAAATGTCGCACTTCAAATCGAGGCTACACTTCAAATTGAGGCCGCTCTTTAACATGATGTATTTTAAAAGCGTACAAAATAATAAACATACGTAATACAGACACTACAACAGACACGACGAGTATGCGGTGCTTCTTTTGATGAATATAAGTAGGATACATAGTTTTAAATGTTTTCCAAAAGATATAAAAAGTTACGAAATGGTGCAGAGATAACATTCTGGTTTACAGATTAAAATTATTGAAAAGCCAGGGGAGGTGACTCATGGTTGGAGTGGTAAAAATAGACCGTATGCCACAAACTATTGCGATTTCGCGCTTGTTTCTCTACCCAACTAAGCTTAATGGGTTTTTTTTTTTTTGGGGGGGGCTGAAAAATGGCTGGCGGCGAAAGGGTTAAACCATTGTGGTGCTAAAATGCGACGTTGGCAGTGAAAGGGTTAAGCTAGACCGCAATATCTTTTTTTAACCCTTTCACCGCCAATGTCGCATTTTAGCACCACAATGGTTGAACACCCATGTCACTAAAAGGCATCAACCAGGGCCTGTTGTCCAAAGACCCTGTTCTCTTAATTGTGGGAGGTAAGGATAGGCCTAATGCTATACATGTCACAGAGGAATTCGCAATATTGCAGATAATTTTTTTTTCTCTACCCAGTTAAGTTTAATAGTATTTTTGGGCTGAAAAATGGCTGGCGGCAAAAGGGTTAAACTGTAGTGTCTTCAATGCTGAGTTTGCCGTTTTTTTCAAATTCTACAAATTTCAAATTAAATGCATCAGTATTCCATTTTGATTAACAGATTCCCCCCCCCCCCCCTGTCTCAGAGAAGTAGGTCTTATGTGGGAGGGAGCCTTATAATGGGAAGTCTTATAAGGGAGGTTCCATTGTATTATTGAATGCATGTGTTTAACCCTTTCACCGCCAATGTCACATTTATGCACCACGATGGTTAACCCAATGACTCCCAACCATTCGAACCGGGAATCGATCCCAGTTCCCGAGAGATGGGAATTAACTCTGAACGTCACACCAAATATTTTCATTAAAAAAATCACCCAGAATAAAGTCTAACTCACATTTCATTTCTGAAAGATGCATATTGAATAGCAATGATGATATTATTATTCCAAAGCTAACACACTGTCACACAACAAACCATGAATTGGAATAAAAAAAATCCGTAATGGCGCTCCGAGCATCGCGCCGAGTCAATACTGCGTCACGTCACGTGGAAAGAAGAAAATAATTTGGGGTCACTTTGAAAAATCCGTTCAAAAAGACTAGTGGGTGCTTTCCCTTGCTGTAAGAACCAAAAACGGACCAGCGAGTCAGGAACAGGAAGAACTAACTTAGTATATTGCATTGTGGGTAGGGAGAAAGTGAAAGTGAACGTACTAGACCTGGCGTTCAGCGGGCGCAATCGGCGCATACGGGCTGCATGAGTTGACAAAATTCGGTCGAATTTGGTGTCTGTGTCCTAGAGTGGGTTAAGAATGATAATTTAAAAAAAATGATAATTTAAAAAAAATGATAAAAACAAAAAATGAGCAAAACGAGCAAAACCATGTCTAAAGAAATGAAAATGAAATAAAGGAGAAAGAGAGAAAAACAAAAAGTTCAAACTTAAACCTTTTTCACATCCTCCTCCTCCTTGACTTTTGCCGATTTCCCCGATGGACCACCATCGGTCTCTGTGGATCGGTCAGAACCGGTCTGCTCCGGTTCTGACTGGTTCTGGCCGGTGGGGGTTGACGTAGAGTCAGTGGCGTTGTCAGTACGGTCGTTGTTTTTGTCAATATCTGCATGCTGGGGGGGTAGGGGTAGACGGGAGGGGTAGAGGCGGTCGAGGCAACACGTAAGTTGGACACAAAACAAACAACGCATGCAAGTGTCAACTAAAAAAAAAGAATTTTAACCCTTTCACCATCAAACATTTTTCAGCCAAAAAATACCATTGAACTTGTCCGGGTAGAGAATTTTTTTTTATCTACAATATTGGGAATTCCTCTGTGACATGTATAACATTAGGCATACCCTTACCTCCCAAAATTAAGAAAACAGGATCTTCGGATAACAGGCCATGGTTTGATGCTTTTTAGTGACATGGGTGGTAAACCATTGTCGTGCAAAAATGCGGTGAAAGGGTTAAAAAGCCAACAGAAAACCCCCCCAATCAGCTTGCTTGCTTTTTTAACCCCTTTGACTGCCAGAGAAAATTAAAGACAAAATCATTGGGCAAATCATGCCACGAAAAAGACTAACCGATAGAGCCAATCTGGGGAAAAAAATGGTCTGGGGATTTTACTCTCTTGACTGTGTTTAGAGCAAAAGCCAGCATGTCAGGGTTATTCCTCTTCATCTGATGACGTCATCAGTGATGTCGTTAGGTCAGTACGTAATACGTTGGTGGCAGTCAAGGGGTTACACAAAACCTTGCCTGCTTTTTTGTTCAATGCTGTTTGTGAGTTATTAAAAGAACAATAAATGAATTTTTAAAAACTGTAAGGTAGCTTGCCCTATCAACAAACAAAGTTGAATTTGTGGTGTTAAACAAAAATTAAGGGAATCAATCACATTGTTCATAAAAAAAATTGTTTGATTGACCGATTGATTTTTATTGACCGATTGATTGATTGATTTATTGATTGCTTGCAGGGCTCCCAGGGACCCCCAAATATTTGGGGGTCTATGAAGTACTAACATTCTAAAGGACACTCTAAAAGAATGTGCAGGGGGTCCCAGGGATGCACTAGAAACATTCTTGTTAGCATGCGCAATGCTACTGGGACACTCTATCCCGCCTCTAGGACCCTCTGTGCTGTAAGTGAAGGACCTCTTGTTTTGTGGGACGATTGGGAGCCCTGGATTGATTGATTGAGTGAATGATTGATTGGTAGATTGATCAGCATTGATCGATTGATAGAGAAACATGAGGGGGGGAAAGAAGAATCTCCACCAAAGAGCGAACCCAAACTGAGCAAGAACCAAAAAAAACCCACACAAACTAAGAGGAATTGCACAACAGTTACTACTGTACTTTTCGGACTATAAGGCGATACTTTTTTTTCCTAGACTGAGACCCCTGCACCTTACAAGGGTCAAACCTGACAATTTTCAAAAAACGGAAATGTGACCCCCCCCCCCGTGCTGAGCACTTTTAACAATCTAAAGCAATTTGGATGCATAATCGGGGCTCTTACACAATGGCAATCAGGTTTTCGCTTACAGCAAAGCTGGGTTTTTTTCCAGTTTATATTATTTTGTTGTTGAAAATTAAAAAAAAAAAAGGAATTCCTTCTGTACTGAACACACCAGGTCAGTCAACTTTCTTGCACCATTCGCGATGCTCCACTCCTCCCGTGTCTTTACTGTCTAGCCAGTCCCATGATGCTCCACTCCTCCCGTGTCTTTACTGTCTAGCCAGTCCCATGATGCTCCACTCCTCCCGTGTCTTTACTGTCTAGCGAGTCCCACTCACTGGGCCACTGCCATTTGTTTTTAACCTTAGCGTCAATGGCAGACACATCCGTGTTTTCTTGAACGAACGGCATCTTCGGCAGGCGAAGCTGAACTCCAGTACGGTCTCTTCTTTCTTATCTTTTTTCCTCCCTTTCTTTTCACAACTCGCAATGAAGACAAGTTTCGCATCTCACATTGTTGAAACTTTCAATGAAAGGAAATTGCGCTTCCTACGGGGTTCACACTTGGCCGAACACGGATCGGTAGTCACTTCCGTTTCCGTTAAACCGAAACTGGTTTCAATGCGGCAATCGCGTTTTCGCTTATCAGCAAGCCGTTTTCCTTCTTTTTTTTTTTGGGGGGGGGGGGGGGGGGGGGGGGATTTCGAAAAAAAACGGATTTCTGTCTTTACTGATTTTGATTTCCGTCCTAAAAGGAACAGGTTTAAGCCATGGCCTTATAATGTGACTGATAATATAGTAAGAAACTATAATAACAAAATCTGAATTTTGTGTAAAATTTGGGTGGGTGGGTGGGGGGTGGGTGGGTGGGGGGTGGGTGCGCCTTATAGTCCGTAAAATATGGTACAGTGGAACCTCCCTTATAAGACTCCCTCCCATATAAGACCTACTTCTCTGAGACACTGCCCTTCTTTGTAAGTATTAAAATGACCTCCCTTATAAGACCCCTCCCTTATAAGACCTCATTTTGGATGATATTTGAAGGTCTTATAAGGGAGGTTCCACTGTACTGTAAACAGAACAAAAAACAAAAATAGCAAAACTTGAGTAAAGCAGCCAGCAGAATAGAACACAAGTGAAGACATGACCTATTTCATTTAACCAGACATGAGATCAGAGGAAAGTGAAATGTCCTGAAAAGTTACCGGTGTGTGTGTGTGTGTGAGTGTGAGTGTGTGCATGTGTGTGTGTGTGTGCATGTGCATGTGTGTGTGTGTGTGTGTGTGTGTGTGTGTGTGTGTGTGAGTGTGAGTGTGTGCGTGTGTGTGTGTCTGGGGAGGGGGGGGGGGGGGGGTCTGGGGGACCGGTGTAAGCTCCAGCGAGGTCCAGAGGCAACGCCCTGGTGAAGCCTGAAGGTGCTGAAGCCTTTTTTTTTTAAATAGCCAAATTGAGGCTTAAAAATGAAGGCGGAAGTGGTGGTGGGTTGCATGATGAGTGAGCAAGATAGTGGAGAGCTGATGAATGATTGGGTGTGGTGTGAGAGTTCATATTTGTTTTAATGTAAATTTGGTGTGGTGTGAGAGTTACATATTTGTTTTAATGTAAATTTATGTTTCATATTTTGACTTTGATATATCTCATCTTATTTTACACGGTGGAAGACAAGTTTCCATGTGCGTTGTACAATGCCAATGGACAATAAAGAAACTTATGACGTATGACTTTTAGTGTGTGTGTGCGTGTGCGTGCGTGCGTGCGTGTGTGTGTGTGTGTGTGTGTGTGTGTGTGTGTGTGTGTGTGTGTGTCTTAAAGTACATCTTTGCCGAGCTTTCTAACGATTTATTCTCTGAACTAACTTTTTTAATCAATAAGTCATCTCCCCTCCCCCCATAAAAAGACAAGGAAAACCCCCCAGAAAAAACCCCAAAACAAATCTTCCCAAAGAACAACAAGAAAGTATAAAACAAAAACAACAATAGCACACAACAAAAAATCGAACATCGAAAACAACGTAAGAGACACACATATATTCCAGTTTCCACCCACCTTTTCTGCAGAAGGGTCTCCCTTGCCCTCGTCTTCCTCCTTCTTCGTTTTCCCCTCTTCGTCCTTCTTCTCTTCGTCCTTGCCGCCAAAGAGGCCGCCGAAGGCGTTGCCGATCTCTGCAGACGGCAAAAGGACAAACGAAAATGAGTTCTCAGCTCTTCTGTTAGAGAAGGTCACAGCTTGCTATATTAGTATATAGATCTGTCTAAAAAAAATTCAAATTCGCTGCACTGGTATTTGGTATATTCTAGTCACAGAGACTTATCTCTGTGAAATTCGGGCTGCTCTCCCCCGGAGAGCGTGTCACCGCAAGTGTAGTGCCTACCCTTTTTAGGGGGGGGGGGGGGGCACAGGGTGAGGAGGGGGTGTGGGCACACTTGGAAAACCTAGCTATCAATTTGGCCATACCAGGCAGCGGGATTTCTCCCTGCTCTTACCGACTTTCAACTGCCGTGGGATTTTTACGTGCGTAAAGCGCACGGGTCAGACTAGCTTTAAGTCCCCATCCGAAAGGACTCGACGTTCAGTTCGATTTTCCTGTCAAACTAGAAAGAAAGGGCGAGGCCGGGATTCGAACCCGGGTCACTCACGCTGCAGTCACGCATTACATTTAGCAGGCGAACGCCTTAACCACTCTGCCACCTTTCTCCCTAATGGGGGTCACAGCAAAGAAAAGACTGTATTATCATAGAATTTTTTTTTTTGGGGGGGGGGAGGAAGGGGAGAGGGAGGGGGGAGATTGGAAAGAGCTCACTAAAGCTGTTCAGTTCAGCAAATCCATGGTAGTATGACTGAGGTGGAAAAGTTCCTGAACTCATTCTGGACGAATTACGAGTATACTCGGAACAGGAGAACGCCAGTCAGGGCATACTTACGAGTATTCTTGGAACAGCAATTTTTCTTTGTCTAAAACCTGTCTAAATCCATGTTTTTTCAATCCAAACCACGTTTGTCGAGTTACATCTCTTCATCACTGTACCAGCTTTCGTTGTACTTATGTTTGGCACTTCTATCTTAATTTGTAATGTTAAAAATGTCACAAAAATCGTCCCTAGACAAGCCTCAGAAAATACTCCCAATACGTTTTCATTAACCCTTTCACCGCCAGCCATCTTTGAGCCAAACATTTCCATTAAAGGTATTTGGCTAAAGAAAAGATTTTGGCTGCAATATTGTGGGATTTCTCTGCGATACATTTAGAATGGGGTCAATCCTTACTACCCAAATTTAGGAACACAATATCGTTGAATAACAGACCCTGATTTCAAGAGTTTTAATGAAATGGGTGTTAAATCATTGTGGTGCATAAATGCGACATTGGCGGTGAAAGGGTTAACAGTGATAGTAATAACGAGACTAATGATTCTGATTTTGACCACGCTCTCAAAGCGAAAAATAAACTTGGATCAACCAGTAATGTTGTCCAAACTGAATCATTGACAGTGTGAGTGTTGTTGCGCTTCTTATTTGTTTACATTGTTTTTCTAGGCAGCCCCAGGCCAGTAATGAAGTTTACCTAAGGCAGTGACGTCCTGAAGGGGTCAAAACAATAACAATAAAAAATTCTGACAGGTAATCAAAAACGGTCACACACATAAATGTTCTCATCCCCTAGCTGGTGCATTTGTACCATAGCGTTCAGGTGCTTCCGCAAAAGGGGCATGTCAGAGTTTACGCCGTTTCAACATTTTGTTCTCTCAACGGAATTGAACACCCCTGGTTTAAGCGTTTCCTTTTTGACCCCCACAGTTTTGGGCACAGGGTCATTAAGTATTAGGTACTTTATAGTCACAGAGGCGTCTCTGTAAAATTCGGGTTTCTCCCACCTGGAGCCAGAGGCGCGCCACCCTATTTTTTTGGGGGGGCATGCAATTTTTTGTGTGACTGATGAGGAAGGAAGGTGAGGGTGCAAATTTTGACCAAATGACAACTTTTTCGTTGCCACTGGGTTTAATGTGTGCTAAGTGCACGGGCACACGGGAGCTCGGTTTATTGTCTCATCCAAAAGACTTTAGATCTAACATTTTTATGCACAGTAGATCGATAGTTAGTTTAGTGTACAAGATACGACTCAATTCATGGAAAACTAAATACTTGGAAACTAACTGTCTTTGTAGTGATAAATTATCAATTCATCACTTACTATTAGAATGCCCAGTATTGCTCTCTAAATATCGAATGATCAATATGGACTTTTTTCGTAAGTATGATAATACCAAGGATATTTTAAATGACGCAGAAATTGACATTACTGTAATTGCAAAAGCAATGCTGTCCTCAACTATTGGAAGACTACTGTAGAGGTTTTCTTTACTTTTTGTAATATGTCGTTCTTATGCATGTTATTCAGACCTGTTTACCCTTATAATGAAAAACCCGGAATTTGCCACCCCTGGAATTTGAGAACAAAAACCGGAATTCACATGATCTGTACACGACTCGCGATAAAGCGGTTTCTTCTTCTTCTCCTTTCCGCGAAATCGGCGTTAATTTTCAATATTGTGATGATTTCTTGGCTCAATTTTGCCAGAAAAGTTTTATTAGTAAATTCAGTCACTAATCTTAGTCAATTTTAGTATAAAACAAGCTGGAAAAAAGCAAAATACCTGGAAATGTCCACGATCGGACAGAAAAAATCACTCAGCCGCGGATCGGCGGATGTAAAGTTGCAACTCGGCGCCATCGCGATCAATTTTCACTTCATTTTCCGTTGAAAACTTCAAAATTCTCACATCATCGTATTTTCCAGTGATAATATAATGTAAATTGACTCATTTCAAGCCCTAATTAATCTCTACCATTAAAAAAACTGCCTGGAAAGCTCTTCGAATCGACAGTAAAAGTCTGACCGCCATTTGCTCAGTCCCGAAATAGATCGACCAAAATAAAAACATTATTTCACCCCTTTAACCAATGAAAATGCAGCATTTAATGCATGTGACGTCAAGCACAACCACTTTTCTGATGACGTAGTGTGTTAGGTACATGTTTCGGTCAACCCTTGCGTCTTTTACTATGAACGGAAACAAATAATAGACGGTTTTTCGAAATCCGGAATTTTCAGCGTTCACCTGGAATTTACTATTTTACCCGGAATTTTAGCAAATTTCCGGAATAATTCCGGCTAAACCGGAATGGTAAACAGGTCTGGTTATTTTACCTTATTTTTTTCTTTCTTTTTTTTCCCCCCAAAAAAAAAATGTTTGCATGCTGTCTAAAATCACGATCTATGTGAAAAGACATTAAATTAAAGATTCATTCATGCCACCCTAGCCCTACACCACTACTTCAGGATCCTACATGGACGTCTGACAATTTCAAACCAAACAGCAACGTTCAGCGTCCCAACAAATACTGAGAGATACCTCAAAGTTTTCAACTCAGATCTTCCTCCACAGTCGGAGTGAGGCTGCCCACGTGGCGGGGTAATCAAAAATGGTCACAACACGCAATCAGGCATGGGAATTGTCAGAGACAAAAAACTCTGAAAAGCCCCCCAATTGAAGTATTTAGTAACAAAAACGAAGTATTTAGTAACAATTTCATTTTTTTTTTTTAGCGGAAATCCGCGAATTTGCGGACAATTCCCATGCCTGGGATTGTCCTCATCCCTAGCTGATGCATTTGTACCAAAGTGTTCAAGTGCTTCGGCTGTTGGGATGTTGATGTTGTTGTCGTACCCTGGCTAAAAGACTCCAGGGATCATCCGACCAGCCGAAGCATTTGAACACTATGGTACAAATGAATCAGGCTCTAGGGATGAGAACATTACGTGTGTGACCGTTCTTTGATTACCCCGCCACGTGGGCAGCCACACTCTGACTTTGGGGGGGGAAGGCTGTTGGGATGATCCCTGGAGTCTTTAAGCCAGGGAACATGACAATGCCAGTTGGATTACAAATCAAATCTAAAACACAACAAGCCACAAGTACCAAGACGCAAAAACAGGCAGACGGTTTTATAGTTTTGACAATGTTAACCCCTTGACTGCCAGAGAAAATTAACGAAAAAATCATTGTACCAATCATGCCACGAAAAAGACAACTGACAGAGCCAATCTGGCAAAATGGTCTGGGGATATAACTCTCTTGACTGTGTTAGAGCAAAAGCCAGCATATCAGAGTTATTCCTCTTCGCCTGATGACATCATCAGTGATGTCATCAAGTCAGTATGTGATATGCTGGGATACACTAGAAACAATTCTTGTTAGCATTCGCAATGCCACTGGGACCCTCTATCCCGCCTCTAGGACCCTCTATAATGTAAGCGAAGGAGTCCCTGGGACCACCTTTTTTGCACGGGATGATTGGGACCTTCTATCCCAGTCAAGGGATTCATATTTTAAGGATTTAGTTATTTATTGCTCAAAGGAACATCAACCACTCGAATTTAAAGGTAGAATCCTATATTTGTGATGCAGTACGCGAATACCCAGCTAAAGTCGGCCAGCCACAAGAGAGAGAAAGAGAGAGAGAAAGAAAGAGAGAAAGAGAGAAAGAGAGAGAGGTTTGATTGATTGAAAAATTGTTCAAAATAAACTATTAGAGATAGATGAATTCTGTTTTTTGCCTGTTACTCTGTTGTCTCTCTGGCCTTTCTGAAAATATGAATAAGTCAAAAGTGATCATTTACGACATTAGCCTGGTTTTCCTGTGCTGCATCACATTTGTTCACAATTGGGGTGGGGGGGGGGGGGGGGGAGAAGGGGGAGAAGACATTGAGAGAGCGATAAAGACAGAACATTCCCTGGCTTAAAGACTCCAGGGATCATCCCAACAGCGGAAGCACCTGAACACTACGGTACAAACATACCAGCCAGGGGATGAGAACATTTATGTGTGTGACCGTTTTTGATCACCCCGCCACGTGGGCAGCCGCACTCCGACTTCGGAGGAAAACGGAGATAAAAACAGACATTCACTAACACAGGAGATAGATTGAAGAGCAAGGAGTTACCAAGCTAAACACATGCACAAAGGCGACTGCGTTTTACTATGAACACCATCAACACAACCCACTCGCACACAACATGCTTTCTTTTTACATACGATGGCTTGGAGTAGTATCTTTAGATGCCATTGACATATTATCTACAAAAAAATAAATAAAAAAAAGACTTATAAAAAGCATAACCCCCTTTTTATATTTCTGCAGTCATTGTTTGATACCCAATAATACGTCAATGGCCTGAGATATTCCAAGCCCGATTATTTTATTTATTTAGTTCACATCTAAAAAAAAAATTAAAAACAAAACTTTTTAAGCCCCTTATAGCCTGATTCCGCCCATGACATCCATTGCTTTCTCCTACCAAGCCGTCTAAAACCGCCCCCGTACACCCACTTCGCTATGTATTTTGGAGTTAAAATTGCAATATCAAAAAATCAAAAATATCACATAACAAAAAAAACATTGCAAGTTAAACATTCTTCATTTATACACAAACCCTGAACATTTGAAATCAATCCATCAAGTAGTTCTTTTTTAATATTTTTTTAAACAAAGTACCCCATTTCAGGCCCAGTTTACCAACATTAATTTGGTGGTTACAGGGAGTAGAGTCGTCATTTTAATCGGGGTTACAAGTGTTAAAAATAAATAACCCTCTCTTGAACACAAACGCCAAATTCGACCAAATTTTGTCAACTCATGCAGCCCGTAATATACTAAGTTAGTTCCTCCTGTTCCTGACTCTCAGTGGTCCGTTTTTGGTTCTTACAGCAAGGGAAAGCACCCACTAGTCTTTTTGAACGGATTTTTCGAAGTGACCCCAAATTTTTTTCTTCTTTCCACGTGACATGTGCAGTATTGACTCGGCGCGATGCTCGGAGTGCCATTACGGATTTTTTCTTCTATTTCATGGTTTGTTGTGTGACATTGTGTTAGCTTTCGAATGAAAATATCATCATTGCTATTCAATATGCATCTTTCAGAAATGAAATGTGAGTTAGACTTTATTCTGGGTGATTTTTTTAATGAAAATATTTGGTGTGACGTTCAGAGTTAATTCCCATCTCTCGGGAACTGGGATCGATTTCCGGTTCGAATGGTTGGGAGTCATTGGGTTAAATAAAACAGAAAGAAATCTGACAGTTCCTATTCACCGCAAACTAAAATGTAATAAAAAGCAAAACGGAAAATAATAAATGTGTATGTTCCTCTTCTTGCATTATACATAGCGTCCTCCATCAACAATTTGATGATTATGACGCTTACGACATTTGTGGGAGTTCGTTGTAATTCACCAAATCAAAAGACCTTAGAAAACAGAATCAAGAACCATAAAAAAATATCCCTATTCTGTATCGTAATTTTCCAGTTATAAGGCGAAATTTTTTTCTCCAATTTCCACCTAACAAAACGAGGGATCAAAACTGAACAATTAGTGAACAAAACTGTGAGAAGAGAGGCAATGATTGCTGTAATCAGTACAGTCTACTGTGAGTCTAAACATCGAAAGTTGTCACGAGTCGCCGATATGACGAATACTCACGTTAAAATGATTCAAAATCACTAATATCGTCCGAGACACCATCCAAACAGGTGCCATAACCCTTCATTGGATGTAAAAAGCATCGTTGTAGAGCTTAAAAATGGCATAATTTTATCAGTTTTCGCCAAGAAAATTCCAAACACAACAACAGGAAGCAGCACAAACGGAAGTTCGATTATTTGAAAGGGGAGCCAACTCTCATTTATGACAGCAATAATGGCGGTCGGCAAGCGTTTACCAGACGCCAACAATTTCGAAGTTTGACTTTCTATTGCGAGGTGCCTTATAAACGAGGGCGCCTTTTTCTTTATTTTTTTTCAGATTTTTCTTGAAAATTGCCCTATTCGCCTTATACACAAAAGTGCCTAATGGTCCGAAAAATAAGGTAAATGATCATAACCCGACCAGTGCGAGAGAGAAAGCTCCCAATAGCAGAAAGTAATAAATGAAAACATATAAAATTTGACGATCTAAGAATAAATGAAAATACCTAAAATTTGACGATCTAAGATATAGTAAGAATAAATGAAAATACCTCAAATTTGACGATCAAAGAATAAATGAAAATACCTCAAATTTGATTAACAAACAATAAATGAAAATACCTCAAATTTGATTAACAAACAATAAATGAAAATACCTCAAATTTGACGATCAAAGAATAAATGAAAATACCTCAAATTTGACGATCAAACAATAAATGAAAATACCTCAAATTTGACGATCAAACAATAAATGAAAATACCTCAAATTTGACGATCAAACAATAAATGAAAATACCTCAAATTTGATGAACAAACAATAAATGAAAATACCTCAAATTTGATGAACAAACAATAAATGAAAATACCTCAAATTTGACGATCAAACAATAAATGAAAATACCTCAAATTTGATGAACAAACAATAAATGAAAATACCTCAAATTTGATGAACAAACAATAAATGAAAATACCTCAAATTTGACGATCAAAGAATAAATGAAAATACCTCAAATTTGATGAACAAACAATAAATGAAAATACCTCAAATTTGATGAACAAACAATAAATGAAAATACCTCAAATTTGATGAACAAACAATAAATGAAAATACCTCAAATTTGACGATCAAACAATAAATGAAAATACCTCAAATTTGATGAACAAACAATAAATGAAAATACCTCAAATTTGATGAACAAACAATAAATGAAAATACCTCAAATTTGACGATCAAAGAATAAATGAAAATACCTCAAATTTGATGAACAAACAATAAATGAAAATACCTCAAATTTGATGAACAAACAATAAATGAAAATACCTCAAATTTGATGAACAAACAATAAATGAAAATACCTCAAATTTGATGAACAAAGAATAAATGAAAATACCTCAAATTTGATGAACAAAGAATAAATGAAAATACCTCAAATTTGATGAACAAAGAATAAATGAAAATACCTCAAATTTGATGAACAAACACTAAATGAAAATACCTCAAATTTGATGAACAAACAATAAATGAAAATACCTCAAATTTGACGATCAAAGAATAAATGAAAATACCTCAAATTTGACGATCAAAGAATAAATGAAAATACCTCAAATTTGATGAACAATAAATGAAAATACCTCAAATTTGATGAACAATGAATAAATGAAAATACCTCAAATTTCATGAACAAACAATAAATGAAAATGCCTAAAACTTGACGACCTGAGACTAAATGAAAATATCTAAAATTTGACGATCGAAGAATAAATGAAAATACCTCAAATTTGACGACCCGAGAGATTCAACAGAAACTGGACACTATATTTTACTGCACATTGTACATATCGACGGTGAAATTAAAAAACCTTGTATCTTGATTTTGGGGGGTTTGAGTTAGATACATAATTTTTCCTGCCACCTTCCACCAAAAGCTCGTATCTCTAACGACTTTCTATCTGGGGTAAAATAATGAGGTTGTGATAATAGAAGAAAAACTCGTAAGTTCCAAATTCAGATCTAGTTTTTAAAAAAAATTGTATCTTCGTTCTTTTAGAGTCTAAAACATTTTTTTTTTAAAGTAATTTTGTCTTAAACAACATATTCATCATAGTTAATCCCCCCATGGGGATACCGGGGGGTCTTTTGTACAAATAGTTCCCCCACCTTCTGGAAGTTCTGTGCTTGCAACTTCCTCTAATTCTGTTATTCTCTTTGACTCTGCCTTTTCCCTTTGCTTACTGTCATCTGCTATCTTTCTATCTCACTGGTCCATTCTCCTGCCTTTTTTCTATAAATTCTTACAAAGATTTCTTCAGCCGAAGTTGGACATGCTGGGCCTATTTCTTAGGCGCATAACGGCAGCATGATGCATCTACGCTCATATGACAGGAAACTGTGAGTGAACGAAGAAGAAGAAGAAGATCATAGTTTAATCAATTGTGGTCAACATGGTTAATTAAAAACTTTTTTTTTCATTTTTCTCAAAACCACCAAAATTGAGATACGAGGTTTTTTAATTTCACTGACAATATTCTCTCTTTGTTTACAAAACCTTGTTCACAGTACAAATATCAATACAATGTTGATGCTCCTACTAAACTGCCAAGCCATTCAACGTAAAAACACACCATGAGCAACTGCATCAGCAATACATCAGTATTCACATATGTGCATGCGTGCGTGTGTGTGTGTGTGTGTGTGTGTGTGAGAAGATGTTGTGGAAAACTCAAGAATATTTTTTCTCGACCTGCAAACTAAACACCATACATAACATAACATACATATTAGCATAGCAGGGCTGCCAACCCTAAATTTGTGAATCAGGGACAAACGACTCTCAAATCAGGGACACAGCCTGATTTTCAGGGACATTTTAATAATGATCAGAAATTAAGTACAGTACCCACCACAACTTGACATAACAACGGCGCACATCATCCCTACCACCAGACTTTATCGACAAATCACACGCACAAATTTCACAAAAAGCGTAAGTTTCGCCTTTTCTTTCTGACACAATGGAAGGCCATTTTATCCGTGTATGTCTCTCGAAATAAACAGGAACGCTCTGAAACTTTTTCTTTCTTAGAAGAAGAATCATCTTCACACGACCGTTTAGACGCCATTTTTTCAACCTTGACTAAACTGGCTACAACAGCCAATGAAAATTTGGCTACAACAGCCAATGAGAATTGATTTCACTGAAGATTTAACCAATCAGAATGCTCTGTAAAGAAGTTGATAGCGTATGATAAAAATAGGCGCAAACCATGATCTGTGGCGTGAACCGAAACCTAGCGCTACGTAAGCGGTAGACAGGCGGAAAAAATGCACGCTTCCACGATTTTATCGATTTTCCGGGACGGTCATTCAAAAATCGGGACAAACGGGACGGGTCATGCTTTTCGCAAAAATCCGGGACAAATACGGCTACGCAGGGACGGTTGGCAGCCCTGGCATAGCCAAGTAAGAAAATATATACACATTAATAAAGAAAGAAAAAAAGCCACAACTCAAGCTAAAAATTATACAGCAGCCAACCCAAACACAACAACAAATAATCAACAAAAATAATGTATTGACAGCAAAACATACCATGGATTCAGAAAATTAAATAATAAAGTAAAACCACAAAAATTAAATAATAAAATGAAACCAAAAAAATCTGGTCCGTTGTCTGAAGGCAAGGCTTCATTCTGCTAAGCATTCCGTAGCAAAGTTGACACCAAAACGGTGGGGGGGGTAGGTGGGATGGAAGGAAAAGTCTAAAAAATGATCTTACCTCTGAACCGATCGTAAAGAGATCTTTTCACTGAAAGGGGCAACAACCCAAGTATTTTCACACCCTTCACGTCATGGAATATACACAGACCTGTTTACCCCAAATCTTCACTGTCAGTAATCCCAAGCTCTGAAAACAGTAATTTCAGGCATATGTCCGTAATTTTGCTGTCCGAGAAATCCTTTCACCAGAATTTTTCGCTGCCGTCAAACCTTTTGTTGAGCTTACACGCATGCTGCAACTTCCCATCCAAACCCAACTTCGACAACTGCCGAAATTTTGCACTTCGTACCTAGAAAAATGGCGGCATGGAGAAATAAACCGGAAGTATTCATTCAAGGGACACCACTCGAAGTGATACCTTTGATAGCAGACGACACAGTAGCGAGTACGGCTCAAACGCCATGCCTTCTTTTGATTTCTTCTTCTTCTTTTTTTTCGCACTCGTTCAGCGGAAATGCAAATTTTGTTGTTGCTGACCGTAATAGCGTATCGGAGGTCTCAAAACGTAATAATTACGGACAAATCCGTAGGGAAAACAGGTCTGTATACATCATAGTTTTCTAAAAGAAATGATCATGCAAACCAAAACTTTCTGGTTGTTTGTCTGTTGTTCTTTCTTGTTTTTGTCTGTTTTTGTGGTGTGTTTTTTGTACAGTCCACAGGGCTCCCAATCGTTCCGCAAAATAAGGGGTCCCAGGGACTCCTTCACTTACAGTACAGAGGGTCCAAGAGGCGGGATAGAGGGTCCCAGTGGCATTGAGAATGCTAAAAATATTTTTTTCTAGGGATCCCCAGCATATACTTTTAGAGGTCCTTTACAATGTTAGTACTTCACAGACCCCCAAATGGGGGTCCCTGGGAGCCCTGGTCCAGTGTCTTGATTGATTTTGACAACAGTCCAACACGTGTCATGATAATGATGTCGTTTTTGCATCTCAGTTGCAATGCTGCTTCAATTCTTCATAATGTTTAAAGTTTCAACTGCTTCGTTGTCATTGAAGCGTACTTTGACGTAGTATCAAATAATTTTCCTTTCTTCCTTTCTTTTCTTCTTTTTGCTTTCAGTTGGCTTTAGCTAATTTTTTATTTAAAAAAAAAAAAAAATCCAACAAACATTTGCATTATTTTGTTTTAAAATCTTACCTTTACTCTCAAAAATTGGTTTTTCGCCACAACTTTTGAAATGTGTTCACAGAACTACACGTTTTTGGTGTGTAATTGAAGATTTTGAAATGTTGAAAGATTCCAGAAAGATTCTCAAATAGCGTACACTCCTCCTCTCTCCCAAGTTATACAAAATATAATGATACAATCAGTAGCAAAACAGAACATTTTGATATAAAATAGGTCTACGAAATGAAGTGTACTGAAACAGAATGCAAAGCAAACTGGTACAAAAACAAAAAAAGACTCCTGTTTACACATCTACAGAAGAAGAAGAAGAAAACAAACAAAGAAAAAACATAATTGTCTGAGGACTTTTAGACTACAAACGGAGGCCAGCATCTACTAAAGCATCTACTCAAGACGAGCAATATTTACATTGCTCAGAAAACAAACAAACAAACAAACAAACAAAATAAACACACACGATTCCAAGAATAATGGTGTCTGTAAACAAGATTACCAAAATAAATTAAAATTTTAGTATACCACTAATATCAGTAATAGGGCATTTGCCACGAGTGTTCGTTCTCTATACCAGACTACTAATTTGCCCGTGCTCGTTCTGCACGAGTTACGCTGACCTTTCTAATTCAACTCTCTAAATTCAACTCGGTGAAATTCAAGGTCGCCGGCGCGTGGCAAATGCCCTATTGTCATCGATCGTGTGAATTTCATACTTCCTGGGCTTGTGCTTGAACGAGACAACAGAGCATCGTTGGTGGGGGTTTTCTTGAACAAATTTACGAGTCCTCTGACAGCTTCATAGCATAGCATAGTATAGTGAGGGACTGGCTCAAGCCTAAGCCTCGCGGCTTATAAAGGTCCCTTCGTTGACACTGTTTTGTTTGCTTAAAGGCCCATACGCTTCTCGTAAATAACGTGCAGAATGATGCAAAATCGATCTGGATTGTAAACTCTGACATTATTCAAAGTCACAGACAAGCATAAAAGTGAACGCAATCATACTGTTAACTCAAAGTTAGCAAAAATGCGCTGACCTTTTTTCTTCTGTGTACTCTGCTATCTTGAAATCTCGTCATGGGGTAATTAGCTCAAATGACGCAGCTAAGGGTAGTCAGTAGGCCTAGTTTAGTAGTAGTCCAGGCGAAATCAAGCTTGACCTTGTTTTGTGATATATATTAGGTTTTTAAGTCGATCTAACATGATTTGAGGGTGCTGAATCTAAATCCGTTGGAGGCCAAGTTGTAAAAGTTGGGCATTTTGAGCTATGACGAAATATTCAAAATGGCCACTATGGGACTCTAAAGAACTGTTGAAACATGCACTTACTGTAATTATGTTGTATCTAATGCTTTTATTTGTAAGAAAAATAGTATAGTTTGCTGAAATGATTCAAACTATGTTAAATATATTTCCTATTTTTGTACTTATTAGCCCCCAGCCACTCTGCGGAGAGGGCTATTACGATTTTGTGTCCTTTCATTTGCCTGGCAATTATCTTAAGAACAATGTCACAGGATCACTTCAAATTTGTGTGCTACTATTTTAATGAAGCTGATGTGCCCCTCAGTATACCTTATTGACCTTGACATTTGACCTTGAGTATGTGATTTTAATGTATCAACTATACTTTTTCAACTTTTGCACTGCTGTGGCAAAATAAGCTATGTGGTGTTTTTTCCTAAGCTAAAGTGTATAGAGACTATTAAATTCCTGATACCCATTTTATTAAACCTTTCTTCTTAAATGCTTGACCTTAAATGCTTGACCTTGAATTTGCATTGAATATTTTAACTTTTTTGTTTTTATATGTTTTAAATCTTTGCAGTAATGGTCTCATAATTGGTGCATTAACCAATTTATAGGTGGGTAAAAGTGCCGACGTGCAATGAAATGTTGGTCATTTACCCACCTATAAAATAAAATATAATATTGACACTGATCGCCGTGTTGTTCTGCTTGGCGCTTAACAACAAAGGCCAAGCGTTACGATGAAGGCTAGAGATGTCATCGGTACTTAGGTTAGCATCTATATAACCATAGGCTCATGTACCAATTATGAGACAGTTACTGCAATTATTTAAAATATATTAAAGCAAAAAGTTGAAATATTCAATGCTAATTCAAGGTCAAGCATTTAAGATGAAAGGTTTAGGCATAAAACAGGCATCAGTAATTCAACATTCTCCATAAACCTTAGCTTAGAAACATTTTACGACAGCAGTGCAAAAGTTGAAAAAGTATAGTTGATACAATACATACTCAAGGCCAAAGGCCAAGGTCAACAAGGCATACTTAGGGGCACATCAGCTTCATTAAAATAGTAGCAGACACATTCGAAGTGATCCTGTGACATGGCTCTTAAGATAATTACCAGGCAAATGAAAGGACACGAAATATCGTGATAGCCCTTTCCGCAGTGGCTGGGGGCTAATAAGTACTAAAATAGGATATAGTTCACATAGTTTGAATCATTTCAGCAAATTATTCTATTTTTCTTACCAAAAAAAAGCATTAGATACAAAATAATGACATTGAAGTTCTCTAGAGTCCCATGGCGGCCATTTTGAATATTACGTCATAACTCAAAATGCCCAACATTTACAACTTAGCCTCCAACGGATTTTGATTAAGCACCCTCAAATCATGTTAGATCAACATAGAAACCTAATATATCACAAAACAAGGTAAACTTTATAATTTCGCCTGGACTAGAACAAGAAGAGAGGAACTTGAAGGTGCACAACTTAGCGTCATAATAATAATACGTATCCTCTGACAGCGTTACGTCATAAGCTAGGTCTGAAAGTGTCCCAACAAGTTCTATTATTAAAAACGGGCCACAAACAGGCAAAATAATTTGTCTTCAAATAGTTCAACATCAGTCACAGGTGCCGTATTGATTTCCCCTAATCTACGTCACGCCAAATGGATTATCGCACAAATCCCATGTTTGGTGAGATTCAATGGCAGCTGGCAAATCTGCCACAGGAGACCGATTTTTGCGAAATAAAAGTGTGTGCGCTCACTTTATCTTGAAGAATGTGACATAAAAGGTAGGTTACATAGATACAGTTTGTATACTGTGTCTATGTGTAGTAGGAAATAATGCTGAAACGTTTTCCAGAACGTTTTTAGGTCCGAATGGAGATGACTATGGTCCTTTAAAGCATGCCTTTTAAAATATGATGGTAATTCAATCATCATGTTCAAAAAATAGTTGACTAACATTTTCATCTTTGTCAAGGAGATATTTGAAGGTATTTAGTGTTGGTGCTCTTTTTAGGCTAGGAACATCTAAGTTACAGATTTAACATATTACTGTAAAAACTGGACTATAAGACGCACCTGTATATAAGCCGCATCCCTTAAATTGACAAACTATTTTATTTATTCACATATAAGCCGCACCAGTTTATAAGCCGCAGAGAAAATTGTATGTGCACAAACCAACACAAATATAGAAATTCTCCTATCAGAATATGAGTATTTAATGTCCTCAGACACTTTAAACATGAGGTTTGAATCTGCTGATTACAGTGGAACCTCCCTTATAAGACCTATTATAAGACTCACTCCCACATAAGACCTACTTCTCTGAGACATTGCCCTTCTTTGTAAGTATTAAAATTACCTCCCTTACAAGACCCCTCCCTTATAAGACCTCATTTGGGATGATTTTTGAAGGTCTTATAAGGGGGGTTCCACTGCACCAAAACCAGTTTTGAGTCTAAAGAAGCTCAAAATAGGCTGAAGAATGTGGCCAGAAACAGATTTAATCATACTGATAAATGTAGAATTGAAAAATAAATCCACAGATAAGCCGCATCTGTCTATAAGCCGCATGGGCCAAAGTTGAGGAAAAAAGTAGCGGCTTATAGTCCGCATTTTACTTACTGGACCAGGTGGATTCGTCCTCTTTGGCGTCGGGTTCAGGGGCCTCCTGTTTCTCAAACACCGACTCCACCTACCACACGAATATCAAAGTCAATTAATTACCATCGGTATAATTTAAAAATTTTAAAATTCATTAATACAGACTGTATTGGTATTTTTGGTATTGTTGCATATTCTAGTCACAGAGACTTATCTCTGTGAAATTCGAGCTGCTCTCCTCTGGAGAGCGCGTCGCCGCAAGTGCAGCGCCTATCCAATTTAAAAAATAAAAACATTTGGGGGGGGGGGGGGGGGGGCAGACTTGGGAAACCTAGTTATCAATTTGGCCATACCAGGCAGCAGGATTTCTCCCTGCTCTTACCGACTTTCAACTGCCGTGGGATTTTTACGTGCGTAAAGTGCACGTGTCAGACTAGCTTTAAGTCCCCATCCGAAGGACTGGACGTTCAGTTCGATTATCCTGTCCAACTAGAAAGAAAGGGAGTGAAGTGTGATGTACTGGGCGAATACATTCGTCCACGGATCTGGAAGAGTTCAGGCGCATCATGTCATAAAGCGCTGTCACAAATTTTACACACACAAAAATCTGACTGTAATAACAGTTTCATACTTTATTATTAGTCATAATTGTCTTAAGGCACAAGCATTGCTATACATTATAGTCTGTGCAATCTTCTTCGTCAGACAATCAATCTGTTTATTGGCTTCATAACAAGAGGAATTCATCTTGTGCGTGGGGATAAAAACATATTATAAACTAACACACGTATTAACAGTACATAAAATGAACAGATACTCTTAGACAGGCCACACCCTCTTCAAAACGTCTACATCTACACACACGCATACACGCATGCGCACACAAATTCCAGTCATATGAGTGCATATGTGTCATGCTGCCGTTATGCGCCTAACTAAGAAATAGTTATGTCCAGCATGTTCGCCTTCGGCTGGAGGAGGAAATCTCTGTAAGAGTTTCTAGAACAAAGGCAAGGAGAACGGACCCAGTAAGGCAGAAATATAGCAGATGACAGTAAGCGAAGGGAAAAGGCAGAGTCAAAGAGAGTGACAGATAATAATAATAATAATAGTGAATCATTTATATAGCGCATTCCTCCACCAGATGTGGAGCTCTATGCGCTTAACAACAACAAAAATCAAAAGCAAGAAATCCAACAACAAAACCAAATAATCGCTCACGCATATGCAAATACACCCCCACATCCCACCCACACAGACACGCATGTACGCACATACACACGCGCGCACGCGCACTCACACCGTTACCATCACCACCACTCACCCCACCCAAAGATCAGAGGAAGCTACAAGCACAGAACTTCCAGAAGGTGGGGGAACTATTTGTACGGGGTAGAATGAGTTAACAGCTATAAGGCACATCACATCACAAGGCGCACTCCAAAATTTCATAACCCCAAAAAATCTCATCACACTTTCTCACTATAGTAGTAATATTTCTCCCCGAGGGGATACCGGGGGGGCCTTTCCTAAAAATAGTTCCCTCACCTTCTGGAAGTTATGTGCTTGTAACTTCCTCTAATCTGCCACTCTCTTTGACTCTGCCTTTTCCCTTTGCTTTCTATCATCTACTATCTTTCTGACTTATCGGTCCCATTCTCCTGCCTCTTCCCCAAAAATTCCTTCAAATATTTTTTCTCGTTTGAGCTCCTCCGAAATCGGAATGTGTCGGCTGTACGCAGCGGGGAGGCCAGTGAAAACTGAAAACCGGACATATACGCACCTTTACCATTATGACCATATGGCCTGGGAACGCAGAAGAAGAAGTAATATTTTAACCCTTTCACCGCCAGCCATATTCCAGCTAAAAAATTACCTTAAATGTACCTGGGTAGAGAACAAAATCTATTTGCAGTATTGGGGATTCTTCTGACATATATACAAAATAAGGTCTATCCTTACTTCCCAAAACTAAGACAACAGGGTCTTTGGATAATAGGTCCCAATTTGATGCCTTTTAGTGACCTACTGTGAAAACTGGACAATAAGACGCACCTGCATATAAGCCGCATCCCTTAATTTGACAAACTATTAGGTATTTATTCACATATAAGCCGCACCAGTTTATAAGCCGCAGAGAAAATTGTATGTGCACAAACCAACACAAATATAGAAATTCTCCTATCAAAACATAAGTATTTAATGTCCTCAGACACATTTAACCCTTTCACCGCCAATGTCGCATTTATGCACCACAATGGTTTAACACCCATGTCACTAAAAGGCATCAAATCAGGGACTATTATTAGAAGACTATATTTTCTTAATTTTGGGAGGCAAGGTATTTCTAATTTTATACATGTCACAGAGGAATTCCCAATATTGCAGATAATTTATTTTCTCTACCAAGACAAGTTTAATTGTATTTTTTTGGCTACAAAATGGCTGGCGGCGAAAGGGTTAAACATGAGATTTGAATCTGTTGATGACCAAAACCAGGTTTGAGTCTAAAGAAGCTCAAAATAGGCTGAAGAATGTGGCCAGAAACAGATTTAATCATACTGATAAATGTAGAATGGAAAACAAATCCACAGATAAGCCGCATCAGTCTATAAGCCACATGGGCCAAAGTTGAGGGAAAAAGTAGCGGCTTATAGTCCGCATTTTACGGTAGGTGTTAAATCACTGTGGTGCTAAATTGCGACTTTGGCGGTGAAAGGGTTAAGGTACAAGGGTGTGAGTTTGGGCAAAACACAGCATCGCTACATCATATAGTAAAAAGCCAACTGTCCGTGTGTGTGTGTGTCTGAAACACAAAACGGGCCTTATAACTCCGCCGTTTTTTTCGACCGAATCGATTCAAATTTGCTGTGAGCCCTAACGGGGCGATGGCAACGGCAACCGAGGCGGCCGTGTCATTTGCGCGGTTTCGCAAATGCGCGAAACGCGTATACGCCGGCCTCTCGGCGCCCGTATCTCCGGCGTTTCTGGACCGATTGCCTTCAAATTTGGTAGGTAGATGACCGGGGACGGTGACTATCGATGTGCCAAGCGAATCGTCTCAGAAACGCGCCGATTCGCTTCAAATTTGCTGTCAGGCTTGCTATGGCCCGGGCAAAGCCTGGCAGCAAATTGGAAGAGAATCGGGAGAGCGCGTCACTCTCACAGCAGCGCCAACGGGAAACGGGGCCTTATAACTCTGCTGTTTCTTAACCGAATCACTTCAAATTTGCTGTACTCAGCGTTACCAGTACTTGGCGTTACCAGTACGGTGCATTGCCAGTACTAGGCGTTGCGCTAGTAAACTATAATCCACACGGCACAACGGCCCCACCTTCTCCAGGAGCAGAATTCCCGACTCGTCCATGCGGAAGTGGGCCTTAACTCCCTTGTATTCCGCCTCCTGTCCGTGCTTGCTGTGAGCCGCCGCCACGCCCGACAGACTCACGTTGCTTAGCAACATCGCCGACAACGCCCTGGAAATACAGCGACAACATTCTTTGTATTTGACAACATTCTTGGTATTTGACAACATTCTTGCTATTTGACATTCTTGGTATTTGACAACATTCTTGGTATTTGACAACATTCTTGGTATTTGACAACATTCTACGTATTTGACAACATTCTACGTATTTGACAACATTCTACGTATTTGACAACATTCTACGTATTTGACAACATTCTACGTATTTGACAACATTCTACGTATTTGACAACATTCTACGTATTTGACAACATTCTACGTATTTGACAACATTCTTGCTATTTGACAACATTCTACGTATTTGACAACATTCTACGTATTTGACAACATTCTACGTATTTGACAACATTCTTGCTATTTGACAACATTCTTGCTATTTGACAACATTTTTGGTATTTTTGGTATTTGGTATATTCCAGTCACAGAGAGTCATCCCTGTGAAATTCGGGCTGCTCTCCCCCAGAGAGCGCATCGCCGCAAGTGCAGCGCCTACTCTTTTTTTTTTAAATTTTAGGGGGGGGGGGGGGGGGCAGACTTGGGAAAACTAGCTATCAATTTGGTCATACCAGGCAGCAGGTTTCTCCCTGCCCTTATCTTCCAAATAATTTTCTCTTTCAGCTCCTCCGAAAATCGGAATGTGTCGGCTGTACGCTAGCGGGGAGACCAGCGAAAACTGAAAAACGGACACATACGTACCTTGCCCAT
>CM065713.1:3214518-3227018 GCA_017654935.2 Phymorhynchus buccinoides
GGAGTACTTTGAAGCAGCACCGATAAAACAAACCTATCACATAATTATGAACGCACAGAAACCAAAGCTATTCAATAAGGCAAGGGAAAATCATTTGAACCCAACATTACCAGGCATCAAAACTACTGTTCCCAAAAAAAGAGATTTTTTCAGCCGAGAAATCCTTCCATCCGGATTTTCAGCTCGGGGGGGGGGGGGGGCTAATCTGTTCCAATAAAATGGAAACGGCGGAGCCGTTTTCATGCCTCATATTTATTTTTTTTTTCACCTATTCTTCGTGCACGGCTTGCTCTTCAGACGCCATTTTGGAAGCGATGACGTCGGGAGGAGGAGAAGGCTGCGAAATGATGATCGTGCCATTTAAAGACCCAGCATGCCGAGTTCTTATTCGATTTAGACGGAGATTTTTTTTTTTTAGGCGGAGATTGGTCGATTTCGGAAAAAAAATTAGGCGGAGAAGGCGGAGAAAATGGAGATGTTTTCATGCCTGATAACACACATACAAATATACACGCGCGCATGCACATACACCACACAGACAGGCAGACAGAGACACACACCATGGTGATTTCCGAGGTCTTCAAGGCTTCCTCCACTGGCTTGGTCACCCTGTCCAGAAGATCCTTGACCAGCTCAAGAAATTCCTCCCGCGTCACTTTGGCTTTGAAGTCCTCCTCGTCTAACAGTCCCTCCACCTGAAAAATTAAAAAACAAGAGGCAAAGCCTTCAAGGCTCACTCGAACAGGAACATGTGGGACAACAACAAACAAAGACTGAGGGGGGGGGGGGGGGGTCTAAAGTACAAGATTGCCAAACAATTTTAAAGTACAAATGAAACTATCGTTAATGGATACAACATAAAAAAAAAATGTAAGTGCCCATGCCGAGAATCGGACCCGGAACCATTGGCATGACAGACAGACACTCTACCAATGAGCTATCGAGGCTTTCAGTGTTGATGAGTTTCTTAACTCATGTTGCCTGTTGAATACTCTCTAACCCACTAATCTAAAATGTTATCTGTTTGCTATCTGTTTACAGTGTTGTTTTAAGTAATTAATTCTTCAAATTATTGTTTGAAAGCTTGCATGGACATCTATATGTGTGCAAAGTTTGAATAAGGTATGCCTTCTATTTCCCGAGAAAATACCAATGTTAAAGTTTGGAGATTAGACCACGGACGCAACACACACACAAAGACACACAACCGAACAACTAACATAATATAGACTCACTTCGTGAGTCCCTACACCAAAAAAGCCAAAAAGCGTAGGCGCCGCGCTTGTGGCGACAAGCTCTCCGGGGGGGAAGAGCAGCCCGAATTTCACAGAGATAAGTCGATTGGACGCTAATCTCATCACCATTCGTGACACTTTCACACACTAAATGCACATACTGAGAGAGAGAGAGAGAGCACGAACACAAACTTTTTTTTTTAGTCCATGCAGGGGCCGTTTTGGTAAGAGAAGGGACGTTTTCTTCTTCTTCTTCTTCTATGTTCCCGGGCCATAAGGCCACAATGGGTACGTATATGTCCGTCTTCCAGTTTTCAATGGTGTCCTCGCTGCATTCAGCCGACACATTCCGATTTCGGAGGAGAACCAAATACCAATAAAGGAAAAATACCCATGCCTGGTCAAACGCAGCCACCATCACTGTACTCACAAATCCGGTTTCTTCATGTAGTGGGTTTTGTGTGTCATAGAACACATTTTCAATTAGTTTCTGTAACTTAGTATAAGCCCTATCCAAAAAAGTGCACACCCAAACTAAAGACCATGTGCGCGCGCACATGCACACACATATACACACAGAGGTATGCCTGAGCCGTATGGTCGTTGTTAGCGCTGAGCACTTTCTTGACTCGCTCAGCCTCTTTGAGCAGTTTGGCCATGGTTCTAACACACACACACACACAACACACACAGAGGCACACAAACCACACCACACACACACACAGGCACACACCACACACAGAGGCACACAAACCACACACACACACACACACAAAAACCACACCACACCACACATACACACAGTGACACCATACCTGAGCCGTATGATCGTTGTTAGCGCTGAGCACTTTCTTGACTCGCTCAGCCTCTTTGAGCAAGCAGTTTTGCCATGGTTCTAACACACACATACACACACAGAGCCGTATGATCGTTGTTAGCGTTGAGCACTTTCTTCACTCGCTCATCCTCTTTGAGCAGCTTGGCCATGGTTCTAACACACACACACGGTGACACCATACCTGAGCCGTATGGTCGTTGTTAGCGCTGAGCACTTTCTTGACTCGTTCAGCCTCTTTGAGCAGCTTGGCCATGGCGCGAGGGTTCTCCTCCACCTGTGTCGATCGTTTCTTCTGGGAGTTGAACACCTTGGCTAAATGGTCGCGCAGCCTCAGAGTAATCTCCATGCCTCCGAGCTTACGGTCGTAGCTGGTAGAGGAGAGAGAGAAAAACAAAAAATGAATGACTCAATTTCTGTGGCTTTGCATGCCCTGTCTCACGGTGACCTCAGTTTCGGTTTCCAATCCAGTCTGTGCCTTGGTGCGTTTGGGTCAGTCATGGGGATCAGTGTGTTCTGGGGAGCTAAAAGAATAGTAGGGGGCTTAGTAGGTGGTGTCCTGAACAGGCTGCTGAACTTCACCGAGGTGACTCAGCAGCAGTGCAGTGTCTCCTCGGTTGGATGCCTCCTGACGGCCTAACATAGATTCGCTCCCCTTGGACTGCTGGTCTTGGATTCTGCGACCTGAACAAGCCGGGGTGTAGCTGCGAGTTGGGATTCAGAATGAGCGGCGTGGGAGCAACACCACTGATCGACCCAGAAGATGGGACAGCAACATTTTTTTTTTTTAAATGACCATATTATTTTTACAATAAGGCGATACTTTTTTCTCGCTCGAAGCTTAGATCCCTGCGCATTATTATATGACCCATAATAAAGTAAGAAACTGTAGGAACAAAATCAGAATTCTGTGTCAAAGTTTATACATAATTTTGATTGCAATCCATACAATATGGGTGCCATAATAATAATAACAATAATGGGAATCTATATGGCTTGTACCCACGTGTCGTCATATCCGGCCACAAGGAGCGCCATATTATGGGAGACCGCCATCTTAGTCAGTAACTTTGTTTGAAAAATGCCAGATCGATGCTGCGTATTTGACTGTTCCAATTCGAAACTTATCTAAACTGTATTTATAACATCTGGATGTTTTCTTTACACATTTAGATAACATTTTCACTTTGTTTACACACAAACAAGGACTAAGATGGCGACACTTCCGTTGGAAGGGTCGAGATGCGCACGCAGGTGGGGGGGGGAGCCATAGCGCTCTTTCTCATATGGGCTCAGTGCGCTTTACATTGATAACAAGAACATTAAAGGCAAACAAATAATGAATCATTAGAAAGTAAAATAAACATGATGATTGCACGCAACATTCTCTCACTTCCTCACACACACACACACATAATGTGTATGTTTGGCGAGTGTGTGGATGTCTGTGTGTGTGTGTGTACGTGTCTTTAACATCCCAGGGACCAGCAAATGGTCGGTGAAATTCAAAAACCTTGTATCTCAACTCTCTTCTTCATGCACACATTGACATATTAAAACTGGATTTGGGTCTTTCCAACTCCATAGGATTTTTTTTGTTTCACTTCGTTTTTTTAGCTTTCAGCTTTCTAATTTTTCCCACCACCTTCCACCAAAAGCTTGTATCTCTAACGACTTTCTATCTGGGGGGTAAATGAGGTTGTGAAAATAGAAGAAAAACTCGTAAGTCCCAAATTCAGATCTACTTAAGGACAAAAACCTTGTATTTTCGTTCTTTTCAAGTAAAAAAAAAGTTGTTAAAAGTAATTTTAACAAAATGCAGGACTAAACTCGCAATGTCTTGAACAACATATTCATCATAGTTAATCAATTGTGGTCAACGCAGTTAGTTTTTAACTCTCTCTTTACTATCGTACGCTATAGCGTACCTGATGTACACAAGCGTTCCATACTAGGCGGGTTTGCATCATTACATACAAAATATTAAAAAAATAATGCTTAACCGCAGTTTTGAAAATTTGCGGTATTGTTTATAATAATAAAAGCTAGCATATGTCATAATTCCAAAGTAAAATTTTTATTATTAGCAGATTTTTTAAAAAGCATGACAAAGAAGACGAAGAGAGGGGTAGTGATTCGTTTTCATTCATTGCGGTACTAAAAATAGACGGAAAGTGATTTCATTGGTTGAAAACTATTAAGGGACCGTAGAGGAACACTTCTATACCAGTTTGGGTTGCCAGGCTTCGCGGGGTTGTGAATTGTGAATGGGTTAAACGCTGTGTACGCTATAGCGTACATTAGTATTGAACGGTTGTAAAGGGAAGCAATCGGCCAGTAAAGAGCGAGTTAAAACGGTTTTTTTCATTTTTCTCAAAACTACCGAAATTGAGATACAGGTGACAGTTATGATAGAGATGGACTTTCTACTGTAGTCATGTTTCTTATAACTATTATGTCACTGTGTGTGTAGGTATGTGTGTGTGTCTTTGTCTATATTAAATTTGTAAAATAGAACAAAATGTTCAATAAAAAAAGAAAAAAGAAATTGAGATACAGTGGAACCCCCCTTATAAGACCTTCAAAAATCACCCAAAATGAGGTCTTATAAGGGAGGGGTCTTAAAAGGTAAGTAATTTTAATACTTACAAAGAAGGGCAATGTCTCAGAGAAGTAATAATAATAATAATAATAAATAACATTTATAGAGCGCCCTTTCTCTCTTGAGCTCACGGCGCTTCACAATTGTTTAAATAAATACATAAATCATAAATAAGCTACTACAATATCAACTATCACAAACATGCACACAGCCACAACACGCACACGCCCACACCCACATACGCGCGCGCACTCACCCACTCACAATGTGGGGGACATCATTTTAAGGCAGGAAACAGGACAAGGAAGAAATCAGAGGTATTGCCGGAAGAGGTGAGTTTTAAGAGCGGTTTTTGGAAAGATTTAGCAGAACGAAGTTCATATGGTAGGGTGTTCCAGACAGAAGGGGCGCTGAAGTAGGTCTTATATGGGAGGGAGTCTTACAACGGGAGGTCTTGTAAGGGAGGTTCCACTGTACAAGGTTTTTGAATTTCACGGACGATATAGCCTTGACCACCAACTCACCCCACTCCCTTGACGGTCAGTTGAGGATTACTGTCTGTTCCAGCCCCATCCTTGGTCTTGACCACCTGGTAACCTGCAGATATAACACAGGGTTTTAAAATATTTCCTCTCCCCATGGGGATACCGGATAATAATATTATATCAAAATATTGATGTAAGATATAGAAAACAAATTGTCACTTGCCCTGGTGACGAAATATCATGGCCAGTCCGAAATAGGCAATTTTCAGATCGTCTGCGATACCAAAAAAATATAAAACAGATAAAAAATATTGATCTAAGGTCCCCCGTGGGGATACCGGGGGGGCGTCTTTCGTAAAAATAGTTCCCCCACCTTCTGGAAGTTCTGTGCTTGTAACTTCCTCTAATCTGCCACTCTCTTTGACTCTGCCTTTTCCCTTTGCTTTCTATCATCTATCTTTCTGACTTATTGGCCCATTCTCCTGCCTTTAAAAAAAAAAATCTTCCAAATAATTTTTCTCCTTTGAGCTCCTCCGAAATTGGAAAGTGTCGGCTGTACGCAGCAGGGAGACCAGTGAAAACCAGACAATGATGATACCGATGATAATGATATCAAAATTGTCCATACTGTTAATAGCAATGACGACAATGACGATGATGATGACGACGACAAAGTCACAAAGATAATAATGATGATGTTGACGAAGATGAAAAAAGGATGGACATGATCACCATGATGATAATGAAGACAATGATGATGATAAACAACACCCCCACCCCCACCCCCCTGTGGGGATACCGGGGGGTCTTTTGTATAAATAGTTATCCCACCTTCTGGAAGTTCTGTGCTTGAACTTCCTCCAATCTGTCACTCTCTTTGACTCTTTCCTTTTCCCTTTTGCTTGCTGTCATCAGAGCTGATTCTAGGATTTTGAAAAAGGGGGGGCATTCCCCCCCTATGATTGAAAAAAGGGGGGCAGGTCCCCCCCTAAGAATGAAAAAAGGGGGGATTGGTGGCAGGTCCACTGGATACAGCCATGGCCACTTCTTCAGCCAGTCGTCTTGGAACCGGTGTTCCCTTGCACTGGCGCTGTTATCGGGCTGCTTCTCAGAGTTTTTGGATGTAGTCGCCGTTTCTTCAAGCTCTTCTCCACACTCTGACTCATCATGTGGCACAGACTGCTTTTTTTTCACTTTGCCTCCGCGAAAGTCAAAATCAAGGAGCGTGGCTACGCGCTTCATTTTGGGAGAAATCCAATATGGTGGCTTAAACTCTCGCAAGTTCTCGTCGGTATTCAAGATGAATGAGATGAACGCGATTGATTGGTTGATCAGTTTGTGTAGCGTAGACAACAGGCTTTGCAGACGACGAACGCTATACCCGCAGTGATCAGTGAAAATAGCGGGCAGTTCTGCAAATATGCGGGAGTCGGCCCGCATTAAGACTCGATTATCGCGGGAAGGAACAGATTTTCGGGGGATTGTACCAATCCTGCGCTCTAGAATCAGCTCTGTGTCATCTATTATCTTTCTGCCTCACCGGGGTCCATTCTCCTCCTGCCTTTTTTTTCAAAGAAACACTTTCAAAAACATTTCCTCCTCCAGCCGAAGTCGGGACTTGCTGGGCCTATTTCTTAGGTAGGTGCATAACGGCAGCATGACGCATCTGCGCTCATAATTCACAGGAAACTGTCTGAGCGATTGAATAAGAATGATCTACTCAAGAGAGAGTCAGACAGATTGAGAGACAGAGAGACAGAAAACTTGAAAACTTAAACTTTATTTTCCAAGGATATAGATTTTAGGCAACGCCTATTCTTCCAATATGTCTTTGATACATATATACGTAGCACAAAAGACAAACATGGCAAGGCATACTATTACGCATACAGAGCTGAATACAAAGGTAGCAAAGCAGTTGATATTATGAAACATAGATAGGCTGAAATATGGGATTATAAAAGTTGCATAATTTTTAATACTCGCGCGTGCATACAAGCATGCAACCATACTCACACACTTGCGCGCATGTATATAAAGGAAACACACATTATAGAACAGGGCAATATATATAATATATACATTCATCATCTAGGGTATGCAACAGGTAACAATTTCCATGAAATTGAGGACAATATGTATAACATAATTAGGCACATTGTAGGCGAATAGTTAACAAATAGAATGAAATTAATTAAATGAAATTAATACATACTAACATCGGCATAATCATCTAGCATATCAGGAGATATGACCCTGGGGGGTAAATGAGCTTAAGGAGGGTCGAATGGTAGTGTCTTTCGAAGACTCGTTTTGAAGGCTGAGATAGAGGAGCATAGTTTAATGTCACACGGAAGGGAGTTCCATATGAAAGAACCCGAGAAGGTAAAGCTCGACTTAAATTTATCAATTCTTGTTTGTGGTAAAACATAATTACTTGAACCATAATGTTGTGAGGCTTGTGTAACTAGATTTTTCAGATATTGTGGAGCTAAGAAGTAGTGTACTTTGTACATGAGAATGGCTTTATTGCAGCTAAGCTGTGATTGCAGTGGAAGTATGTTTAACTGGGCTTGTTTTTCTGATGTACTGAGTTCAGGATCAGGAAGAATTATTTTGGCTGCCCTTTTGTATATAGAATTGAGTTTCAATAGGTGACAAAGAAAGAAAGAGAGAGAGAGAGAGAGAGAGAGAGAGAGAGAGAGAGAGAGAGAGAGAGAGAGAGAGAGAGAGAGAGAGAGAATGTTGATGCTTTATTCAACAGATTGTATTGTGTATTGTGTTCTTGGGTGGGGTGAGTGATGGTGACGGTAATGGTGTGTGTGTGTATGTGTGTGTGTGTGTGTGTGTGTGTGTGTGTGTGTGTGTGTGTGTGTGTGCATGCGTGCGTGCACGTGCTTCGTGTGTGTGTGTGCATGTGTGTGTGTACGTGCGTGCCTGCGTGCATGTGTATATGTGTGGGTGGGTGGGGATGTATGTGTATGCCTATTTGCATGTGTGCGAGCGATTGTTTTTGTTGAATTTCTTGTTTTTTAATTGTTGTTGTTGATAAGCGCATAGAGCTCCACACTTGGTGGAGGAGTGCGCTATGTAAATGATTCACTGTTATTATTATTATTACTACTCACTGACGACAGAGGCCACAGTGGAGGTAGCACCAAAGTCATAAAACAGGTAGTACTGAGCAGTAGTGTTGAAGTTCTTCCGTCGAAACACTCCGTAGTTCAGAGCCACTGCACACATACACACATAATAATAATAATAATAATGGGAATTTATATAATGCTCTTTCTCACATGAGCTCAGTGCGCTTTGCATTGATAACAAGAACATTAAAGGCAAACAAATAATGAATAATTAGAAAGTAAAATAAATATGATGATTGCACGCAACGTTCTCTTTCTTTCTCTCACACGCACACACACGCACACGCACGTACGCATGCATGCACGCAGGAACACACACACACATACATACACACACAAACACAAACACATGAACGCACACATATACACACACACGCACACACACACACGCGCGCAAAGACATTAGCAAAACATATGACACAGGTGTGTTTGAACGTGTGAATCTTCTATTGCACATACACACATATAAATATTCATATATATTGCCTTTGTAAACTTCCAAGATAGAACACACCAAGTTCAAAATGCCCCAAATCGCTTGTGGTCTTTTTTGGGGGGGGGGGGGATGAATTAAAAAACACCTGAAGTTCAGTTTCTGGTCAAATTAAAAATACTGAAATCAGTGTACAAATGAAAGAGTAGCACCCTTGCTAACCAGCAGCATTGTCCTTCATCAGGCATGGTGATGCAGAAAAAGTTTTGTTATCTCTGAAAATATTTCAGGGTTAGAGAGAGAGAGAGAGAGAGAGAGAGAGAGAGAGAGAGAGAGAGAGAGAGAGAGAGAGAGGGGGGGGGAGGGGGGGGGGGGGGGAGGGGAGGAGGGGAGTGAAGGAGGAGGGAGAGGTGAGAGTGAGAGAGAGAGAGAGAGAGGGAGAGAGAGAGAGAGAGAGAGAGAGAGAGAGAGAGGGGGGGGAGGGAGGGAGGGAGAGAGAGAGAGAGAGAGAGAGAGAGAGAGAGAGAGAGAGGAGAGAGAGAGAGAGAGGAGAGAGAGAGAGAGAGAGAGAGAGAGAGAGAGAGGAGAGAGAGGAGAGAGAGAGAGAGAGAGAGGGAGGGAGGGAGAGAGAGAGGAGGGAAGGAGGGGGAGAGAGGGGAGAGAGAGGAAGAGAGGGAGTGAGGGAGTGAGAGAGAGAGAGTGAGTGCGAGCATGTGTGTATGTATCCATGTGTAAATGTACGAGTATGTAGGTGTGTATGGGATATGTATATATACATGTGAAGGAAGCTGTTTACTGGGAAGAAAGTAGAAAAAAAGAACAGAAAAAAACCTTGTAAGAATAGGGATCATAAAGTTTTATCTTTCATTTGTTCCTGTGTTGTCTACCTTGAATTTCAAATGGTTGTTCCCGCCTTGCCATAACGGCGTTTGCAGGCATGGGAATTGTCAGAGACAAAAAACTCTGAAAAGCCCCCCAATTGAAGTATTGAGTAACAAAAACGAAGTATTTAGTAACAATTTGAAAAAAAAATTTTTTTTTCTCGCGGAAATCCGCAAATTCGCGGACAATTCCCATGCCTGGTTTGTTTGCTAATGGCAAAAAAAACAGATTTGATTTGATTTGATCTCTCCCCCTCTCTCTCACTTTCCCTGTCTCTGCCCCTCTTCTTGTCTCTCTCTGTATGTCAGTCAAATTATACCTACCAGCAGCATTATAAATCACCAGCTGTAGAATGTTGATTCCAACCAGTTCAGTGGCAGTCACAATGGCTCTGCGATTCTCTCTCTCTTTCTCTCTCGTTACAAGAAAGATTGTTCACTGAATAATTTTATTTCTAAATAGTTGTCTTTATTGCATTATTTTTTCTTCTTAAGAGTAGACTGATTTTCTTTATTTGCCTACTAAAATTATCTATGTTATTTGACAGTATCCCCTTGCCATAAAGGCTTACGTATACTAATGGCAATAAAAATATATTTGAATTTGAATCTCTCTCTCTCTCTCTCCTCCGCTCTCTCTCTACCCCCTTTCCTGTCTCCCTCTGTCTGTCAATCTTAATCATACCTACCAGCGGTATTGTCGTTCATGAGTTGTAGAACGTTGATTCCAACCAGCTCAGCGGCAGTGACGATGGCTCTACGCTCAGCCTGGTTGTAGAAGGGGGGAACTGTGATCACTGCATCTTTGATCGTTTGTTCTGAAGAAGAAAAAACAGGAAAAAACAAACAAGTAAAGATAACAGATAATAATCGAGGAAGTCTGCTAGACGGAACTAGATTGTCGGACCGTGGATGTCGGAAAATAAGCAAAGTTAAATTGCTTCTTTATTAATTCTGAAAGCAAACAAACAAAATTACAGCGTCAATGATGGTGTCAGTTACTTTTTCACAAACCATTTCACAATTGTCACAGACCAAAGCCAATTTTCAAAGACTTGAAAATGACACTCCATTTCTCGAAGACCTTCAAAGACTGTAACGAACCCTGCATGTAGAAAAGTAGGAGCAATGCCAGAAGACATGACAAAATCACTGTTCGCTAATTCGCCTTGACATGATAAGGCTGTGTCGGACCAATTGACATAAGCCAGAACACCAAGGCTACATCAAAATGTTGCTTTGTTCTGCATAGTTAAGCGGGGATTGTCTTTAGCTATGGCAAGCTCCTAGCATAACATCATCAGTCTAAAATCCTCCGAAGTCGGAGTGTGGCTGCCCATGTGGCGGGGTCATCAAAAACGGTCTCTCACACACACGTAATGTTCTCATCCCTAGCTGGTGCATTTGTACCATAGTGTTCAAGTGCTTTGGCTGTTGGGATGATCCCTGGAGTCTTTAAGCCAGGGTAAGACAACAACAACAACTGTTCGCTAATAGAATAAAACGTGCCTGCGAGTGCCAGAGATGGGTGAGCCACAAAGACAATCCACAAGAGGACCAGAAAGCCTCGCCAATATGCAAATGATACGGACATTGAATAATTAATTAACCTGTATGCATGATGACCGGGCTGGGCCGGCCTTGGTCTAACATTAGAGACAGAAAGTCCTGACTATTATCTCTAGCAACACAAGTATCCCAGTCATTTTTCATTTCATAATTAGAAATATATGTAGAACCCGTACATTCAAAATAAGTACACCATGAGCTACCGTAATTTACAGACTATAAGACGCAACTTTTTTGTAACCCCCCCCTGCGGCTAGTACAGTGACACGGCCTAAACGCAGACCTGCTTACCCCCTACACAAGTCTTGAGTAGTCTGGATAGCTGAAATGAGTAGTTTTGGTGCAAAATGTGTAGTCCTCTTCATTAAACCATCAAACAATGTTCACTGAAAATGAGTAATTAGAGCATTTTTTTTCAATGTTGAAGAGAAGCAGAGATCCAAATTGAGTAGAATACTACTCGAAAAGAGTAGAGTAAACAGGTCTGTAAACGTTACCGAAAGTGAAAGTAAACTCAACTCAGTGGCATCCTTGATTCAGACCTTTGATCTGTGGCCTTGTTCACGGTTGATGACAACAACATTGATTTCGGCATATTTTTCACAAAATGACGATCTGTTTTGCGGTCCGACACTTTCGTTTTGGCAGTCAACACACTCACGATCAACTCTAGGCTTAACCGGAAGCGGACATCAAGCATCGCCACGCTTCCGCGGCTTATGCTTCGACACGGCTTATGCGTTACTCAGGGGGTGCGGCTTATATTACGAAGCAGCTTGTAGTCAGTGAATTAAGGTACATGAAAAAATCAATAAAACAGACTGCAAACGTCATTGGAACATCAAACAAACAAACAAGCTTAGAACGAGTGTGAAGTGACGTTATTTCATTCACATGTTTTGTTGTGTTTCACGTGAATAAAATAACTTCACTTCACACTCGCTGTGTGTTTGTTTGTTTGTTGCATGAGATAAATGGTGGATCACGGCGAACTAGTAAAAAAATTTATTCAGAACTTCAAGGAACTCTTTTGTAACAATAAACACACACACACATAAACTCACACACATACATGGGTGCTCCTGGGAAATAAAAAAAAATACCAGCAGCCATACAGAGATAGATCTAATACTATAGTAAGATACACAACACAACACACACACACAACACATACCTGCATCCATACTGAGACAGACCTAATAGTAAAATACACACCACACACACACACAGAGACATGGACACACACACACACACCTGCATCCATACAGAGACAGACCTAATAGTAAAATACACAGCACACACACACACACACAC
>CM065713.1:3232018-3287018 GCA_017654935.2 Phymorhynchus buccinoides
GGAGAACTATTTGTACGGAAGACCCCCCCCCCCCCCCCCCCCCCCCCAACCCCACCCACTGTATCCCCATGGGGTGAAACTCACTCTGGATCTTTGAAGAGCACGGTCCCTCTCTCCTCATCCTTCATCATGCTGTCTTTGTAGAAAGGGAAGCGCTCCTGGAACTCCTTGACAACCGGGTCGTCATAGCTACGACCAATGATGTGTGTCAGGAACCAAAACGCTTTTGACGGGAATCGCACCGCCTGGGGGAAAAAGCAAAAAAAAAGCATGAAAGTAACCTTAAAGGCATAACACAATCTTAATCAATAATCTTAAAGGCATCTCAACCGATCCCAGGGATCGGGTCTCGCTAGTCAGACATGTGCTGCCAAGCAGTGACTCCCTAGACAGGGAAAAAAGAAGGCTAGAAGAACAGTTCCCATCGAGCGCAGCAATTCAAATGAAGGCGCGCTTGCCCAAAGCCGGTTACTACCCGCTTCGCCGATAATAAGCGTAGTCAACTGTATTAAGAATCCACTGTATTATTATTTGCGTGTGGGTTGATTGCTTAAAAAAAATTTGTTTAAATATAAATAAATTAATTTGACGGAGCCAGGTTCGAACCTGGAACGTTTGTGAGAGTATGCGACGACTGAACCATTAGGCTATTGTATCTTGCTGCTGTCTGTTGAACATGGTGCCTTACAGTTGTAAAAAGCAGTGGGTGGAACCACTGACCTGGTCGACTCGCTTTTTAATTACGCTAATTACGGAGCGTGTTGCAAAATGCAACGTACCCTATGTTACCCCGGGATCATCCATCTGGATACTGCGAAAGTTTGGCGGCGATAAAACCACGCTAAATATGGTTTTATCCCGAAAACACACACAGCTCGGTGTAGAGTGGCACAGTGGTATCGCGTTCGCTTCGTGTCAAGTAAACCCGAGTTCGAACCTGGGTACAGGGGATTTTTTCCTCTCATTCTGCACTAGGCCTTAACGGTCTGAACGTGGAGTCTTTCGGATGAGACGATAAACCGAGGTCCCGTGTGCCCATGCACTTAGCATACGTTAAACCCAGTGGCAACGAAAAGTTGTCATTTGGTCAAAATTTACACCCCTCCCCCCTCCCTCATCAGTGACAAAAATCGCATGCAAAAAAAAAAAAAAATTGGGTGGCGCGCCTCTGGCTGCGACGCGCTCTCCAGGTGGGAGCAACCCGAATTTCACAGAGACGCCTCTGTGACTATAAAGTACCTAATACCTAATACCTATATTTAGATGTTAGCTGTGGCTTTAACCGCTGCAGCCCATTTCAAACACTTTTCACTTTGTCTTTTAGTTTTAGCACTTACCACAGACATCAGAACAGTCTGATCCTCTAATTCCTCCGAAGTCGGAGTGTGGCTGCCCATGTGGCTTACGATTAAGATTAAAATTATAGCCCCGTCGACAGCCAAGGCCATTTCAGGTCTGTCACCACGTTACATCTCACCACGTATTAACAAAAACGGTCACACGCGTAATGTTCTCATCCCTAGCTGACCTTGTAGTTGTACCATAGTGTTCAAGTGCTTCGGCTGTTGGGATGATCCCTGGAGTCTTTAAGCCAAGGTACGACAACAACAACAATAACAACAACTATCCTCTAAAAACGATAGCAGATGATAGAAAGCAAAGGGAAAAGGCAGAGTCAAAGAGAGTGGCAGACTATCCTCTAAAATTCACGATACAATGGCCACCAAGGCCCCAGACTGAAGAGGGACTTCTTTTTTCTTCTTCTTCTGCGTTCCCAGGCCATATGGCCATAATAGGTAATGTACGTATGTGTCCGTTTTTCAATTTTCACTGGTCTCCCCGCTTACATATAGCCGACACATTCCGATTTCGGAGGAGCTCAAAGGAGAAAAATTATCTGGAAGATTTAAAATTTAAAAAAACACACAAGAGAATGGGCCAATAAGTCAGAACGATAGCAGATGATAGAAAGTAAAGGGAAAAGGCAGAGTCAAAGTGGCAGACTAGAGGAAGTTACAAGCACAGAACTTCCAGAAGGTGGGGGAACGATTTTTACGAAAGACCCTCCGGTATCCCCACGGGGAGAGACTCATGGAGGGGGCTGGGGTCATCCAGCTCCCTGTATGGAGGCACGAGGCATCCACCCACTGCCCCAAAGGGATATAATAGAGCCCTAAATGGCGATAAGGGAGGGGGGGGGGGGGGGCAATTCCTTTTGGAAAAAAAATATATACTGTATTTTTCGGACTATAAGAATAACTATATATATAAGACGCACCTTTGTATAAGGCACACCACCCAAATTTGACCCAAATTTCAGATGTTGTTACTGTACTATATTTTCTTACTATTTCATCAGTCACATTATAAGGCGCAGGGATCTGAATCTTGGAAAAAAAGTATCGCCTTATAGTCCGAAAAATATGGTAACTGTTAAAACTGGGGGGGAAAGGCATCCACTCAAGCTTAACAGAGAGAGAGAAGAGAGAGAAGAGAGCAGAGAGAGAGAGAGAGAGAGAGAGAGAGAGAGAGAGAGAGAGAGAGAGAAGAAATAAGAGATAATGAGAGAGAGACGGGAGGGGAGGGGGGAGGCAGAGAGAAAGAGAGCGAGAGGCAGGCAGAGAGAGAGAGAGAGAGAGAAGCGAGAGAGAGAGAGAAAATAAGAGACAATGAGAGTGACGGGAGGGGGGGGGGGGGGAGGCAGAGAGAAAGAGAGCGAGAGGCAGGCATAGAGAGAGAGAAAGTGAATAAAAACAGCTACGATTTTCACAAGAGGACTGCCTAACAGTGTTGTAAGCGTCGTTGGCAAAGTGTCTCTCTCCGTCCCTGAATGCAACGATGGTGCGAGTTTTCCTGGAAGATTCCCTGCAAAACACAGACGTACAAAGCATCTTTTAACCAGTTTATTAACTCATTCGCATCGCAACTATTTTTAACAACAACAAAACTCACAAATCACTCCAGCCATGCACACAAACAAAAGATACATAATCAAAAGGAGAAATGAAAGAAGATTACAGGGTTTTCACTTCAGGTTTAGACATAGGGAAGTGGTAGATCAGACTATTTTATATATAGACTTTATTATAGAAACACTCTCTACACCCATTGGTTTTCCCCACAACTAACCACTACAAAAGCAAAGTCAGGGGCAAAATTGCGGTTTAAATGAGTGAAGCGAGTTTAGAGGTGACCAAGGTATGGTGTGCACACAGATTTACTTCCCTCGAAGCAAATGCATCAAATTGACAGTTACAGACAAACCCCTATTTTACGACCCTCTGTTAAGCGACCACCTCTCATTTGAGACCGGATTTGTTGGCACAGATGCATTTTACTGTGTAAACGACCTCTCTTAAACGACTTTCTCTAAAACGCGACTTACGACCGCCATTGTGTTGGTTTTTACGACCGTTGCTGTCGTCTGCATAGACTTCGAGCAAAGGGAAACAACCACGGTCAAGGGCCTGAAAGCGGAGTCGCTTCCCTTATTGTAGAAAAGATGGCGGAGAGCTTAGGAAAAGCACGAAAACCACTGACTTTGAAAAAGAAAACCACTGACTTTGGACGAGAGTGGAGGTGATTAAAAGAAGTCGGCAAAGTGAAACTGTAATATCGATTGCACAATCCTATGGAGTTGGAAAGACCCAAATCCAGTTTTAATATGTCATTGTATGTGTGCATGAAGAAGAGAGTATGAACTGTGCTGAACTTTTTCTTTCTACGGCTGCCAGTGAAAACCTCCGTCATACGACCCCTCCAATTTACGACCGATTTTTCCGAACATTTTGGAAGTCTTAAAATAGAGGTTTGTCTGTATCTATTAATTCCGGACATATATGGCCAGAACGACTTGAATGAGTTAATAAGTTGATTATCGGTAGTACATCCAGAATTGGGAAGAAAAGAAAAAAAGACAGGATAAAACTAAAGGTCTCCTCAGAGAGTGTGAAGCTGATCAATATTTGTTTTGTGATTGATAGTAAAGAGAGTGTGAAGCTGATAGATTGATAGTAAAGAGAGTGTGAAGCTGATCAATATTTGTGGTCTTCTTGGATTGATAGTAAAGAGAGTGTGAAGCTGATCAATATTTGTGGTCTTCTTGGATTGATAGTAAAGAGAGTGTGAAGCTGATCAATATTTAGTAAAGAGAGTGTCTGATTATTTGTGGTCTTTTTGATTGATAGTAAAGAGAGTGTGAAGCTGATCAATATTTGTGGTCTTCTTGGATTGATAGTAAAGAGAGTGTGAAGCTGCGAAGAGAGAAAAAAAGACCAAGAAACAGGCAGAAACTGAGAAAGTAGAAGTTTATGAACAAAGATAAAACAAGAGAATGAGAAAGGGTCTTTTATTTTACACAACAAACACACACAAATCCCCTATATGTGACCAAGCACCACGAAAGGGACATTAAGTCGCTGGGCTAGTTTTCAACAATACGCTTGGAAAGTCAAAAATCTTATTTTGGGGGGTCAATTCTGAATGGTCTTATAAGAGCTTTAAAATGAGTAGGTCAATGCGTTTTCTTCAGCTAGACTTAGACTGTGTTTTCTCAAAATGGCCGACACTCACCCTACTACTGTACTAACCTTAACCGCTCATAACTCTGGAACGGGAAAATATACAGGAATGGTTCTTGTATTATTAGAAAGAAAATTGTCGGAAGTTTTCAAATGTATTTTTTTCAGAATGGTCAGTTTGACACTTAATGTCCCGTTCGTGGTGCTGGGTCACATATGGTATACTACGGAGGACACAAAATTTGGGTCAATAAATCTACACAACTTACTTGTTTAAAACTATCTCCATGGGCACTCCCGGCTGCAACAAACAATCCAAAACCACAGCATGACCAAGAGAACACTGAGCAAAGACTACCGTAATTCATGAACTACAAGCCGCACCCCCTACTTTTAACCCCTTGACTGCCAGAGAAAATTAAAGAAAAAATAATTGTACAAATCATGCCATGAAAAAGACAACTGATAGAGCCAATCTGGCAAAATGGTCTGGGGATATAAATCTCTTGACTGTGTTTAGAGCAAAAGCCAGCATATCGGAGTTATTCCTCTTCATCTGATGATGTCATCAAGTCAGTACGTGATACGTTATACGACAGTCAAGGGGTTAAAAAGAATCTGAAGAAAGTAACGCATAAGCCGTGGAAGCGTGGCGATGCACGATGTCCGCTTCCGGTTGAGTCTAGAGTTGATTGCGGGTGTGTTGACTGCCAAAACGAAAGTGTCGGACCGCGAAACAGATTGTCATTTTGTGAACAAATATACCAAAATCAAGGTGACTTTTTGTTGTTGTCATCAACCGTGAACAAGGCCACAGATCAAAGGTCTGAATCAAGGATGCCCAGGCATGAAAACTACTGTTCCCCCAAAAAGAGGAGATTTTTTCAGCCGAGAAATCCTTCCACCCGAATTTTCAGCTGACGTCAGAAGTTTTGTTGACGGGGTGGGGTGGGTGTTGAGTGTGCTACCCAATTTTTAGCGTCAGAACTTTTGTTCAGCGGGGGGGTGTCCTAATCTGTTCCCCAAAAATGGAAACAGCGGAGCTATTTTCATGCCTGATATAATTTCTTCTTCTTTTTCACCCATTCTTCGTGCACGGCTTGCTCTTCAGACGCCATTTTGGAAGTGATGACGTCAGGAGGAGGAGAAGGCGCGAAATGATGATCGTGCCATTTAAAGACCCAGCATGCCGAGTTTTTTTTTGATTTTCGAATTTATTTTTTTTAGGCGGAGATTGGTCGATTTCGGAAAAAAAATTAGGCGGAGAAGGCGGAGATGTTTTCATGCCTGATGCCACTGAGTTGAGTTTACTTTCACTTTCGGCAATGCTTAGGCCGCGGCACTGGTACTAGCCACAGGATGGGAAAGTGGCGAGTGTGGGGGCAGGAAACTAGCGAAAGTAAGGAAAACAGAAACCATGGTCATCGACGAGAAAGTTTGGGACTGGTTTTGTGCTTGGTTCTCTAATAAGACCACCCCTCTGATAAGACTTTTTTTTCCACCGCACTTTCAAGGTCTTATTAGAGGGGTACCACTGTATGCAACAATCTTATCAACCCACCAACACCTGATTTGAAAAACACCAAATTTTCAATTCATTTATCTTCTTTATACAGACTTTGCAATACTTATGATACAGAGGAACCTCCCTTACAAATCATCCAAAATGAGGTCTTATATTATAAGGGAAGGGTCTTATAAGGGAGGTAATTATAATACTTACAAAGGGGGGCAGTGTCTCAGAGAAGTAGGTCTTATGTGGGAGGGAGTCTTATAATGGGAGGTCTTATAAGGGAGGTTCCACTGTAGCATAAATTTGTTATTAAATAAGGTATGTAGGTATTTGTTTCTTGAAAACAAAGAGAACAACTTGTTTAATGGTCCATGACTTGTACGTGAAAAATACATATGCAAAGACTTTAAATCATCACTTTTCCTCCCCCCCCCCCCCCTATTTCTCTCTCTCTCTCTCTCATATAAATTATGTTTATATATACATTCAAATGATATTACAAGGTGTAGAGAACATTTAAGATTTATGTGAACTGATATACATGTACATAATATAAGAATTTGTATGCATGTATACAAGTATGTGTGCATAGGTTTGTGGGGTGGGGTATGTGGGGGGTGCTTGTGGGTGTGAGTGCGGGGGGGGGGGGGGGGGGGGGGGGGGTTAGAGACTGGGAGGTGTTTTTTGTTGTTTGTTTGGTGTGTTTTTTGTGGGGTGGGGGTCTTTAATTTTGAATTGCTGTTGTGTGGCCATTTTTGCCTTGTTGTATTATATTACATGTATATTTTTGTCACTATTGTTGCCGGTTTTAATGTTGTTTTTACGTTTCTGTTAATCATTTTCTTCATTAATTATTTACTTGAGGGCAATAGTGTAAAAAAGCTACCCAGCTTATCTGTTTTACCCTCAATAAAAACATTCGTATTCGTATTATTCGTATTCGTATTCTCTCTCTCTTTCAACTTTTTTTCTCCACTAGTACAGTATTTGACTTAGCACTAATAGCAGGGTCCTTGTGAAAATCCTTGTGAAATTGGTTATAAGTCTGACTTAGGCAATTTACCTATAGATAGAGAATGAAATAGTGAGGCCAAGAGAGGAGATGACGAAATTGAACAAAGGGTAATTACTCTCTTTTTCTAATTAACTCCCCTCCACCAAAGTTGATTACGATACCATTCACCTAGCATTGCGTGGTTGAGAACCAAAGTGAGACAAGCAAAGCATCATTCTTAAAAAAGAATGTGCCAAGCTCGCCTTTATGACCCTCACCCACACAGTACACATCAACAATGGTGTCGAGGACAACATACAAACAAATCAACACATGTCCAAGAGTGGCATAGCCTTCAAACCTTGAACATGTTACACATAAACAACATACAACACAGAACAAACTGGTAAGCCTCGAAATAAAGTTTGGTTAATCAAAGAATGAAATAGTGAGGCCAAGAGAGGAGATACCTATAGATAGTAAGTACTATGAGCCCGGTTGATAAAACATTTAGTAAAAATCATACAAATAATCTGTTACCTTAACTAGAGCGATTTTCATGTACTCCCCTCCCAGGTCAATGGACATAACAGCAAGGCGACCTGCAAAACGTAAGACTACCAGCATTATGAAATGCACTGTAAAGAAACGTCATTTGTTATTATTCAGCACAGCATTTACGATGGCTTGGAGTCAAAACGGACTATCTTTACATTGACATATTATTGAATTGGTTATTACGAAAACTAATAAATGTATAAAAAAAAGACTGCAGAAATATAAAAAGCATAAACCCCTTTTTATATTTCTGCAGTCATTGTTCGATACAAGTTATTAGTTTTTGTAAAAAGTCCAATAATACCTCAATGGACTATCTAAAGATAGTCTGTTTTGACTCCAAGCCACCGATTATTTTATTTGTTCTGTGAATATCAAATGTTTAGTCAGAGATGAACAACAACAACAACAACAACATCATACAGTATTTATACGGCGCTGAACACACAACAAACAAAAAAAGTCAGCATCAACTAAAGAGTCAACAACATTTTCTACAACCTTACGACCCTCTTCAACCTCTTCAACCTCAAAAGAATAAAGGGAACGCTACGCTGCATTGCATACGATCCAATTCACTGCAACAGGCAATCCAATAGGAATTGTTCAGAAATAATTCAGGGGAGTAGTTTCATGGTGTGTGGGAGTGATCTTGCCTAATTCAATCGGTCAAATATGCAAGCTCATGAGCGTGCTTTAAAAATTTATACATAAATTGAACTATCATATTTTTCGGACCATTAGGCGCTGCTGTGCATAATAAGGTGAATAGCGCAATTTTCAAGAAAAATCTGAAAAAATCAAAGCTAAAGGCACCCTCGTTTATAAGGCAAAAGAAAGTCAAACTCTGATGCCCGTACGTGTCCTTTAAACGCTTACCTATCGCCATTACTGCTGTCATAAACGAAAGTTGGCTCCCATTTCAAATAATCGAACTTCCGTTTGTGCTGCTTCCTGTTGTTGCGTTTGAACAATTCTTCGTGAAAACTGATAGAATAACATTTTAAGCTCTACAACAATGCTTTTTACATCCAATGAACGGTTGGACGGTATCGCGGACGATAAAAATAGAGATTATGAAGCATTTTAACGTTGAGTATTTGTCGTATCGACAACTCGTTACCACTTTCGATGTCTGTCTAACTCATAGTAGACTGTTCTGAACACGGCAATCGTTGCCTCTATTCTCACAATTTTGTTCACTAATTTATTGCATAGGTCGAAAACGGAGAAACAAATATTGCCTTATAACCCGAAAATTATGCCTTGGCATGAGGCTGTGTCAGACCAGTTGACATAAGCTAGAACGCCAAGGCTACATCAAAATGTTGTTATGCTCTGAATGGTTGTGCGGGGATTGTCTTAAGCCATGACAAGCTCCCAGCATAACATCATCAGTCTAAAATCCCCCGAAGATGGAGTGTGGCTGCCCACATGGCGGGGTAATCAAAACCGGTCACACACGTAATGTTCTCATCCCTAGCTGATGCATTTGTACCTTAGTGTTCAAGTGCTTCTCGCTGTTGGGATGATCCCTGGAGTCTTTTAGTTTTAGCCAGGGTAAGCCAACCAACCAACCAACCCACCCGAAAATTACGGTGAACTAAGATCAGAATCTTCATATGGTTGAACTTGAACTTGAAGACAGATGCTACATCAGTGCATGACAGAAGAAGAAGATACCATATTTTTCAGACTATAAGGTGCACCTGATTAATAGATTAACCCAATGACTCCCGACCATTCGAACCGAGAATCGATCCCAGTCCCCGAGACAAGGGCACTAACTCCGAACGACACACTAAATCTTTTCATTAAAAAAATCACCCAGAATAAAGTCTAACTCACATTTCATTTCTGAAAGATACATATTGAATAGCAATGATGATATTATTATTCCAAAGCTAACACACTGTCACACAACAAACCATGAATTGGAATTTAAAAAATCCGTAATGGCGCTCCGAGCATCGCGCCGAGTCAATACTGCGCATGTCACGTGGAAAGAAGGAACAAAATTTGGGGTCACTTCGAAAAATCCGTTCAAAAACATTAGTGGGTGCTTTCCCCTGCTGTAAGAACCAAAAACGGACCACTGAGAGTCAGGAAAAGGAAGCACTAACTTAGTATATTGCATTGTGGGTAGGGAGAAAGTGAAAGTGAAACTACTAGACCTGGCGTTCAGCGGGCGCAATCGGCGTCAACGGGCACCAGGGAAGAAAAAAAAATCGGGCGGATTTTGGTTCTGCAGCCTTGAGAGGGTTAATATAACTTATAAGGCACACGTCCCCAATTTTGTATAAAATTCAGATTCTGTTATTATATTTTCTAGTATTTAGTTTAAAATTTAGTACTAGTAGTCATATTACAACAGGGGTCTCACTCTCAGTCTGGGAAAGAAAGTATCGCCTTATAAACCGAAAAATATGGTTATTAGAGATAGAACAACATAGTGATCAATTTATCAAATAATGAATCATGCCACTTACCTAAGGCTGGTAGACATAGTGCCAGCAGGGTAAAACAGAACAACAGCTTGGGTGGCCCAGACCAATGCATGATGGATCTGCACACAAGGTTTTTTAGGTTGTTATACAACTTGCAAAGAAACGAACAAACACACACACATGCATGCACACACACACACACGCACATGCGTATACATACACACTACAGTAATGCACACAACATGCACACACGCATTCAATGCACGCACTTGCACACAGTGTGTAACACACACATACACATTCACACACACACATTGACAGCTATACACATACCCACATGTGCTTGCACACAGTCACAAACACACACACACACACACACACACACACACACACACACATGCACACATGTATACGCATACAGAGTCACAAACACACGCACCAGGGGTCGCGTTAACACATGTTTTTTTTGCGTATTTGACGCAGTTTACAATCACGACGCATTTTCACAGCGCTTACGCGTAACCAATAAACAATACTCAGCCTTTTAAGATGTGAAAGGGATCAACATGTTAAAACCGTTGTCTGCTCAAAAGTCTGATCTACTGTAGACTAGATCTCCACTCATGTTCAAACACAGCAATACACTGAATGACTGATGAGAAGTGAATAGTCATGGGTAGGCATCGACTGGCACTGCAGTTCATTTGATAAACAGGGATTGTGACGTATGTCACCGATGATGCAAGCATAAAAAACAGGTGGTTATGTGCGACACAAACATTGACACAGTGAACAGACGTCATGTAACCACTTAGAGGGAGTGGGACATGGCGGGCCTGGGACTTAGACAGCGGGCACCTCCCATAAACCAAGACTATAGACATAGTTATGATAGAATAGTATGACAGGGGTGGTGGATCTTCGTCTTCTTTTTAGTCTCCGAGCCGAAGGTTCGGGTAGCTATTGTTTTTGTCTGGTCCGTCCGTCCGGCTATTCGTCCGTTTTTCTCAAAAACTATTCAGTCTATCATCATCAAATTTGGTATACTAGTTTGCCAAGATGCAAGCTATCCACTGATGTATTTAGTTTTACATTAAGGTCAAGGTCGCGCCAGTTACGGGGTTCAAACCCCAAAACACATAATTGCTAATATCTCGCGAAGTTTTGCATGTATTTCAATGCAGTTTTTTTTTTTTTACAACATTTCTTGATGAATGGTCTATAACACAGTTGTCATGAATTTTTCTGTGCGCGCATGATCGCGCGCGCTCAAAGCACAGGTCCGAACCCCAAGGCTATAAAAAAAACTATTCAGTTACGTGCTGTTTTGATGCGTTTTTATGTAGTTACGTGCTGTTTTGATGCGTTTTTATGCATACATGTGTACAGCTGACACATTCTGATTTTGGAGTAGCTTGGCGATGCTGCTTGGATATAAGCGCCAGTGGGGGAAAAGCTGGAGAGAGCACTATAATCTACACAAGAACTAAAAACAAAAATAAAATAAAAAATAAAAATTTGAATGAAGTTTGGGGGGTTGTTTATCGGCCGGCTACACGATTTGCTGTTTTATCCAACTGACGAACAGCTGGACTAGGCGACCCCCAGCACCATCTAGTATGGTAACTGGGGCCCCCACCTTAAGTTCAGTGTGCTGGTTGATTGCTGTGCCTGCGATCAGACACAGCCCTCCTGAACTGGCTGGCCGACGGCATGGTGACTATATTGTCTGGCAAGCTGTTCCACTCGGTTGTTGTCTGCGGAAAGAATGAATTTTTGAAGATGGTGGTATTTGATCTCTCAACCACAAAGCACTGGCTGTTGTTTCTGGCCATACTAGACACCACGTTAGTTGTTATGTGGTCCTTCTCTAGGCGGGGCACTATTCTTCTTTTTGTCTGGGCCACAGGTTTGAGGAACTGTTCTGCTGGTAAAGCTGGCATCTCACCCCTGATGATCTTAAAAAACAGGGTGAGGCGTTGTTCTTTCCTCCTGGTTTGTAATGGAGGTAGTTCTTGTTGTTGGAGCATGTTTAAGATGCATCCAGGGGTGCAGTCTTTGTAATTCTGGGTGAAGTGAGCCGCACGCCTCTGGATGCTCTCCTCTCAGAAGTTCCGCTAGCCTACCAAAAGTTTCGATGGACAGTACCGGCAACAGGAAAATATTCCGGTACTGGCCATCACACAGCCGGTGCAATCAAACTTCGCTGTGCAGAAAATATCTGTACATAGATCTATGCGATCGTAATGCGTCATTGTATGTTGCCTTTTAAGACCAAGTTACGTCACTTTTGTGATGTTGTCGTCATCATCAGACAAACATAACGACAGAAAGACGTCAGAGGGGGATCAGGGGAGAACTACACAATCTATACAGATAAGAAACCGGAGAGCAGAGAGCGGGAAGCCCACAAGCGGGAACACAACCTTGCTATTTACGTAAGCATGACGCAAAACTTTTATCGCGCATCTGCCTGACGTAGGTTTGTGACGCAGGGTCTTTCCTTACCAGCTCGAAAGAAATTCTCAGGTACTGGTACGCGATACCGATGACATTAATTTTTATCGGTACTAGACCAAAAAATATTGGTAAAAACCGGCATATGCCGGTGGAACGGAACCTCTGCCTCTCCAGCTTGTCTATATCTTTCTGGAGGTGTGGGTCCCAAACTGATGCACTATACTCGAGGGTGGATCACACTGTACTCGAGGGTGGATGATTTAGTTGCCGAAGTGCTGGACTACTAATCAGAACAATAACTAATAAATCAAAGGAAATTATGCTACCTCTTTATAAAACATTAGTACGCCCCTTATTAGAGTATGGAAATCCTGTCTGGTGTCCCTTTTTGAGAAAACATATTGATCATTTAGAAGGTGTCCAAAGGAGATTTACGAAAACAATTATTGGAACCAGAGATATGGACTATGAGGACAGACTAAAGTATTTGGGAATACCTAGTTTGGAATACAGACGTCTAAGAGGCGATTTGATTGAGGTGTATAAAATTCTTAACAAGTTCTATGATCCTAACAGTAACACAACTAAAACTTTACTAACTCTAACTGATGAGGAGAGAACACGAGGGCATGATTTCAAACTAACAAAAAAACTAAATGACAGTCGTTCAGCTCAAAACCTTTTTACTAACAACAGAGTAATAACTGCATGGAACAATCTTTCTAATGAAACTGTAAATGCATAAATTTTGTAAATTTTTATATATGTTCAAAAATGTTATTGACCAAAACATTAATACTATTATCAATTATGTACTCCACAAATTTGGAGAAATAAAAAACAAACAAAAAAAACCCAAAACAAATACACAATACATATTACATAGCCGAAGTAATTCACGGGCCAAAAAAGAAAAATGAAAATATAAATGTATCTACATTTGAGAAAAATATTTAGAGGGCAAAAGGCTTCAAAAGCCTAAACTAATTATGATATGATATGAATCTTCGACCATTATTGGATCTCAACTAGAATAATAAAAGATACAGTATAGAGGTAGGTAGGTAAGTTGCGTCCCTTGGATTTGATCGCTGAACTTGTCTAGGTTCGGGACACACGCGCAAAAAATGGAGTTGCATGTGCATGCACAGTTATCACACTAAAAAGCAAGACGATGCTTAGAATTAATAAATTGCTACAACGGTGGGAATAAGTCTACATACCCGCTAGTTTGTTAGATCGTTGAGCTTGCGAATCTATCGTTGTGTCGAACTTGAGAAGATTAGAGAGAACAAGAAGCTTCACTCAGCGCATCGATCGTTGAAAAGCTGTGCCCTAGGCGCGCTTACAAACATTATCCGCAGTAAGATTAATCATCGGTGTGAAGCTTGATAAATTTTTGAGAAAGATTTGGGTGACCCCAGTCATACTCATAGAAATCGTTACCCCAAAAATCGAGGTGTATTTTCCGTTTTATTTCCATAGGAAATGACGCGTGTAAAAGGTCAAGGTCAAGGCCGATGACAACGCATGCGCACTTCTGTTTTCAAATTGAATGACGGACTCAAAAACAGCAATGCGATTCTTGCTTGTAAGCTGATTTAAGTGCTTAATCTTACAATATTTTACTTCATTCGACCAGCGGCATCAGAAAATGACATACGTTTGTTTCGAAGCTTAAAATGTAAGTGTTGAATGTTGCACATGCAGACCTGTTTACCCTTATAATGAAAAACCCGGAATTTGCCACCAAAAAACCCGGAATTTGAGAACAAAAACCGGAATTCACATGATCTGTACACGACTCGCGATAAAGCGGTTTCTTGTTCTTCTCCTTTCCGCGAACATCGGTGTCGATTTTCAATATTGTGATGATTTCTTGGCTCAATTTCGCCAGAAGTTTTATTAGTAAATTCAGTCACTAATTCTTAGTCAATTTTAGTATAAAACAAGCTGGAAAAAGCAAAATACCTGGAAATGTCCACGATGGGACAGAGAAAAATCACTCGGCCGCGGATCGGCGGATGCCAAGTTGCAACTCGGCGCCATCGCGATCAATTTTGACTTCATTTTCCGTTGAAAACTTCAAAATTCTCACATCATCGTATTTTCCAGTGATAATATAATCTAAATTGACTCATTTCAAGCCCTAATTACAATCTCTACCATTAAAAAAACTGCCTGGAAAGCACTTCGAATCGACAGTAAAAGTCTGGCCGCCATTTGCTGTCCCGAAATAGATCGACCAAAATAAAAACATTATTTCACCCCTTTAACCAATGAAAATGCAGCATTTAATGCATGTGACGTCAAGCACAACCCCTTTTCTGATGACGTAGCGTGTTAGGTACACGTTTCGGTCAACCCTTGCGTCTTTTCCTATGAACGGAAACGAATAGACGGTTTTTCGAAATCCCGGAATTTTCAGCGTTCACCCGGAATTTACTATTTTACCCGGAATTTTAGCAAATTTCCGGAATAATTCCGGCTAAACCGGAATGGTAAATAGGTCTGCACATGTGTGGTCTTGAAACTTCCTAAAAATCTAGAACGATGAAAGTTCGATTGTTTTTTGTTCGATGTATGCCCGGACGACCGACGTATTGATCATCAATACGTCAGTTTGATGACGATTACGCTAATAAATATGTCAATGCACGAGATGAGCGCATGGTAAGGGGGCGCCGGAAAGCCGAACTAAGAAGATTTCTTCGACTGAAATAATTTTTTTATGCAATAACAAATATTGAAGAGCTTCTTTTCTCAAAAAAAGCTACATTATAGTTTCTACAGACAATACACTATCTGTGAGTACTGTTTTTCTAACAAAAAATAGTTGAGTTTTGTTCAGCTTTCAATCATCTTGATTGTTGGAAGAAATATGTCACACATTTCATTATTTGAGTCATGATTAAAAAATAGACCAATGTTTTAACAAAATCGTACCTATTTTTTTTTAAAAACTATTGACAAAAAACGCATGTTTACACCAATTAAGGTACTTTTCTTTCATTTTATTAGTACAACTCTGAGAATTACGCAAGTTTTTTCTTTTCTGTTACCTACACTAACTAAGCCTACAGTATACTTCTTCTTCTAGTTGCTAAGTTGGGGGTGTTTATCCTGCCCCGCACTCACCGGTCTTCATTCAGACCATTAATAGCGCACTAAATAACGACAAAATTACGGGGAATACAGAAGAGAAAAGGCAAAAGCAACATCGATCGAAACTTCAAACTGTGAATGAATGCAGACAAAGCGTGTCTCCCACGTGCAGACGACACGTTTACGTGTTTACCATATGACGCCGAATGAAAAGTTATGAAAGACTGCCTTGAAAATCAAAGCTCCTGGTCAAAAACAAGTACTCACCTTGAAATTCTGTTATCTCTTTGAGTCACTTCTCCAGCAGAAAGTGTAAATATTCCAGAATGATTCGAACACTGAGACGTGTTTTCAGCACCGGCAGCTGAAGGAAGTTGCGACCGTGTCGTTTTCTGATTGGACAAATTATGAACTTCCGCCAATACTTGATTCTTAGCTACACGTACACTTCCGGTGGAGAGAGAAATCTCATGCAACATTCAAGTGGGCTTTAAAAAGAACACAACAGAAAAACCAGGATCAATGCGAGGTGTAAGGAAAACAAGAATAACGTTATAGAAAACTGTTGGCAAAGCATGCAAAATGTTTTGAATGGGCCTAGCGCACATATACACATACGCGCGCCTACAATAAAATAGCAGGTAGCAAAACACATGTATACACGATACATGTCAGAGAGGTCAGGTCAGGTCAGGTCAGGTCAGGTATTTGGACGACCAGGCCTTGCAGCCTCTCAATGCGTCCTTCCTTTTGGTTAGTTTGGCAATTGCTGTGGCGGTTTTTAGCATCCATATTGATGCACTAATCATGGATGTACTTTAACAGGGCAATTTTTGGATCACTGTCTAGGAGGTTTTTGAATTTGTTAGTATCTGAGGCCAGTTTAGTATGTGCAGGGAGGTTGTTCCAATATTGGGTGACTGTTAGAAAAAAAGTTTTTTCTAATGTTAGTTCTGCTGTACCTGGTTAGGATCTTAAGTTCACTATTACGGGTTCTTATTTCGTTAGACAAGTGAAACAAGCCTTTGTTAGTATTGTCAGTGCCTTGAAGAATCTTGTAAACATTTATCAAATCTCCCCTTAGTCTTCTGTATTTTAAAGATGGCAAGTCTAATTTACTTAGCCTGTCCTCATAATCCAAATTTTTCATGGATTTTATCAGTTTGGTTGCTCTCCTCTGTACCTTCTCAATTGCACTGGACTGTCGTTTAAGAAAGGGATTCCAAATTATATTTGCCATACTCAAGATGAGGCCGTATTAAACATTTGTAAAGATTTATGAACACCTCTTTATTTAAGTTTTTAAAACTCCTTCTGATCAAGCCCAGCATCCTACTGGCTTTATTTATCGCTGTTGTGATGTGCTTATCAAATTTGAGTTTTGAATCAAATATAACCCCTAGGTCCTTCTCCTCTGTACAAGTATCTAAAACATGCTTAGATGAGCCATGAGTAATTTCATATGCTTTACTTGGATTATTGTACCCCGCGTGCATAACCTTGCATTTTCCTGCGTTAAAATATAAATTCCACTTCTCTGACCATTCTATGAGTCTGTTAATATCGTTTTGCAGTACATCTGAATTTTGGGAACGATTATACACTTTAGTATCATCTGCAAATATCTTACATGCACTTTGTATGTCTTCTGGGAGATCATTTATAAAAACTGTAAAAAGTACTGGGCCCAGGATGCTACCCTGGGGAATACCACTTAAAACATCGGTGCTAGAAGACTGTTTTGTTCCCACCCGCACTCTTTGAGATCTTCCCTTCAGAAAGTTTTTAACCCACGTTAACATGTTTCCTGTTATCCCGCAAGCTTCCAGTTTAAGAAGTAGCCTTTCGTGCGGCACAGAATCAAAGGCCTTTCTAAAATCTAAGTAAATAATATCAAATGCCTCTTTGTCCTCTAAAAGTTGGGTAAAATCGTCCATCACATCTAACAACTGGGTCATACAAGAACGCCCTGTCCTGAACCCATGTTGACATTCTGTGAACAGATTAAAATCTACCATATGTTTAACAACAGCGTCCCGTACAAACTGTTCTAAAATCTTACATAATATGCACGTCAGGCTCACTGGTCTATAGTTACCTGGGTCAGTTCTTGTACCCTTTTTGAAGATTACAATGACCTCTGCTGTTTTCCAATCTGATGGGAGTTCCCCAAATTCTAAACTTTTATTATATAAAATTGTTAGAGGAATTGCTAGTTCCTGATGTAGCTCTTTGAGCACTCTGGCTGGGATCTTGTCTGGCCCCTGAGCCTTGTTCACATCCACATTTTTCAGTTTATTTTTCACCGCTTCTACTGTTATAACAATGTCTGCACTATATGCAGAGGCCTCATTAGCAGTTTGTGGTAAGTTGTCTGTATTTTCCTTTGTAAACACGCTAGCAAAAAACTCGTTCAAAACATTAGCTTTGCGCTGATCATCGGTGACAATAATATTATCTTGCTTATCCTTCAGAGAGCTAACCCCAGAACACAGTTTGAGTTTAGAGTTTATATATTTCCAAAACATCTTCGGATTTAGCTTACAATTTTTGGCTATTTCTTTTTCATGTTCCTTTGTTTCACTCCTCAGTTTTTTACAGCAATGATTTCTTGCTTCTATATAGTCCCTGTAACGTTTACCAGCTTTTAATTTCCCATTCTCTAAATATTTTCTATATAATCTTTCTTTCTTTTTTACCTTTCCTCTTAAGAGTCGGGGAGAGAGAGAGAGAGAGATGATTGAATGAACAGAGAGGGTCTGGAGAGGAGAGATAGATGCCAAAAGCCAAAGACGAGGGGAAAGAGAACGTTAGAAACAGAATTGAAAATAAACAGTGAAAAACATACCGACCTTTAACCAAGAACCAAAAAGAGAAGAACTACGGCAAAATCAACATTTGTATCCGTAAGAGAAGATAATCTGATGACAGAAAGATCGAGCCACTTGTTTTGCTCTTTGCTGTCATCAAATGATCTCCCTTACTGTCAAAAACTATAGATATAACCAGAACGAGATTGACACATGATAGAGCCTGTCATGAGAACATAAAACCTCCACTCAGCAACGACAACGACAGAGAGAGGGAGAGAGAGACAGATAGAGAGAGACAGACAGACAGACAGAGAGAGAGGGAGAGAGAGAGACAGACAGATAGAGAGACACACAGACAGAGAGAGAGACAGACAGATAGAGACAGACAGACAGAGAGAGAGAGAGACAGACAGACAGAGAGAGGGAGATAGAGAGAGAGAGAGACAGACAGACAGATAGAGAGAGAGACAGACAGACAGAGAGAGAGAGAGAGGGAGAGAGAGACAGAGACAGACAGAGAGAGAGAGAGAGAGACACAGAGAGAGAGAGAGAGAGAGAGAGAGAGACAGATAAAGAGGGAGAGAGACAAACAGGGAAAAGAAAGATCGAGGCAGAGAGTGGAGGAGAGAAACAAATAACAAAGCGGCAAACAGACATGAGTTCACACCGGAAGGCAGCATCTCAACTCCAAACTTTTATAGAATCATAAGAAAATACTGACTGAACAAACACACACACACGCGCGTGCGCGCACAGACTTTGATACAGCAAAACATTAAACTGTGCCCTATCTTTGCCTTACTGGGATTTTTACTTCAAATGTTTAAACTCTCTCTCTCTCTCTCTCTCTCCCTCTCTCCCTCCCCCCCCCCCCTCTCTCTCTCTCTGTCCCCCTCCCTCCCTTTTGCCAAACTTACAAAACAGTTTGGGATTTTCTGTCAGTCTACACTTGAGAAGTCAAAGTACAGCATAGTGAATACTCAAGGCTCAATTACGTAGTTAAAAAAGGAAGAAAAAAACAAAACTAGTGCAAACTGGATCTGCACATTGTCACAACTTTAATTCATAAACTTACTACCCACACGAACTTGATAATAGATGAAAATAATATACCCAGGGACGGTATTCATGTCGAGATAGCATGAGACTTAGCATGATGCTAACTTAGAAGCTCTTCCAAAAGTCCTATTAAATCCTATAGGACATTGGAAGAGCTTCTAAGTTAGCATCATGCTAAGTCTCATGCTATCTCGACATGAATACCGTCCCACCTTTAAAAGCATCCTTTCCAATTTTATTATTAGGACTTCTTTCCAACATAGTCAAATAGCCAATTCTGACTCTTTTTACCCCTTGAGATCCATTCTTTATTCAAAATATTTTGCTTGGTTTTCACTTGCTCGAAATTATTATTTGTCTTTAATATACATGTAATACCTTTTTTTCAATTTAGACTTGTGAAAAATTATACGAACACCTTAAAACATCTGGTTCATTTTAGTTTTGCACTATTCCAAGAACAACAACAAAACAAAAGAAAAAAACTCTCCTCCCAAAAAAACACAATTTTCATTATTCCAACTTTAAAAATAAAAAATACACCCCCCCCCTTCCCCCTCCCAACCGACATTTTTCATTTCCTTGAAAAGTATGAACACATACATACATGTTTCTTTCCCAAAAAAATTTGACATGTTTGTTTTGAATCCAAAGCCAAACCAATCCGCACGACAATGATCTTACGATCCATCAAAATGATGATTGAGAACATTATTTTTAGAATTATCAGATATGAATGGTAATGACGACGGTGATATTAGAATTACCGGTGTGGCGTTCTCAAAATGGATTTGTTCTCAACTCGTCTGCGCATGTGCGAAGAGTTAGGGGTAGGTTTAAGGCTATGGGTAAGGTTAGGGTTAGGGATATATTTAGGGTCAATTTATTGTCGAATACACAAAAGATTTTTTTTTAAAGCCACTAAACACCAATGCTTTCAAGCTTTCGAGATTTTTATACACAAAAGATAAAATTTGATGATACGTACGTCATGATTGGATTTCGCACACGCGCTGACATGTTGAGAACAAATCCATTTTGAGAATGCCACACCGGGGGGGGGGGGTGGGGGGTGAACGAAGAAGCACAGCATGACCACATCAAAGGGTATACTTTAGAAGGAAGGAATCCTGGTGAAGGGGGGGGGGGGGGGGGGCACTTTTCAGCCTGTTTCCGCAGCCTGTGGTCAATCTCCCTCAGTCACTCTTTCTTGTGCAGAACGTATGCACTCTTGCTACTTCTGCGTAACACGAGGTAGTTGCCGTAGGTGGTGCACTGGTCTGTCAGGTGGAGGCTCCCGTCTTCGGGTGCTCCTGAGAGAGAGAGAGAGAGAGTCTTGCCGGTGCCTTGTTTTATTCTACTTTAGTGATTCCGTAAAAGCTGTGTACTTGACACAGGTTTCCTTCAGGATCTCCATGCATTCTTCCAACATGGCGGCAACCTTTTGAGCAGCACACCGTCCAGATTTTTTGAGAGCCTCTATTTCTGTAGCTACCTTCCTCATCTTGCGGGCCAACATACCAGAGTGACTGAGGAATTTCTTAGATAACTTCTCGCTTAGTCCTGCCATCTCTGCTTCATTTAGCATGAAGGGCATCACCAGGTCGTATTGCCATGTTTTCTTTAAACGTTCGACGTTTATTTTGTTTTCTTCGCCTGGGAAGCTGTAGGCGATCCCGAGGTGCTGCAGAAATGCTTCGTACTCCGTATCGTCCCTGATCACCCCTGGAAACAGGTGTTCCGTGATCCTGACAAATCTGGACAGTCTGTGATTTGCGGCTCTCCTGTCTGTTGCCGGTAGACTAGGCTGACCTCCCTGTGCCATCTTTGGATTCAAGGCGAATTCGCAGCAACACTGAAACACAAACACTACTGCCTCTTAAGTCAGTGAGAAGAACATGTGCATAATAGCGAGTGGGGTGTATTTTACTAGTATGAGCGCTGTTCAGGTTATTTTGCACGTGAACTTATTTTTCTTCCGAATTCCTTCTTAATCAGTTATTTCTTGCGCGTGCTTGCAGTTCTGGATCTGGATGAATACGTCGCAGACGCCACTTCTGACGATAAACACGACGGATTATTATTTTCTGTATCTGTTTCTTGTTCTGTCCATCAGTCTGTCTGTCTCTGTATCTCTTCTCTTTCAGTCTGTCTCAGTGTTTGTGTTACGACCCGATACGTATCCTGGTCCAATACGAGAGTTCTGTATTGGACCAGACCAATACGAAACACCTTATCAGGCCAAGCCCAATGGAGAAAAAAGGTGTGTTTTCTATCGGGCTGGACCGTCACGTTTTGGTCGGCCCAATACGAAACAGTCTGCTCCGAGGTCCACCATCTGTATCTCTATTAATGACGTTAAACCCCAAAATGTGCATGACAGTCATGTGCCTAAGGAAAACCTGCGGAGAAGTTTCTTGCACACGAGTTACTTATGCCCCTCCCTCTCCTTACACACACAAACACTCTCGTTAAGAATAAAAACGATAAAAAGCTGACACTAACTTAGTGACTAGCCATAAACCTTCCTTTCACAGAAAAATGCAGTTTCTCAGCGTAAATTTTCAACAAACACACTTCAGCCATGAGAAAGAATCAGGAGAAAGACAGGAGATAACCAGCAATTCTTTCTCTCTCTCTCTCATGAAACCGGCAGAGACACAGAAACCAAGACTGAGGGAGAGAGCTCAGAAGGATAGCAAAAGAGACAGAAAAAAATGTAAGGACAAAAAAACCACCACACACAGAGAAAGAGACTGAAACATATTAAGCCAAACCACATTCATACAAAGTTTCAACAACCGTCAAGTGTTTTGGGAATTCCTGATCTTCCTGATCGCTATTGGGCCGGCCCGCAACGTACTGGTCGGACCAATACAAAACAACCTCATTTGCACGCTGTTGGGCCAAGCCCATCAGTGTGTATCGTATTGGTCTGGCCCAATACGGAACTCTCTATTGGGCCACGGCCCGATACGTATTGGGCCAGGATACGTATCGGGCCGTAACATTTGTATTATAGCCACCCTTCTATGTTTAAATCTGTGTTGTTACTTTCTTGTACAAACTAATGTTGTTAGAAAAGTGGCTTTTTTTTTTATAACGTACTATTAACATTTTTATGACTCCTGACTCTTTCTCTCTCGTTTGCGCGCGCACGCGTGTGTGTGTGTGTGTGTGTGTACATGTATGTGTCTGTATACACAAACACATACATTGGACACACAAAAAGTTTTATCAAAGCAAACTATATTTTTATATATAAGAGGAAAGTTTAATGGTGTGTTTGTTTTATGGCTATTCACTGAGATTTTTCTTTCATACTATTTTTATCCTTAATTTGGATACCATCTCAGTAGTTGGCCCTCCCTAGTCATGTCTATTAGGTTTTGAAATTAAAATTTCAGAACATTATTATTTTGTTCATTTTACATAATATTTTCATAAGATTTTTACTATTTCTGGTTTAACTTTGTGCTGGTTTGCTTTTATTATGGATTTTCGATTTGATGCAAAGAGGACACCATTCTCTTGTAGAATGTCTTTTTTGCTCAGGTTGGCATCCACTGGACATTCAAATTGCAGGCGATCATGCAAACTGATGAGACCTTCTCTTAGGTCAAAACAGCTGTCTTTGCATAAGGCACTGTCCCTCCCCCATTGGGAGAAAAAGTAAATCAGCACAATAAAAAATTTTGAACACGGAACATTACTCAAAGTTAACATTAACTGGTTTTGTTTCTGAGGTTCACAAATAAAGACATTGGACACAGAAAAGCTTTATCAAAGCAAACTATTATCAAAGCAAACTATAGATAGTTTGCTTTGATAAAGCTTTTCTGTGTCCAATGTCTTTATTTGTGAACCTCAGAAACAAAACCAGTTAACGTTTACTTTGAGTAATGTTCCGTGTTCCCAAAAAAAAGAAAAAAGAAAACAATTCTATAAATTGTGCTGATTTACTTTTTCTCCCAATGGGGGAGGGACAGTGCCTTATGCAAAGACAGCTGTTTCGACCTAAGAGAAGGTCTCATCAGTTTGCATGATCGGCCTGCAATTTGACTGTCCAGTGGATGCCAACCCGAGCAAAAAAGACATTCTACAAGAGAATGGTGTCCTCTTTGCATCAAATCGAAAATCCATAATAAAAGCAAACCAGCACAAAGTTAAACCAGAAATATATATATAGAGAGAGAGACAGAGAGAGAGAGAGAGAGAGAGAGAGAGAGAGAGAGAGAGAGAGAGAGAGAGAGAGAGAGAGAGAGAGACACAAATGGAGATTGAAAAAAGAAAAACAAACACAACAGATTTTCCCACTGATATTTCGATGTTTAATTACATCTTCCTCGGGGGACACTTTTCTTAAAATGAGCCAGGAGTGGTGTAGTGAACAACAATGATTAAAACTCACTCACATAATCATTTTGATTTCATTCCCCACGCAGTGCCCTTCATCTCACATCCCTGCCCTACATTTTTAACGGGCTAACTCCACTCACCCTTAACCTATTTCTTATCGCTAACCTCTCCCATTTCTGGTTTTGAATTCACGTGAAAAATTAACTTATTTTTCCCTAAATGTAAACATTCAATTCACCTCTATCTGACAGTGGACTTTAACCAAATAAATAAATAAGCAACGAGAATAAGAAAAGAACTACTACATCAAAACAAAGTTTCGTATATAAATCATATTAAAACAAGTTTACAAATAAAAATGCATAAAAAGTCATAAACATTAAAGTAGCAGGCTCCAACCTGACTGTACATGCTGTGGTAAGTACAGCCCGTACATCACCTCACTTATGTTTTATTGTTATAGTGATGCACCACATCACACACATGCGCGCGTGCACATAGGTCTACACACGAAAGAGAGGGAGAGAGGGGGGGGGGGGTTGTTGTAGGGGGAGAAGGAGGAGGAAGGTGAGGATGAGGAAGCAGAAGAAGACAGACGCGAAGACAGAGAGGAGTGAGAGGGAGAAGAGATAGAGGGATATTTAAAGGGAGGTAATAAGAAGAAGGAAAGGGGGGGGGGGGGGAACCAAAACAAGAAAACGAGAATTAAGGAAGGAGAAACAGGGTGGAAGAAACGGGAGGGACAGAGACACCGAGAGAGAGAGAGAGAGGGGGGGGGGGGGAGGAGGGGAAGAGAGAACACTGAAAACTGAACAGAACGTTGTGTAATGAAAAGGCCCTATGCCCATGAGAAGGGGGGCGAGAGAGATAGAGAGGCACGGACAAGGACAATTGTTTATTGTAATTACCTGGGGGTCTTTTGAGAGAGAGAGAGAGAGAGAGGGGGACAAAAAAGGGGGAATAAAAATTAGCCTACTGACTTTCCCACTCTCACTTCCAGGTGCGCATCCACATCCACATACACACACGCACACGCGCTCATGTACACACACGCACACGCGCTCATGTACACACACATGTGTACAGACACACACACACACACACACACACACACACACACACACACACACACACACACACACACACACACACGAACACACAGAGAAACTCACACACACACAAATATACACACACCACACACGAGTGCAAGCGCGCCTGCATGCATGTATACACGTGCGCTCTCACACACGCACGCGTGCGCACATGCCCCCACGTACAGGCATACACTTTAACCATTTAGAGACTGTTGCCCAGCAGCAAACTTGCACAATCATGTCTAAAAATTGGTCAAATGAGGACATTTGAATCTTCACATAAACCACCAACGTGAACGCTTAGTACTTCTCAATAACAGGCCCGATCAAAATATAGAACATCCCAGACATTTATCACTAAACCTTTACACAAAAAATGTCTGAAAAGGATAATACTAAGTTTGAGCCTTAACAAGACCTACGATTCTGGAGGAGAGCAAGGTCTCAGATAAGTCCCCTCAACACCTGAAGCAGTGACCATTACAGTTTAGAAATCGTGTTCCAGACTATTCAGGCCATGGGGAGACAGGGTTTTTAGTTTGGTGATCCAGAACTGTTCCCTTTGAAGCCTAGACTGGAGATTCAGATTGAAAACCCTCTCTATTACTACACATTTTAGGTTGCTCAAAGAGTGGCCTGGGGAGTTAAAATGTCTAGCTACCAGGGTACCTGTATTCTTTTTTATGTTGGATCTGTGCAAGTAAAACCTTTTCTTAAGAGAATTTTTCGTCTCTCCTACATACTGCGAGTACTGGCAGTGGTCACAGAATAAAAGGTATTTTGGTGCTCTCACAGTTGTATCTTTCCCTGATAGTAAATGTCTCGTCTGTTCTAGCACTGCTAAAATGGTTCGTTTCTTGTAAGTGCTCTGAGCAGACAATGCATATATATTTAATTCCGCCTATAGTTAAGAAATAAATCCTATAGACCAGTTTGGCTTGTGCAGCTGTTATCTTTTTCTGTATATATTCCGTCTATATATAAAGATAACAGCCGCACAGCCAGACTTCCCACTCCACACAACTCTGAAGGACTGAAAAGTTGGTGCATTTGAAATGCCGAATTGTATTGAATATATATAGAAGGGCATCATCCTTTGTATGCCTACTTGTATTCAGCAACGAAATATTACGAAGTATTCAGCAATGATCTACTACTCATTTCAAGTATATAACTTTCTAATGTTCCATATATATTACACTGTGAGTGCTTCTGCCCCCCCCCCCCCCCACACACACACTTTTTCCCTCTCCTCTCTTCTGTTCCAACCTCTTCCTCCCATTTGTTTTTTTCTAGATCTACGGGATTTAGCCGCCTTGCAGGCTTGGCGAGAGAGATTAATACATGATTTTGTTTTAACAGTCTCACTTATTTTTAATGTTTTTTTAAATTCATTACCAGGCCAGAGGCCGAGGTATTGCGATCGGTTTGTGTGTCTGTCTGTATGTCTGTGTGTGTGTGTGTGTGTGTGTGTGTGTGTGTGTGTGTGTGTGTGTGTGTGTGTGTGTGTGTGTGTGTGTGTGTGTCTGTCTGTCTGTCTGTCTGTCTGTGTATCGATTATCTTAAAAACTACTGTTTGGATTTTTTAATTAAAATTGGCAGACGGGTAGACAGCTTCAAAAGGAAGCTTCCTTTCGTTAATCAACACCGTGCTGACCTTGACCTTGAAATGTGACCTTGAAAACCGAAATTTCTTTATTTGGGCTATGTAATTTCCCCCCAGCTTTATCTCGTGAACTAGTGAACACAATCGCTTCAAATTTGGTGTGGTGGTGTACCATGGTGCAAGGAAGTTTGCATAAAATTGTGTCCTGAAAAGAAGAAAAGAAAATGTGCTGACTTACTTTTTCTCCCAATGGGGGAGATAGACAATGCCTATGCAAAGACAGCTGTTTCGTCTTCGTGAAAGACTCTTATATGTATATATAAGAACATAGTCTACCAAGAACATAATCAAACACCAAGTTATTTTAACTGGTTTTGATTTGAAATGTTCACATCAAAGACATAGGGACAAAAAAAGTTTTCTAAAATTCTATTATTGCATTTCAAATGCTCTAACTTCTGAGTCCCGTAGGCTGGTGGAACGGTGCCAGCAGTATACTGAATATTTTTCATACCTATATATATATATATGAGCTAGCAATATGTTTTATCATATTCTGATAGCTTCTCTGCCTTTTGGCTAAGACAGTGATTCAGGAATATAAATTTTTGTTTATATCCTGGTTGGTTTGTTCAGCCCGTCGTACATGGCGAAAGCCGATACGCGACGTTAAACTGAACTTCCATCCATGATTTTGTTCAGTTTTATGCTTATCTGTGACTTTGAATAATGTCAGAGTTTATTATCCAAATCTATTTTGCATCATTCTGCATGTTGTGTACGAGAAGCTTATGGGCCTTTAAGAGAGCACCTAATACTAACAGCTTTAAAAATCAGCTCGACCAATTCAAATGTCATAATGACATAATGTACGCATACGATGATGGATTCATTGCAAAAAGCTGAGTGTACGATATACCTTGAGCATGTAAAAATAAAACCAAAACCACAAAGTTGGGACTTTGAAAACTAACGGCTATATTATTTTTATCCCTATTTCCTGATGAAAACCGTTTAACGTCCTCCGGTCTGAAACAGACACATAGTAGATATAAAGATGGTGGGGACGATCCTGGAGGCAGAGTAACACCCGGAAAGTCACGATTTTTTAACGACATAGATGTAATGCCCTATTTTTTAATCCTAATCCTAATCAAATAGCCAGGGTTCTATTTAGCCACATGAGGTCAAATAGCCACTGCCTTGTCAAAAAGGGCGATAACTCTAACATACCATTACCTTCTTCCGTTTCCTCTCAAAGTGCAACACATGGCCGTACCAAAGTAAGAGCTTTCAACAAAGACAAGTAAGGTGAAACTTGCCGTCCATCCAACCTGGAAGAAAGGCCGATAGCGACTGTCGCAGTAACGTTGGCGTTTATATCCAAAAATGGATTCTGCCGACGAACCTCATGCAAGATCAAACTCATTTGCGCTCTCCCAGTTTCCGTCGAGTTTAATATAAGCCTTCATAGCCATAGCCAGGCTCCTTCGACGTACAGATCCAGATCCAGAGATCAAGATGAAGAAGAGTAACTCAAACTCGCGGTAAGTTTGTAGTACTGTATCCAAATGTTCTGAAGAAGAAAAATGTCTGTGTTAGATAAACGAACCTAAAAAGAGCACCAACACTAAATACTTTCAAAAGTCTCCTTGACAAAGATGAAAATTTTAGTCAACTATTTTTTGAACATGATGATTGAATTACAATCATAATTTTAAAAGGCATGCTTATGCAAGCAAAACAGTGTCAATGAAGGGACGTTTATAAGCCGCGAGGCTTAGACTTTCCACAAGGCATTCCACAAGGTAGCATCCTAGGCCCCATTCTGTTTACAATTTTCATTAACAATCTACCGGATCAAGTAGAAAGCATCATGTAAAATTTTTGCGGACGATGCCAAAATATACAATTACAATACTTCAAAAAATTCTAAAACAATTCAACATGACATTGACAGACTAATAAACTGGACAGAGAAATGGAATTTGTATTTTAATGATAGTAAATGTAAGGTGATGCATTTAGGAAAGAATAATCCAACTTATTCCAAGTTGCAATTATGAAATTTCACATGGTACCGACAAACATATTTTAAAAACTTGCAAAGAGGAAAAGGATCTTGGAGTCATCGTTGACTCTGGATTGACATTTGATAACCACATTAATACAGCTATTGGTAAAGGCAACAAAATGCTGGGCCTAATTAGAAGAAGTTTTATTGGGTTAGATAATATAGTATTTTTAAAACTATATAAAAGTTTGGTCAGACCTCATCTAGAGTATGAAAATCAGGTCTGGAGTCCGTTTTTAAAAAGGCAATCGGCAGCATTAAAAAGGGTCCAAAGACGAGCAACAAAATTGATTAAAGGCGTTAGTCACCTTGATTACGAACACAGACTAAGAAAGTTGAAATTACCATCTCTGAAATACAGAAGAATTTGTGGGGATCTGATAAATGCATACAAAAATGTTCACAGTGATAACAATACTAATAAATTTTTGTTCCAGCTAACAACTGACTCAAGAACCCGAAACAGTGATTTAAAAATACTAACCCAGTATAGCCGAACTAATATTAGAAAAAATTTCTTTTCTAACAGAGTAACAAAGTTTTGGAATACTCTTCCTGCACATATTAAACGAGCACAGAATCTAACACAATTCAAAAACCTCCTTGGTGGATACACCAACATATCAAAACTACAATACGAGCATGACTAAAAGGCAGATTTGCCGAAAACAAAATACAAAAACCTCTCAGCTGTGCAAAAGTTCAAATAAAAATGACAGGACAGTGAAGAGGCCGCGAGGCCTAATGTCCTAACTACCTGACCTTGAGCCAGTCCCACACTATACTATACTATACTATACTATACCATACTAATTTATTTTTTATTTATTTTTTTTCCCCCCCGCGCAGCGATTTTTCTTTGAACCCCCCCAATATATGTCAGTTATTGCCGGTTACGGCAGGTCGACATCATTGGTAGAAGAAGAAGAAAACCTCAGGAAGAAGGCAGCCTGCGACAGAATGTCTTCACAATGAGAGCAGTGGACACGTGGAACAATCTTGATGGTGTGTCTTTGTCTAATTTGTCGTCGATAAATTTCCACAAAACTTAAGGATGGTTATAAAATTAATTATGCCTGACAAGACCTTTAAAATGATACCCAAATTATCAAAATCAGTCAAAAATTGAGAAAGTTAAGACATTTTAAAATGATAGCTTTTTTTACATGAGCTATATAAGAAAAAGTTGATCAAGGTTACCGGCCCTTACTGTATCAAGGTTTGGATGACTAAAACAGCCATAACTTTTTTGTTTTGTTACCAATAAACAAAACATTGGTACCAAAATAAAGCTTATTCAAAGGGGCAACATCAACCCCAAACATTGGACAGATTAGGCCTAAGCTTTTTGTGCGACTCACAAGATCGCAACATCAACGTGAGCATGACAGAAAACATGTCGGACAGGCTTCGATGTAACACCTCCCAACTTGTGGAGACCTTGAGCAGCATTGAGATTTATTCTAGATGCACCAAATTTGGTGTACTTGTAGAAAATAATTAAATGTAACTAAGCATTTGTTTAAAAAAAGAATGTACCGGTAGTTGCCGTTCAGAAATGATAAACGAATGAATTGGACCCAAATATTGGATTGCTTGTCTCTCGCGATCGGCTGTCTTCGCGTAATAAAAGATCGTTCCCGAATGACCGGGTAGGTGTCTGCTTCCCGAAAGAAAGAAACTCGGATGGTCAGCGCCAAGAATAACCACCAATAAAAACAAGCAAATGAAGTGACCGTTTGGCACATGGCCAAAATCGCGGTTCAGATTTTCAACGGGAAAAATCGCTGCGGCTTGACCTAATTCCGTTGTTCCTACTGTATCCAAATGTTCTGAAAAAGAAAAATGTCTTTGTTAGATAAACGAACCTAAAAACTCAGGAAGAAGGTAGCCTGCGACAGACTGTCTTCACAATGAGACAGCAGTGGACACGTGGAACAATCTTGATGGTGTGTCTTTGTCCAATTTGGCGTCAATAAATTTCTACAAAAGTGGCCATTTCGACTATTCCACAGAAACAGAATCCTAATGACATTTTATTAGGAAGGTTATACATTTTTTTAAAAACTTTTGGGTCCAATCCTAACTAAATTTGTGTCACTGTAAAGAGCTCGAAAAGACCTTTAACCCTTTCACAGCCAGCCATTTTTCAGCCACAAAATACCATTAAACTTAATTGGGCAGAGAAAAAAAATCTGCAATATTGCAAATTCCTCTGTGACATGCATAACATCAGGCCTATCCTTACCTCCCAAAATGAAGAAAATAGGGTCTTCGGATAACAGACCCTGATTATTTTGTTGTGCCTTTTAGTGACATGGGTGTTAAACCATTGTGGTGCTAAAATGCGACATTGGCGGTGAAAGGGTTAAACTGATACCCAAATTATCAAAATTGGTCGAAAATTTGAAAAAGTTACAACGTTTTAAAATGGTAGCCTTTTTTTACATGAGCTACGTAAGAAAAAGTTGATGAAGTTATCATGAACTCGATCGTCAGTGTGACGCGGCAAGAAGAAAAACAAAATGTTGGACATGGTGGGACTAGGCTAACACCTCCAATTAGATTAACCTCACAAAGTACCTGATTATAAACTTGCATGCATCAACTTTTGCACACTACTACTAGTAGTAGCAGGTTGAATCTATTATGCTCTCTCTCTCTCTCTCTCTCTCTCTCTCTCTCTCTCTCTCTCTCTCTCTCTCTCTCTCTCTCCTCTCCCCCCCCCCCCCTCTCTCTCTTTCAGCTTCAGTTTCTTTCTGTATCTCTTTCTCTCTCTGTAGGTCTATGTCTCTGTGAGTCACCCTTTGGCTTTCTCTTTCTCTGTGTGTGTCTGTCTCTTTCTCTTTTTGTGTCTGTTTGTCTCTGTTTGTCTCTGTCTCTCCCTTTCTGTCTATGTGTGTGTGTGTCTCTCTCTCTATGTGACATAGTATGTCCATGTCTCTCTAGACAGAGAGAAATACAGAGGGGGAGTCACAGACACACAGAGAGAAAGACATGCAGAGAGACATATATACAGAAAGACACACACACACACACACACACACACAGAAAGACACACACAAAGAGAGAGAAATATAGAGAGACAGAGACAGGGAGAGTGGGACATCAGCTGGGACTTGCATGGTGAGGCCATAACACAGACCTGTTTGCCCTTCCGGTTTTGCTGGAATTATTCCGGAAATTTGCTAAAATTCTGGGTAAAATAGTAAATTCCGCGTGAACGCTGAAAATTCTGGGATTTCGAAAAAACCCATCAATTATTTGTTTCTGTTCGTATGAAAAGACGCAAGGGTTGACCAAAACCGAATGTAAATGGCGGCCAGGCTTTTAGTGTCGATTCGAAGAGCTTTCTGGGCAGGTTTTTTTAATGGCATAGATTGTAATTAGGGCTTGAAATGAGTCCATTTAGATTATATTATCACTGGAAAATGTTATGATGTGAGAATTTTGAACTTTTTAATAGAAAATGAAGTGAAAATTGATCGCGATGGCACCGAGTTGAATCAGTGTTTTATCGCGAGTCGTGTACCAATGTGAATTCTGTTTTTTTTCTCTCAAATTCCGGGGTTTTGTGTGGCAAATTCCAGGTTTTTCATTATTAGGGTAAACATGTCTGCATAAAATCAAGGACACATGGATGCTCCTGCTTTCATGATTTTTTGTTATTGCCTGGAGCCGGCATCGCCGGATTATAAGAACTTCTTCTTCGATCGCTCAGACAGTTTCCTGTCAATTATGAGCGCAGATGCGTCATGCTGCCATTATGGGCCTAACTAAGAAATAGTTAGGCCCAGCAAGTCCGACTTTGGCTGGAGGAAATGTTTTTGAAAGAGTTTCGTGAAAAAAGGCTGGAAAGTGGACCGGCAAGGCAGAAAGATAGTAGATGACAGTAAGCAAAGGGAAAAGGCAGAGTCAAAGAGAGTAACAGATTAGAGGAAGTTACAAGCACAGAACTTCCAGAAGGTGGGGGGACTATTATAAGAATTTTGCTTGTAGAGGTCATGAAGTTTAACCAGAAGTGAAAGTGCAACGAGAGCATATTACATGGGAAACTTTTGTTTCTCTTCAGCTTCCAGGGGGCATTGCCCCACGGAACCCCCAGGAGGGGTGCTGTCCCTGCACTGGGAGGCCCCTAGACCCCTGCCTTGCAGGTTTTTTTAATTTCCCAGGAGCACCCATGGAGGCAAACAGAATGCTGGGCTTTCTACGACGAAATCTGAAGATCTGCTCATCATTTAATGATTTTTTTTTGTTATGTGCTTTTCTAAAATGTTCCTCCCATTCGTAAGGGGCTTATGGCCAACTGTGTGTGTGTGTGTGAAACACAAAACGGGCCTTATAACTCCGCCGTTTTTCGACCGATTCGCTTCAAATTTGCTGTGAGCCCTAATGATGGCAACGGCAACCGAGGCGGCCGTGTCATTTGCGCGGTTTTGCAAATGCGCGAAACGCGCATCCGACGGCCTTTCGGCGCCCGTATCTCCAGTATGTCTGGACCGATTGCCTTCAAATTTGGCAGATATATGACCGGGGACGGTGACTATCAACGAGCCAAACCGGAAGCGAATCCATTACTTAGGCGCATAACAGCAGCATGATGCAAAACGGGCCTTACAACTCCGCCGGTTTTCAACCGAATCGCGTCAAATTTGCTGTCAGGCTTGCTGTCACCGGGGCCAAGACTAGCAGCAAATTTGAAGAAAATCGGGAGAACGCGTCACTCTCAGAGCAGCACCAACGGGAAACGGGGCTTAATAACTCTGCCGTTTCTTAACGAAATCGCTTCAAATTTGCTGTACTCAGCGTTACCAGTACTTGGCGTTACCGTTGCTAGGCGTTACCGTTACTAGGGAGAGCGCATCATTCTCAGAGCAGCGCCAACGCGAAACGGGGCCTTATATCTCCACCGTTTCTTTACCAAATCGCTTCAAATTTGCTGTACTCAGCGTTACCAGTACTTGGCATTACCGTTACTAGGCGTTACCGTTACTAGGCGTTACCGTTACTAGGCGTTACCGTTACTAGGCGTTACTGGTACTCGGAGTTGCGCTAGTTCGAATAATTTTTTCAGCATTCAGTGTTCTCTCTCTCTCTCTCTCTCTCTCTCTCTCTCTCTCTCTCTCTCTCTCTCTCTCTCTCTCTCTCTCTCTCTCTCTCTCTCTCTCTCTCTCTCTCTCTCTCTCTCTCTCTCTCTCTCTCTCTCTCTCTCTCTCTCTCTCTCTCTCTCTCTCACATGTGTGTGAGTGTAGAGGTATGTGTGTGCGCGCGTGCGTGCGTGTGCGCATGGAGAGAGATGTCTGGTTTGTGAGTATCTGGAGATACATGCGCGTGCGCGAGCATTTGAGTATGCTTTGTAGTTGAAGCCTGTCGATTTTTGTCAATGACAGTTGTTACAATTGTGAAAAATGTATACAATTTTCTCTACTAGTAATGTGTGTGTAATGTGGGCTTTCAGACCTTCAGGTTTTCACTTTGAAGGACTGAAAGCTTAAATTTGTTTGAAATGTTCTGATAAGATACTTGTTAGTGTATGCGTTTCGTTTCCTGGCCACTTTATGTATTATGTAAAAGTGTTATGATTGCAAAAAATGTATATCATTGTTCTACTAGTAATGTGTGTTTCAGACCTTCATGTTTTCACTTTGAAGGACTGAAAGCTTGAATTTGCTCGAAATGTTCTGACAAGATACTTGTTAGTGTATGCGTTTCGTTTCATAGCCACTTTATGTATATATGTAAAAGTGTATGCGCGTTTTGACCCATCTCTCTCTCTCTCTCTCTCTCTCTCTCTCTCTCTCTCTCTCTCTCTCTCTCTCTCTCTCTCTCTCTCTCTCTCTCTCTCTCTCTCTCTCTCTCTCTCTCTCTCTCTGTGTGTGTGTGTGTGTGCGTGTGCGCGCGCGCACGCACGCGTGTGTGTGTGTGTGTGTGTGTGTACCCACGTTTGATGTAGATTTTTGCTTTTTTGTGGATAGAAAAAAAAAAGACGTTTAAATTGTGCCATTTATGTTCTTCGCACATTGATTTCTATGTAAACATTATGGTATGTGTTAAAGTGCTTCTTGTCATCTCTCTCTCTCTCTCTCTCTCTCTCTCTCTCTCTCTCTCTCTCTCTCTCTCTCTCTCTCTCTCTCTCTCTCTCTCTCTCACTCTCACGCTTTATGATCTGCGCAGATAAAACGAGGCTTGGTGTAGTTATGTATGAATATATCTTGCTTAATATTTTGTTTTATGGATTTTCCCTTTTGTTTGTTTGTTTTATTTAACAATGTCCCCTTCCCACTGTTCCCTTTGACATGAGCAGATGGCCCGGTTCATTAAAACGTTCTTGTTCTGTTCTTGTTCTCTCTCTCTCTCTCTCTCTCTCTCTCTCTCTCTCTCTCTCTCTCTCTCTCTCTCTCTCTCTCTCTCTCTCTCCCCCTATCTTTCTCTCTCTCTCTCTCTCTCTCTCTCTCTCTCTCTCTCTCTCTCTCTCTCTCTCTCTCTCTCTCTCTCTCTCTCACACACACATTTCCTCTATCACTCTTTTCCTCTGTCTGTCTTTTTCTCACAGTCTCTCTCTCTTTCTGTCCAACTCTCTAATGAATTAACAGTTATCTTTGTGGTTAATAAAAGAATGGTGTCATAAGAGATCAAAAAACAAATCTGTTTTTAATTTGTTTCAGGAGACCAGTTTTTTTGATTGAAGTTCACCATCATCAAGTCATAAATTGTTGGCGTCACTGTTGGATCGATTGGATGGAAGATTGAGATTGCCATTGTCACTTTGGACCTAACACAGCCCCTATCACAAAATGAGTTCAACAAAATCAGACGAAAAATGCTGCTCCTGTCCACCCCTTGACCAGTTGAAGGCCTGCATCCAGAGGTCAGAGTGGGACAGGGCAGCAGAACTGGTCAGTCAACTGGACAGCTGCTGTGACTGCCTGAAACCGTTGAAGGGCCAGGCCTTTGTGGACTGGATTGTCCATTCCTTCAACAGAGAGTCTCTCTCCGATGCACAGCTGATGGAAGCCGTCAAGTTTTCTGTTCGCCTCCAGTTGGACACCCTTTTCCTCCAGCTGGTGTCAACTTTTCCCAGGGGCCGCCGTGTCTTCAGAGAGAAGTTTGTTCACCAGCAGTGGAAGGAGAGTCTGCAGCCTTCACAGTGTGATGGGGGAGAGGTCAGGTGGATTTTTGATGCCCTGTGCAAAAACGGAGATAAGAAGCTTGCAATGTTTGTGGCCACTTCTGTCAAAACCCGTAGTCCACTGATTGTCGATTTTTGTTGGGGTGAATGGAAATGGCTGTCTTCAAAACGAAAACAAATTAGTTACATCTTGACCAAACTGCTTGAGTTTGATGTTGATGAATACAAGAAGTTTGTTGAAGATAAATACACGGCACTGGAAACATCAAAGTCAAACTGTTCATTTCTGTTTCGTCATGCCATTCGGTGTGAACAAGACAGTTTGACTCTTACTCTATGTAAATGTGGTGTGTCAAGAAGAGACTTGAAGTTCGTCTTTACCAGGCTGGTGCAAGGACAAGACGCTGATGTCAATTTGTTTCAGACAATTTGCGAAACACTGGAAAAGAGGCAGGGATACTGGCTGAGTCGATATGCACTGAAATGTTCCATGGACATATACTTTCAAGAAAGGTCACGCAATAAGCTGAGCAGACTTATGGGCCTGATCAAGAACTGCACTGACCGACAGTTTGCAATTGAAATGTTCAGACGTGCCATCAGACAGTGTGTGGAACGGAATTATACTGATGGTTTTATAACATTGTGTGCCCACTCTGAAGCAGATTTCCATAAAACAGGTGAAACATTTTGGAAGGAGGAACGCTACTTTGCGTACATCACAGCAATGAATGGAAATCATAACTCTTTCATTACAAATGTTTTTACAGAGCAAAATAGGCATGTCAATATTAATAATGAAAGTTGGCAGAACGTTTTGCAGGAACTGTGGAATGTTATAATAGAAAGAGAAGCTTGGTCATTGTTGGTCAGCGCTTCAAAAGGTTTTGATCGTTTAGATGTTCGTATGCTAAGGTCTGCCATAATCTATGAGGATGGTTTTTATACAGCTGTTCTGATGAGTCTGCTGGATGCTTTGTTTGACAAAGTATCAGATCAGATTGTATGGCCTTACATTGCAGCTGCCCTTGATGAATGTGTCAGATGTGAGGTGAATGGGATAGACATTATGGTTTTGCTCAGGCATTTGAAAGGGAGGATGGCAGAAAGCCAGTTGCCGGTCAGTCTGTCCACTGTGACCCACTGGTGTGTGGACAATGGCCACTCCTATGCAGCCTTCTTCCTGGCCTTGGTCACTGGTAATTTTGATATGTTGAAAACAATCGTCAGCACGCCGTCACTCAAATTATCAAATGTTCACCACGGAATGATGTGGTGTTTTGTGGAATTAGCGATTGAGGCAGGGAACTTTGGTGTTGGTGTGGCTATATTGAAGTTGTGGCCTGTGGACTGTGGCAGTGTAGAATATGTCTGGCGGTGGACCGTAAGTGCGGATGTCTCCCTGAGTGATCTAGTCAAAGGGTGTGAGGAAGAAGGTGTCATGCACTGGGCTCTGGTGCTGATGACACCAGAATCATCAGATTCCTCTGAGTACGTACTCAGAAACCACCATCTTTGCAAGAATGAGTATGTACTCAATCATCTTTTATTCAGGGGTAATGACAGTTTTTCTGACATTTCTCATGCATTGGTGCCAAGATGCAGTTGTCCTAACATTCTCAGAAGTACATTGAGATCGGCCATGTTCAAGAAAGAACAGAGCGTGGCTAGAAAGATCCTCAGTCGTGTAGACCCAAGCATCAATTATGGTGCCTCATGTTTTGGTGCCCCAGTTCATAATAGCCAAACTATCTTGTTTGCTGCTGTTCACACCGCCAAGGAAGTTAGAGAGGACTTTGTGAAGTTGATCCTTTCTGCAGGCGTTCCCAGCTTTGAAAGAGATGCACCAGAACATGAAGGCTACTGTCCTCTTCTGGAGGCCCTTAAGTCCTCTGACTTGAAAGTCATCAAGCTGTTGCTGGCCTCTGGAGCTATTCCCCACACACGACTGCATGAACTTCGTCAAGACCAAAACCTACAGTACATGCTTCAAAGTGGGCTGGAGAGTAAGGAGTGGGTGACAGGCTACAGACTCATCACGGAAGCTGCTGCCACCCCTTCCCGCCTGGAGCACCTGGCTCGGCTAGCGGTGTCTCACAGCATCGGCTGTCAGCCAGGTCGCTCTGACAGGATCCACAGTCTGCCTGTTCCTAAGCCCTGCAAATACCTTCTGCACTTCAGGGACGTTGTCTACATGGATCTGAACGAAGAAGAAGATGAAGACTAATTGCAAGTTTAGGAAGCAGACTAATTGAAGGACATTGCTGAAGTAAAGAGTTGACTGATTGCATGAGTTCATGGAAAGTTGGAAAAAAAGCAGACCTTGGCTAGAATTTGACAGCAAATCAAAAGCAATGTTTTGTGACTGGTGCTTACAAAGCAAAAAGAACAATGCGTTCACCACAGGTTGTACAAATTTCCGCACTACATCCCTTGATCGACATGTTAACTGGCATTGATTTACCCCGCCCCCCTAACTATTTCCAGATCCCCCCAAATTTCCACACCAAGGGGGGCAATGCCCCCCAGTTTAGAAATTTCTAGATGCATCCCTGCATGGTGACAGAATGGCAGAGTGAAGTGGCTAACTCTGTGAAAGTTTGATTTTGTATGTTCAGGCAACTGTTCATTGCACATACCCGGTAGTTGCATTTTTGTATGATGTTCTTTTTCATAACATATTTTTTAAGTTTTCAAGCTGATGCCAAGTTTGTCTTATATTCATGTGTGTTGTAACTTGTATTCTTTTTTTGTGTGGTGATGGTGGTGTATTAACATTATTTTTAAAAATTGTACTTGTTTTTGACATCTGGGGTCCGTTTCACAGGTAGTAGTAGTAGTAGTAGTAGTAGTAGTGTAATAGGGCTAGAAGTGGGCCTCTTGGCCTTTTTACGCCCTTTCTTGATTGTTTAATTTGATTAACTGTCACAATGATTGCGCAAACCTAAGCTAAACTAGTCTTAATTCATTTATTTAATTTTTGTTGTATTTTGTTTTGGAATGGACTTTCATTTTTAATCATCAAAAAGATTGAAAGCTCTTATCATATTAGGATCTTGGTCCAGAAGATTTAAAAAAAAGTGTTAATATTAGGTGCCTGTTTGATGTTAGTTGGTAAGTTATTCCAATGTTGAACAATCCTGTTAGAGAAGAAACAGTTTCGTTTGTTAGTATTTGAATGTCTTAAAAACAACTTCTTTTTCTGTCTTTAAACAACCACTATCATCTTTTTGATAGTTCTGTTGTTGTACCAACTTCTCCATACTATTTCTTGTTTTATCCATTGTACTCTTGACAAAGAAATCACTGAATTCAATATCATCAGAATTATTTATAATGTTATATGCTTGTATGAGATCTCCTCTCAGTCTTCTTCCCTTGAAAGAAGGCAAATTAAGAAATTCTGATCTTTGTTTGTAGTTCTTGTTTTTACATGCTTTAACAAGTTTAGTCGCTTGTTTTTGCACTTTTTGTATTATTTTTGACTGTCTCTTCAGGATAGGATACCAAACTGTATGACTGTATTCCAAAGTGTTTCTTAGACCCCTTTTGGCGTAACAGTTATGCGTGCGGCGACCGTCATCTAGAGAAACTCAACCCTGATATCATTGTTTTTCATTTTTCTGATGCCATGGGTTGTCCATATTCTGCTGCCGATACAGTAATGAAAAAGTATTTCTTATGATAATACTAAAAATGTATATATATCTTTGTATATAGGCTAGAAGGCTATGCTGCTCTTGGATAGATGTTGATTTGTTTGTATGTTGTCCTCTCCACCATTGTTGATGTGTACTGTGTGGGTGAAGGGTCATAAAGGTGAACTTGGCACATTCTTTATTGAGAATGATGCTTTGTTTGTTGTTGCTGTCCCATCTTCTGGGCCGTACAGTGGCGTTGCTCCCACGCCGCTCGTTCCGAATCCCAATTCGCAGCTACACCCCGGTTTGTTCAATTCGCAGAATCCGAGACCAGCAGTCCAAGGGGAGCGAATCTATGTCAGGCCGTCAGGAGGCAACCAACCGAGGAGACACTGCACTTCTGCTGAGTCACTTCGGTGGAGTTCAGTGGAGCCTGTTCAGGTCACCACCTACTAAGCCCCCTACTGATGACACTATTCTCTTAGTCGCGGAGCCAGCATGAGTGAGGTCCTCCTCCGAGGGCGCCACCACGACCGTCCACCGACAGCTCCCCAGAACACACTGATCCCCATGACTTTGACCTGAACGCACCAAGGCATAGACTGGATTGGAAACCGAAACTGAGGTCACCATGAGAGCAGGGCATGCAAAGCCACAGAATTTGAGACATTTAAAATTTTTTATGATTGATGGAAAATGAGGCCGATGATAACGATGATGATGATGCTGTGGAGTTCCGTATCGGTCTGAGACTGCATGGCAGGGCTGTATTCTACGCTTCCTTTCATAATGATATCCCGGCGTTAACCAGGCCCGAGAACTTCAGACACCTGCAGTGTTGGTCTTGCAATTAGAGCAACACACTCAGAATCGCATCCGTTAAGCGGATGAAACTAGACTGTGTGGTTTCAGTCTTCCCATTGGGCCCATAGCCACTCACTCTGGGAAGAGTCAGTCCAGGACCGAAAAAACCCTTGTCTCTGATGGGACTCGAACCCAAGACCTCCCAGCCAGTAGTCCGCGACGCTAACCACTACACCATGGCGGCTGGAGAATGATGCTTTGTTTGTCTCACTTTGGTTCTGACCCACGCATTGCTAGATGATTGGTACCATAATCAACGTTGGTGGAGGGGAGTTAATTAGAAAGAGAATTTTCCCCCTTTGTTCAGTTTTGTTATCTCCTATCTTGGCCTCACTATTTCATTCTTTGATTAACCAAAATTTGTTTTGATGCCTACCAGTTTCTCATGTGTTGTGTGTTGTTTATGTGTAACATATTCAAGGCTAGAAGGCTATGCCACTCTTGGATAGATGTTGATTTGTTTGTATGTCGTCCTCTCCACCATCGTTGATGTGTACTGTGTGGGTGTATCGCCTTAACATATTCAAGGCTAGAAGGCTATGCCACTCTTGGATAGATGTTGATTTGTTTGTATGGTGTCCTCTCCACCATGTTGATGTGTACTGTGTGGGTGAAGGGTCATAAAGGCGAACTTGGCACATTTTTTATTGAGAATGATGCTTTGTTTGTCTCACTTTGGTTCTGACCCACGCACTGCTAGATGATTGGTATCGTAATGGTGGAGGCGAGTTAATTAGAAAGAGAGTATTCCCCTTTGTTCAATTTTGTATATATCTTTGTTTTCAAACAAAATATGAATGCTGTTAGAGCTATTGAGAATAGGTAACCTTGGCATACATTTAAGTCAAACTTGGCATTGGCCTTAGCATGTCTGTGATTGTCACTCGTATTTAACCTTTACCGGATCATGCTTTTGACTACACGGACACGATGGCGGGGGTCTTCCACGACCCCCTACTCAGCAAAGAGCGAATTCCTAGGTGTTTATCCCTGTCCGGATGGCGGGGGTCTCCCACGACCCCTACTTGTCAATGAGTCACCATGTGTTTATCCCTGTCCGGATGGCGGGGGTCTCCCACGACCCCTACTTGTCAATGAGTCACCATGTGTTTATCCCTGTCCGGATGGCGGGGGTCTCCCACGACCCCTACTTGTCAATGAGTCACCATGTGTTTATCCCTGTCCGGATGGCGGGGGTCTCCCACGACCCCTACTTGTCAATGAGTCACCATGTGTTTATCCCTGTCCGGATGGCGGGGGTCTCCCACGACCCCTACTTGTCAATGAGTCACCATGTGTTTATCCCTGTCCGGATGGCGGGGGTCTCCCACGACCCCTACTTGTCAATGAGTCACCATGTGTTTATCCCTGTCCAGATGGCGGGGGTCTCCCATGACCCCTACTTATCAATGAGTCACCATGTGTTTATCCCTGTCCAGATGGTGGGGGTCTCCCACGACCCCTACTTATCAATGAGTCACCATGTGTTTATCCTTGTCCGGATGGCGGGGGTCTCCCATGACCCCTACTCAATGCACTGCAGTGCTCTTTAATGTAGGGGTCGTGGGAGACCCCCGTCATCCGGACAGTTATATCAAAATTACGCGTCATATTACGTCATTTATATTTTATGCACATTAATGAAATTTAACACACTTAAAGCCATTTACGTTTTTGACAAAGTCATGAAATTTCATGAAGATTGCTTAAATAGTTTTAGAGATATAACATGTTTTGTGTGTCAAGGGGCCGTGGGCGACCCCAGGAGTCCGGTAAAGGTTAACAAGTTGAAGTAGAAATTAAAAGTCGTAGTAGATAATGGAGACATCTTAGTGGGTGTTAAGAGTAAAGCAGAGAGAGAGAGAGAGAGAGAGAGAGAGAGAGAGAGAGGGAGAGAGAGAGAGAGAGAGAGAGAGAGAGAGAGAGAGAGAGAGAGAGAGAGAGAGAGAGAGAGAGAGAGAGACGGTAGAATCTGTCTTCGGGAGAATGTAGAGTGTTTTGAAATGTTTTTAAGTGATTCCAGATGGTTTGCTCATGTGTCGGTCAGTGTGGCTGTTATGCATAATTGTACACATAATAGTTCATATGCTTTTCTAATGGTGTGAAAGAGGTCAGAAGGGTGTTTAGAGGCATTTGTGGTCAATTCTAATTGGTTTACTCATGTGTGTTGGTCAGTATAATCTTGATGCATAATTTTATGCAAATGCAATTTTAGATATGCATGTAAATATAATTTTTATATATGAAAATTTAATTTTATGCAAATATAATTTTATATATGCAAATATAAGTGTATGCCTTTTAACCTTTACCAGAGTTCCTGGGTCGCCCACGACCCAGAGACACACAAAAACTGTTATATCTCAAAAACTATTTAAGCAATCGTCATGAAATTTGATGACTTTATCAAAAACGTTAATGGCTTTACATGTCTTAAATTTCATTAATGTGTATAAAATACAAATGACGTAATATGATGCGTCATTTTAACATGCTTGTCCCGATGGCGCGGGTCTCCCACGACCCATACTTTAGAGAGCAGAAATGTGCCACTGCAGTGCATATGTCTTTCGGATGAGACGATAAACCGAGGTCATGTGTGCCCATGCACTTAGCATACGTTAAACCCAGTGGCAACGAAAAAGTTGTCATTTGGTAAAAATTTACCCCTCCCCAATCAGTGACAAAAATCGCATGCAAATTTTTTTTTTTAAATTGGGTGGCGCGCCTCTGGCTGCGACGCGCTCTCCAGGTGGGAGCAACCCGAATTTCACAGAGACGCCTCTGTGACTATAAAGTACCTAATACCATTCAGTATGGTTCGGGGGAGACCCGCGCCATCTGGACAGGGATAAACACTGTTAAAATGCGATGGGATGTCAAGTGTCCTTGAGGGTGTGTGAAGGTGATTCCAGGTGGTTCCCCCATCTTTTGGTCAGTGTGGTTGTTATGCATGATTGTATGGAAATATTGCTTTTATGGATATTTAGGGGATGGAAAGTGGTGATGTGGGCGTTTTAAAGTGCTTGGAGTCAATTCCAGGTGTGTTCTCCTGTGTGTCTGTCAGTGTCAGTGTGGTTGGGTCGTGCGGGTTGGCACTGTCACAGTGATTGTCTAGTTTTTAATATGTGGTGGTCACACATACATTTATGTGTCTGATTTTCTTGTGTGGGAAAGTATAGTTTTGTTTGTTTGTTGACTGACACAGTGACCGTCTTTTCTTTTTGATTTAGGTTGGCAGTTTGATATTGAGTATCAGAATGGTTATCTCATCTACTCTGATCAGCTGAATCTGTGACGCGCTTGTGTTTTTGCCACATGTATTGGCATAACCTACTCTCTCTCTCTCTCTCTCTTGTCTCTGTCTCTCTCTGTCTCTGTCTCTCTCTCTCTCTCTCTCTCTCTCTCTCTCTCGCTGTCTCTCTTTCTCTCTCTTGTCTCTCTGTCTCTCTCTGTCTCTCTCCGTCTGTCTGTCTGTCTCTCTCTCTCTCTCTCTCTCTCTCTCTCTCTCTCTCTCTCTCTCTCTCTCTCTCTCTCTCTCTCTCTCTTCTTGCTTGAGCATGTGTGTTTGTGTTTATGTGTTTAATTTTTTTAAATTATGTAACCTTTCTTTTTTTATTAAAAGGATTAATCAGTGAATTTTAACGCAAGACTCCTGTTGTGTGTTGTGTGTTAATGACATGTAACATTCATAAACAATGTTAACAATGTTTTAGTTTCCTGAATGTGTAGTTTTGACATTGAAAGTTAGCAGCTAATGCTTAGCCGGATTCATCAATATGTGCATTGACTATGACAAAGTGAACGAGTTTTACATTCTGAATTTGTAGTGATGAAAATGAATGTTTATTTTGTGTGTGTAAGCATTGAATGTGCAGTGATCACAATGTGTGTTTGGATCTTCATTGTTGTCTCTGTGTTAACAATGAAGTGTGTCGGCTTCATGGAATGATAATAATAATATGTCAAACTTACTCTTTTTATGTGTTACTGTGTGTGAGTGTGAATGTTGGTTACGATCTCTCTCTCTCTCTCTCTCTCTCTCTCTCTCTCTCTCTCTGACTCTCTGTGCTCTCTCTCTCTCTCTCTCTCTCTGTCTCTGTCTCTCTCTCTCTCTCTCTCTCTCTCTCTCTCTCTCTCTCTCTCTCTCTCTCTCTCTCTCTCTCTCTCTCTCTCTCTCTGTGCATGTATGTGTGCATGAATGCGGGTGGGGGTGGGTGGTATGTGTTTGTGGGGGTGGTGGTGGTGGTGGTGGTGGGGGGGATGTGTGTGTTCATGCGAAAAAAAATATACTAAGGAGACTCAGAGACACACTGGCCCCAGTTGCCCTACCAACACAAGAGCAGCCCTTTACCAATGAAAGCCCATCTTATGTTACAACGGGTGAAGGCATAGACAGGACATTCCACCTGCCCTACCAACACAAGAGCAGCCCTTTACCAATGAAAGCCCATCTTATGCTACAAAGGGTGAAGGCATAGACAGGACATTCCACCTGCCCTACCAACACAAGAGCAGCCCTTTACCAATGAAAGCCCATCTTATGTTACAAAGGGTGAAGGCATAGACAGGACATTCCACCTGCCCTACCAACACAAGAGCAGCCCTTTACATTATGTTACAAATGAAAGCCCATCTTATGTTACAAAGGGTGAAGGCATAGATGGGATTCTACCTGCCCTACCAACACAAGAGCAGCCCTTCATTTACCCTGGAAGCCCATCTTATGCTACAAAGGGTGAAGGCATAGATGGGATTCCACCTGTCCTACCAACACAAGAACAGCCCTTCATTTACCCTGGAAGCCCATCTTATGTTACAAAGGGTGAAGGCATAGATGGGATTCCACCTGCCCTACCAACACAAGAGCAGCCCTTCATTTACCCTGGAAGCCCATCTTATGCTACAAAGGGTGAAGGCATAGACACCTGCCCTACCAACACAAGAGCAGCCCTTTACCAATGAAAGACCATCTTAATAAGGGTGGAGGCATAGACGGGACATTCCACCTGCCCTACCAACACAAGAGCAGCCCTTTATTTACCCTGGATCCGGATTTTGAAGGCTTCCGTCGTGCCTGATGATACTGCCATGGGAGGAAGCTTGTTCCACAACGGCAATGGTCCGAGGGAAGAAGGACTGCTGGTGGTGCTGAGTCCTGCAGGCTGGCATACACTATTCACTAGAGTACCTACCTTTAATTAATGTACTCTAATATACACTATAATCTGTATGTTTTATATAGGCTGTAAACAGTTTAGGCTGATTTAAGCAAAGGAATGAACAGCAAATAATCAAACAATCAGCTAAGCAACCAACCAAGTAAGCAAACTCATGGCTGATAACATAAAGCGGGCATCATGCGAAAAACGGATGATCAAAGTTAATTTGATAGCATTCAAAATGCTTTGGTAGAATTTGAATCTGTGGCTTACCACCACACATTTTGTCACAAAAAGGGCAATAACTCACCGAGACTTATTTCCGCTTCCTATCAAAAACCCACGTGGGAGGGCCTACCACAAAGATGGACACAGAAGACATGCCGTCCATTCACGACTGAAACCAGAGTGAAAAGCAGATATCGTCTACAATAATTCGCAGTAAGTAAAGTAACTTAAGTGATGTTAAAGATGTGCACGTAGTGCAAAATGAAAAATGTCCTAATCAGAGTGTAGAGTTTATATTTCAATAATTATTTCAAATAATATTATTTGATCAAAGAAACCACAAACGTGACAAACACGTGGCGTGCAAATCTTTCGCTCGTGCAAATCTGCAGCTCGCTACCTATGAGAGTCTGTATTTGCGGCATTTTGCGACATTGAGCATGAACCACAAATTTCACCTTTTTCTAGGGTTAGGGTTAGAAAACAGTTCAAGTACAGAAAAAGTGAAATTTGTGACAAACACCACTAACTGTGTATACTTTTTGAAGTTCTGTGAAAAGAATAAAACAAAGGCAACATTTTGTGCTGGTTTACTTTTTGTCCGAATGGGGGACAGACAGTGTATGAGCATGGTACATAGAGAGATCTCTTTCGAATTATGGAATTCTCGTCAGTATGTCAGTATATCTGCTACCCCTTTCTTTAAAATTTAATTATATGTATGTTTATATATGCACATGTAACATAGTGGAGCCCTATTTTTATTTTTGGCAAACAAGTAAAATTGAAAAGCATATTGACCAAGCTTTCAGAAAAACATAGTGACCAATCCCCCCCCTCCCCACCGGGGTAAGGGGGGTCTACGGACACCTGTAGTAGGCCTACAGTCTTTGCCTGTAGGTCTAAGCCTCTTACTCTTAGAAAATTAATCATTGAAGTTGCGTAATTCGTAAGGCCATACTCCTGGTCTGTTACTGTTTTAAACTGATTGTTCATGCGATGAAAACTTGTTCCACATCATCTACATTTCTGTAAGATATTTTATATTACTATTAGTCCTAATATGTTATTTTCGTTTCGTTAATTCCCCCCCCCCCCCCTCTGCCACAAAGCAAAGGTCAAGGTCACAGCCAGCAAGCTCATCCATGTTTATCTTCCCCTGTACAGTCTTTGCACATGGTGATCAATCGTCTAGGCCTAACAAAGGATTCGTACGTCGAAGGCAGTGAAATCGACGAACCCTGGATTTTCTGTAGATTTTTTTTGAAGACTGAAATGAATGTGGGCTAAATGTTAAGTACGTCATCTTGTTGCCGGAAGTGCGGTAGGCTAAGTATTGCATGCGCAGAGATGATGTGCGATTGAACACGAACAACCGTTGTCAAACTCAAACGCGCAAATAAAACGAAACAACCGGGCCGTCAACGCACACACTCGGTGCATCCATTTGTTACAGAAAATATAAGTTAACGACGTTAAAATGTACCTATTTGTACACACCTGAAGTCTTGTGTTTCTTTTTAAAGAGCGTTTTTGTATATCTAATGGAGAGTCTTCTTTCCAGTATCTCCTACTCGGTACAACACAACAGTAATCTCTGCAACAAATGATTTTCTTTCTTTGGTTCCTTACCGATGTATCTGACTGCTTTGATCGTCATGACTTGAAGGCTCACGTCAAAATCAAGTATCCTGCTAACTTTAACCCTCTAACATCTTATGTTTTTTTTAGAAAACGACAACGTTAAAGTTTCAGTGGTTTCAGAAATTACAAATGTGCAAAATAGGGGTAAACGGGTAGTAAACACAAGGAAATTGAGTGTATGATTCTGATGCAGTAATCTTTTTTGTTCATTTTTCTTTTCCTCACCCCTTGCTTTCTCTAGCACAAGTGAAGTGTTTGGAAGTTATTTGGGCTGAAAACACTTGCGATTCTATGGGTAAACATTTTTTGTGCTAAGCATAAGTTTGAATCATGATTTGTGGGCAGCGATTTCAACATACAGTGGAGAACTGATAACTCAAAAACGGATAACTCTAAAGCACTGGATAACACCAAATAATTTTTGGGTCCCAGTATAAAAATCTCTTTGTTGAAAAGTCTTGTAAAAATATTGGCTATCTGAAAAAAAAATTCAGTCCCTTCAATATTGGCTATCTGAAAAAAAAATTCAGTCCCTTCAATTTTGACAAGCGATATTTACTGTACTAATATTTGTTGATAAAGTGTTCTTGAAACATTGGAACAGTTACCTTTTGCCATGATGTTTAACATTTTCTTTTTTGTAACAATGTTTGACTCTGGACTCATGTTGAATGGAGCAACACAGTTCTTACAGATTTAAATGACAAACATGTTTTTGACTTGTTTCAGGAGAAAGGCTCATGGTTGGTGATCCTGATTCCTAACAATCACCGAGAAGACTGAGGACTGCACAGTGACGTTGGAGTTGGTGCCAACATAGCACAGCATGGATTCAGGGAGCGAAGAAAGATCCTGCTCCTGTCCACCCCTTGACCAGTTGAAGGCCCGCATCCAGAGTTCAGAGTGGGACAGGGCAGCAGAACTGGTCAGTCAACTGGACAGCTGCTGTGACTGCCTGAAACCGTTGAAGGGCCAGGCCTTTGTGGACTGGATTGTCCATTCCCTGAACAGAGAGTCTCTCTCCGATGCACAGCTGATGGAAGCCGTCAAGTTTTCTGTTCGCCTCCAGTTGGAAACCCTTTTCCTCCAGCTGGTGTCAACTTTTCCCAGGGGCCGCCGTGTCTTCAGAGAGAAGTTTGTTCACCAGCAGTGGAAGGAGAGTCTGCAGCCTTCACAGTGTGATGGGGGAGAGGTCAGGTGGGTTTTTGATGCCCTGTGCAAAGACGGAGATAAGAAGCTTGCAATGTTTGTGGCCACTTCTGTCAAAACCCCTTGCCCTCCTATTGCTGACTTTTGTTGGAGTGAATGGAAATGGTTGTCTTCAAAACGAAAAAAGTTTAGTTACATCTTGACCAAACTGCTTGAGTTTGCTGCTGCTGACTACCAGACGTTTGTGGTAGAAATGTACATAACACCTGAAACACCGAAAGCGACGCGTTCATTTTTGTTTCGTCACGCCATTTTTTGTGAGCAGGTCAGTTTGATTTATCGTTTATGTAAGTATGGTATGCAGAGAAAAGATCTGAGGTTTTTGTGGCTGGCCAGGGAAACAGGCATAGAAGTTGGCTTATTTCCAGTGATTTGCAGAACACTTGGCATGAAGGATGGATGCTGGCTGAGTCGATACGCGTTGAAATGTAGCATGAAGGAATACTTCAAAGAAAAGTCAGTCAGGAACATCAACAGGCTTTTCCACCACTTCAGAGACTGCTTTGACAGACAATTTGTCATGGAAATGTTCAGAAAGGCCATCAGAAAGTGTGTGAAACTGAAGTATGCTGATAGCTTTGCAGCATTGTGTGCTTACTCTCGAACATATTTCTCTTGTCCAGATGAAACGTTCTGGAATGAGGAACGCTTCTCTGCATATAGCACTGCAATAAATGGGAGCCAAGAGTCTTTTGTTACAAATGTTTTCACAGAGCTTGGGAAAGGCACTCATGGTGACACTGACAGTTCAAAGCGAGTCACGATGGAACTGTATGATTTCATCATAGAAAGAGAAGCCTGGCCTTTGCTGGTTTGCGCACCTAAAGGTATGAATGGTGGTCATGGGTTCATACTGAGTAGACTGCTGCATTTGTTTGAGAAAATATCAGATCGCAATGTATGGCCTTACATTGCAACAGCCCTGAGCGAGTGGGTCAGACATTGTCAACTGGGTGGGAGAGGTCTGATGAATGTGCTGAAGTATTTAAAAAAGAGGCTGGCATCAAGCCAACTGCCAATCAGTCTGTCCACTGTGACCCAGTGGTGTGTAGACAATGGTTTCTTTGACGCATCATTCCTCCTGGCTCTGGTCACTGAAGATTTGGAGATGTTGAAAACAGTGGTCACTACATGGCCAGACGCCCTATGGATGATTCCCCATAGAATGCTGTGGGCGGTTGTAGCATCAGCGGCCATGGCAGGGAACTTCTGTGTTAGTGTGGCTGTGTTCAAGTTGTGGCCTGTGGACTATTACAGCGTGGGTACTGTTACTGAATGCCTCGAGGACATGATACATTTCTCCAAGAGTGATCTGGTCAAAGCCTGCGAAGAAGAAGATCTGATAGATTGGGCTTTGGTGCTGATGCAAAATTCCTCTGAGTACATATTAGAAAATCACCATCTTTGCGAGAATGAGTTCGTACTCAATGGGCTTTTGTCTCATGCCTTAAATGATGATTTGCTTGACATCATTGATGTATTGTTGCCAAGGCTCAGTTGCCCATACTTTCTTGGATTTGCATTCAGAATAGTCATGCAGAAACAATATAAGAGCTTGGCTGAAAAACACCTATGTCGCGTGGACCCAAGCGTCAATTCTGTTTTCTCATTATGTCTTGGCTCAGCTTCTTTTAAACGAACGGTTTTGTTTCTTGCTGTGAAAACTGGTGAGGATGTCAGAGAGTACTTTGTGAAGTTGATTCTTTCAGCAGGTGTGTCCAGCTTCGAAAAAGACGCACCAGAAAATCAGCACTACTGTCCTCTGCGTAAGGCCTTGAAATATTGTGACTTGAAAGTCATCAAGCTGTTGCTGGCCTCAGGAGCCATTCCCCACAGACGACTGCATGAAATTAGTCAAGACCAAAACCTACAGTACATGCTTCAATGTGGGCTGGAGAGTAAGGAGTGGGTCACAGGCTACAGACTCATCACGGAAGCTGCTGCCACCCCTTCCCGCCTGGAGCACCTGGCTCGGCTAGCGGTGTCTCACAGCATCGGCTGTCAGCCAGGTCGCTCTGACAGGATCCACAGTCTGCCTGTTCCTGAGCCCTGCAAATACCTTCTGCACTTCAGGGACGTTGTCTGCATGGATCTGAACGAAGAAGAAGATGATGACTAATTGCAAGTTTAGGAAGCAGACTAATTGAAGGACATTGCTGAAGTAAAGAGTTGACTGATTGCAATTTCAGGCAGCAGACGAATTAAAGGACATTGCTGAAGTAAAGTGTTGACTGATTGCAAGTTCAGGAAGCAGACTATTTAACGGACATTGCTGAAGTAAAGTGTTGACTCATTGCAAGTTCAGGATGCAGACTAATTGAAGGACATTGCTGAAGTAATGTGTTGACTAATTACAAGTTCAGGAAGCAGACTAATTAAAGGACATTGCTGAAGTAAAGTGTTGACTAATTGCAAGTTCAGGAAGCAGACTAATTGAAGGATATTGCTGAAGTAAAGTGTTGACTCATTGCAAGTTCAGGAAGCAGACTAATTAACGGACATTGCTGAAGTAAAGTGTTGACTCATTGCAAGTTCAGGAAGCAGACTAATTAACGGACATTGCTGAAGTAAAGTGTTGACTCATTGCAAGTTCAGGAAGCAGACTAATTGAAGGACATTGCTGAAGTAAAGTGTTGACTAATTACAAGTTCAGGAAGCAGACTAATTAAAGGACATTGCTGAAGTAAAGAGTTGACTCCATGATTTTGGTGAAGAAGAAAAATAGAGAAACAATAAGAAGGAGAATTGTGAGGAAAGAAAACAGGGACATTGGTGAAGTTAATGCTGTCTCCCAGGAGGTTTTCTCCTTTCTTAAAAATAACAGGGTAAAAACCAACATAATCTCCAGCACCACCACTACATGAAGAAACAAAAACACTCACTACATGATTGTGTGTGTGTGTGTGTGTGTGTGTGTGTGTGTGTGTGTTACAAATTTTGATGAAAGATTTTCTTAGTAGAAAGTTTTGATGCTCTCTGTTACAAAGATTCCTGTTATCGACATAACAGTCAATCTTCTTGTGTCTGTTCAAGAATCGGATGGGGGAAAAAAATAACACGTGACTGCAGTTCATTGTTATTTGTATCTGACAATAAATGGAATGCGTTTGACATGTGGTGGGTTTTATTGAATTATTACACTCCTGCTTTTATAATCTTTATACAGGATTATGCCATGGTCAGGGATGCATCTAGAGCGCGGCATTGCCGCAAAATTGTTGATGTTCCCCCAAAAAAAAAATATGCTGCAGGAAAATCCCCCCCAATTTTGTGAAATCCCGCAAACGAAAAAATCGTTTGAAAATAACTTTCTCGGCACTAGGCCTAGATTGCGTGGCTGCGTGGGCTGTACCGAGTCTGCATTTCCTTTCGACAGTAAAGAACGAGCATTTTGATTGGGTCTTAAAAATAGCATAGCCAATCAACGGCTTTCTCTTTCATTTACTATTTCCGGGCACAGTGTAAGCGAGCCCGCTCAAAAATGGCATCGCTTCTGGATTATTTTACTGTGAGTGTGACTTCTAAAAAGAAAGAAAACAGTGTGACTGTGGAATGCAACATTGATCAACAACCTTGTTGTTCCTCATCAGCAGTTAGTGATGACAACGGGGAAAGTTCATCGAATGATGAAGCATCGGATCAGGACTGTGATGTCACCGACGATCCCATTGCTAGTACTAGTAGTAGTGTCGCTCCACCACCTTTCAAAAAGCGAAAGCATGAGTTCATGGAAAGTTGGAAAGAAAGCAGACCTTGGCTAGAATTTGACAGCGAATCAAAAGCGATGTTTTGTGACTGGTGCTTACAAAGCAAAAAGAACAAAGCGTTCACCACAGGTTGTACAAATTTCCGCACTACATCCCTTGATCGACACGTTAACTGGCATTGATTTACCCCCGCCCCCCTAACTATTTCCAGATCCCCCCAAATTTCCACACCAAGGGGGGCAATGCCCCCCAGTTTAGAAATGTCTAGATGCATCCCTGCATGGTGACAGAATGGCAGAGTGAAGTGGCTAACTCTGTGAAAGTTTGATTTTGTATGTTCAGGCAACTGTTCATTGCACATACCCGGTAGTTGCATTTTGTATGATGTTCTTTTTCATAACATATTTTTTAAGTTTTCAAGCTGTTGCCAAGTTTGTCTTGTATTCATGTGTGTTGTAACTTGTATTCTTTTTTTGTGTGGTGATGGTGGTGTATTAACATTATTTTTAAAAATTGTACTTGTTTTTGACATCTGGGGTCCGTTTCACAGGTAGTAGTAGTAGTAGTAGTAGTAGTAGTAGTAGTAGTAGTAGTGTAATAGGGCTAGAAGTGGGCCTCTTGGCCTTTTTACGCCCTTTCTTGATTGTTTAATTTGATTAACTTTCACAATGATTGCGCAAACCTAAGCTAAACTAGTCTTAATTCATTTATTTAATTTTTGTTGTATTTTGTTTTGGAATGGACTTTCATTTTTAATCATCAAAAAGATTGAAAGCTCTTATCATATTAGGATCTTGGTCCAGAAGATTTTAAAAAGTGTTAATATTAGGTGCCTGTTTGATGTTAGTTGGTAAGTTATTCCAATGTTGAACAATCCTGTTAGAGAAGAAACAGTTTCGTTTGTTAGTATTTGAATGTCTTAAAAACAACTTCTTTTTCTGTCTTTAAACAACCACTATCATCTTTTTGATAGTTCTGTTGTTGTACCAACTTCTCCATACTATTTCTTGTTTTATCCATTGTACTCTTGACAAAAAAATCACTGAATTCAATATCATCAGAATTATTTATAATGTTATATGCTTGTATGAGATCTCCTCTCAGTCTTCTTACCTTGAGAGAAGGCAAATTAAGAAATTCTGATCTTTGTTTGTAGTTCTTGTTTTTACATGCTTTAGCAAGTTTAGTCGCTTGTTTTTGCACTTTTTGTATTATGTTTGACTGTCTCTTCAGGATAGGATACCAAACTGTATGACTGTATTCCAAAGTGTTTCTTAGACCCCTTTTGGCGTAACAGTTATGCGTGCGCGACCGTCATCTAGAGAAACTCAACCCTGATATCATTGTTTTTCATTTTTCTGATGCCATGGGCTGTCCATATTCTGCTGCCGATACAGTAATGAAAAAGTATTGCTTATGATAATACTAAAAATGTATATATATCTTTGTATATAGGCTAGAAGGCTATGCTGCTCTTGGATAGATGTTGATTTGTTTGTATGTTGTCCTCTCCACCATTGTTGATGTGTACTGTGTGGGTGAAGGGTCATAAAGGCGAACTTGGCACATTCTTTATTGAGAATGATGCTTTGTTTGTTGTTGCTGTCCCATCTTCTGGGCCGTACAGTGGCGTTGCTCCCACGCCGCTCGTTCCGAATCCCAATTCGCAGCTACACCCCGGTTTGTTCAATTCGCAGAATCCGAGACCAGCAGTCCAAGGGGAGCGAATCTATGTCAGGCCGTCAGGAGGCAACCAACCGAGGAGACACTGCACTTCTGCTGAGTCACTTCGGTGGTGTTCAGTGGAGCCTGTTCAGGTCACCACCTACTAAGCCCCCTACTGATGACACTATTCTCTTAGTCGCGGAGCCAGCATGAGTGAGGTCCTCCTCCGAGGGCGCCACCACGACCGTCCACCGACAGCTCCCCAGAACACACTGATCCCCATGACTTTGACCCGAACGCACCAAGGCATAGACTGGATTGGAAACCGAAACTGAGGTCACCATGAGAGCAGGGCATGCAAAGCCACAGAATTTGAGACATTTAAAATTTTTTATGATTGATGGAAAATGAGGCCGATGATAACGATGATGATGATGCTATGGAGTTCCGTATCGGTCTGAGACTGCATGGCAGGGCTGTATTCTACGCTTCCTTTCATAATGATATCCCGGCGTTAACCAGGCCCGAGAACTACAGACACCTGCAGTGTTGGTCTTGCAATTAGAGCAACACTCTCAGAATCGCATCCGTTAAGCGGATGAAACTAGACTGTGTGGTTTCAGTCTTCCCATTGAGCCCATAGCCACTCACTCTGGGAAGAGTCAGTCCAGGACCGAAAAAACCCTTGCCTCTGATGGGACTCGAACCCAAGACCTCCCAGCCAGTAGTCCGCGACGCTAACCACTACACCATGGCGGCTGGAGAATGATGCTTTGTTTGTCTCACTTTGGTTCTGACCCACGCATTGCTAGATGATTGGTACCATAATCAACGTTGGTGGAGGGGAGTTAATTAGAAAGAGAATTTTCCCCCTTTGTTCAGTTTTGTTATCTCCTATCTTGGCCTCACTATTTCATTCTTTGATTAACCAAAATTTGTTTTGATGCCTACCAGTTTCTCATGTGTTGTGTGTTGTTTATGTGTAACATATTCAAGGCTAGAAGGCTATGCCACTCTTGGATAGATGTTGATTTGTTTGTGTGTCGTCCTCTCCACCATTGTTGATGTGTACTGTGTGGGTGAAGGGTCATAAAGGCGAACTTGGCACATTCTTTATTGATAATGATGCTTTGTTTGTCTCACTTTGGT
>CM065713.1:3292018-3299054 GCA_017654935.2 Phymorhynchus buccinoides
TGCGAAAAACGGATGATTAAAGTTAATTTGATAGCATTCAAAATGCTTTGGTAGAATTTGAATCTGTGGCTTACCACCACACATTTTGTCACAACAAGGGCAATAACTCACCGAGACTTCTCTATTTCCGCTTCCTACCCACGTGGGAGGGCCTACCACAAAGATCGACACAGAAGACATGCTGTCCATTCAGATTGAAACCAGAGTGAAAAGCAGACATCGTCTACAATAATTCGCAGTAAGTAAAGTAACTTAAGTGATGTTAAAGATGTGCACGTAGTGCAAAATGAAAAATGTCCTAATCAGAGTGTAGAGTTTATATTTGATCAAAGAAACCACAAACACGTGGCGTGCAAATCTGTCGCTCGTGCAAATCTGCAGCTCGCTACCTATGAGAGTCTGTATTTGCGGCATTTTGCGACATTGAGCATGAACCACAAATTTCACCTTTTTCTAGGGTTAGGGTTAGAAAACAGTTCAAGTACAGAAAAAGTGAAATTTGTGACAAACACCACTAATACTAGTAATAGTAATAGTGTATACTTTTTGAAGTTCTGTGAAAAGAATAAAACAAAGGCAAAATTTTGTGCTGGTTTACTTTTTGTCCGAATGGGGGACAGACAGTGCATGAGCATGGTACATTATAAGTTATTTGGATTTGGGCATGGTACATGACTTTTGTGATGTCGAGACCTTGTTCTTTAGCATACGAGAGCTTCAGCTCGAGTATGCTAAAGAACACGGTGTCGAGACATCACAAAAGTCATGTATCATGCCCAAATCCAAATAACGTATATATACCGATCTTACCATTTATATAAAAACAGCAGAAAATCACAATGCATTGAAGAGGCGAGATGCGCCTCCATGTAGATCTGAATCATAGCAACCGCTGCACCAACATAGCAAAATCCATTAATCCACAAAGAATATAGTCCGCAGTTTACAAGGTTGAGAGCTATTTGAATGCAAATTGAGCAAATCTTCGCAATAGCAATTGTCATGTCCCGAATGATATTTAGTGTTTAAAACTCTTATTGCACAGATTAAGACCATATGAACCGGATCAGTTTCGGGGTGGAAAATAAAGTAAACTTACTGCATTGAAAATAGGGGAGAACGGAGCTGGTCCGCCTACTTTTTAGCTTTTCTCGCCATAAAACTATTTAAAAGGTACGCCAACTGAAGTAGAAGCTCATTTTTAGACCACCTGTTGAGTAAATGTATGGACATGTCGACAACATACGTTTATAGAAAATTCAGTTGATTGAGATTCATTCGTTACAAATAATAGCAAAAATTAGACTTTTTTGCTCTCAACTTTTCTCAAATTAATGGACACTTTCCAATCTTACATAGGACACGGCAGGAGGACAGCATGAGGCTTTCACAAGATCAAAATAATTATACAGCAAAATACTTAGCAATAAAAATGAAATGAGGAACCTGTCGCAGGGTCTGACAAGCCCTGATATCCCCTACTTTTGTCGCCCAGAAAATTGTCATCACCCAATGACGCATTTTTTGTTTGATGACGTAAAAGTGGTGCTGACGTGTGAGTAAGCAAGACAAGATCTTTTGGCTTTCTTCATAACAAAAGCGCCACGAACGCTCCGGTGGAAATCTAGTCGACGTTTGTACATCAAAATTTCAGAAGCTAATGATTACCAACAAAAATAGATAACAGCTGTAAATATCGTGTTGGTGTTGACAAACGGTAAATACATTCTAATGATATTAATTATGTTTGAATGCGCGGACCTAATGATATTCATTATGTATTCTTGCACAAAAACTCACCAAACAAGGAGTTAATGCGATAATTAGATGTTACAATAAGTGTTTTGGTGGCACTCGGCTGGGCCTTCTTTCTCATGTTTGGAGATCGGTATATAGAGAGATCTCTTTCGAATTATGGAATTATCGTCAGTATGTCAATTGTCAGTATATCTGCTAACAAACACTGGATCTGGATCTGGATCTGTACGTCGAAGGAGCCTATGAAGGCTATAAACTTGACGGAAACTGGGAGAGCGCAAATGAGAGTTTGAACTTAATGATTTTTGTTGTTGATTTTTTAAATTATTTTTGTCCGTCACCGAAGGTGATCGGACTTTGCGATGGGCTGGTTTGTCTTTTTTTTCTTTCTTTTTTTCTGTCTGTCCCAAGGATCTCTCCTGAAATGCTTGACCGAATCGCATTTCATCAATCAAATTTTGTGTGAAGGTGTGCCACCTTAATAGGAAGAGATCCGCGCAAACCATTTTGCCATCGTGACCTTGACCTTGACGTACGACCTTGAAAACCGAAAATCTATTTTTAGCCATATCTCGGGCACCGATCGACATAGGATGTTGAAACTTGGTATGAAGGTGGTTTGGCTTATGCCTGTTCTGATGATGGCATACCGATCAAGGTCAAGGTCAAAAAGATCGCTGGAGCCTGAAAATCGGAGGGTAATTTTTTTCTCCTTCTGTCTGTCCCAAGGATATCTTTCGAACGGGTTGACCGAATCACGTCAATTTTTGTGTGGTGGTGTGTCACCATGAGAGGAAGGCATCCGCGCAAAATGTTTTGCCGTCGTCACCTTGACCTTGGCGTACGACCTTGAAAACCGAAAATCTTTCAGGGGCCATAACTCCCATACCGTTAGTGTTAGAGTCTTCAAATTTGGCATGAAGGTACTTTGGCTTATGCCCGTTCTGATAGTGGCATACCGATCAAGGTCAAGGTCATGGTCCGGGAGATAGGTAAGCCTTGTTCTGTCTGTCCCAGGGATATCTTCCGAACGGGTTGGCAGAATCGCGTCAAATTTTGTGTGTAGGTGTGTCACCTTCATAGGAAGAGATCCGAACATGAATTATCAAGGTCAAGGTGTACGACCTTGGCGTACGACCTTGAAACCGAATCGCGTCAAATTTTGTGTGCTGGTGTGTCACCATGAGAGGAAGGCATCCGCACACAAAATTTTGTCGCCTTGACCTTGGCGTACGACCTTGAAAACCGAAACTCTTTAAGGGGCTATAACTCCCACACCGTTGGTGTTAGAGTCTTCAAATTTGGCATGTATGTACTTTGGCTTATGCCCGTTCTGATGGTGGCATATCGATCAAGGTCAAGGTCATGGTCCGGGAGATCGGTAGGCCTTGAAAATGGTAGGGGTCTACAAATTGGGTTTTAAGCCATATTTTCCACATTAATTTTTGTACTTGACAGAAGCGCTTCAGATTGTGTGTGGTACTGTATACCCTAGAGAAGAAAACATCCGAGCATAAGTTATCACCATGCTGACTTTGACCTTGATGTGTGACCTTGAAAACCAAAATTTCCTTCTTTGCGTTATATGTTTCTTCTTCAAGCTGTATCTCGTGAACTAGAAAGACAGAATCCGTTCCAATTTTGTGTCAGGATGTGACACTCTACGGGGTGTCGCAAGTGCGTGGCATTGCTGGTGACGGACATGTCTGCCGCTCGGCGACGCCCTTGTTATTTTTATTTTTTAATTTATGTTTTTTTGATTTTTTAAAGTAAACTGTCTGGTGGTATTGACAGTACATTACATTTGGCCATAGGCTTTTTCGTAGTATCCAGGCTGGACCAATCCGGCTAGCGAAGCTCCTGCCTTTCATTTGCCACTACTTTGGCCTATGGCCCCTATCCCTAATTTTAATCTGCTGCGATGGAGGCGTCAGTCAACTGATTCCACTCCACTATAGATCTGACAAAGAAGGAGTTTTTGAACTGTTCAGTGTGGCTAGGTGGTACTTTGAAGCCTCTGGAGTTACATACTGCTTGTCTCTGTATGATGTTCTCACTTGCATACTGTTGACATTTAGTAGGTCTGATCTTTCTGCGATTGGAGGCTACAGGCTACAAGTCCTCAGGCGGTAGAGCGGGGATCAGACCTTCAGCCACTTTGTGCAGTAGATTGAGACGTTGTTGCTTGCGGCGCTCTTGCAGTGTTGTAAGATTTAGGTCAGCCAGCATCTTGGTTACGCATCCAGGGCTTCTGGACTTGTAGTCCTTCGTGATGAAGCGTGCTTGTGGATCAACCCTAACAGGAAGACAACCAATAAAAGAATGATGTCCTCTTTGCACTAGGCCGAAAAGTCCACAATTTAAGCAAACCAGCACAAGGTGAAAAGAAAAATGAACATTTTGGGTAAAATAGATAAGTTATTAAAATGCGGAAACTGCGATTTGAAAAATTTAATACATGTGGGTAGAAAGAGCCAACCACTGAGGTGATCCTCTAATTAAAGGGATGCAAATAAACCTTGTAGTGTAGCTACTCCCTGAATCCAACATGTAAAGAGCTGGAAAGGCAGTGCATAAGGAGTTGGCAGTGGATCCAATAATGTGTGGAGTGACAGTGGCACAGAGGTAACCTGTTCGTCATGTCAAGTAAACCCGGGTTCGAACTGGCTGGGTACAGGGGATTTTTTCCTCTCACTTTGCACTAGGCCTTATGGTCTGAACATGGAGTGTTTCGGATGAAGACGATAAACTGAGGTCCCATGTGCCCATGCACTTAGCATACCAGTGGCAACGAACAATTAAAATAAAAAAAATTTGGCTTGCTTCTGGAAATGGGGCCTGGGCTCTTCCGGTTGAAGAGGCAAAGCCTTCAAGGCTCACGTCTGATTTTTATTACTATAGCAGGCATGGGAATTCCCATGACAATTCCCATGCCTGTATAGAGAGAATACTGTTATGTAGACACTTGTGCATCTGAAAACAGAATTAATTTTTATTTTACTGTGTAAATTAAATTATTTCTATGCATTAAATTACCCCTACCCCTTTCTTTAAAATGTAATTATATGTATGTTTATATATGCGCATGTAACATAGTGGAGCCCTATTTTTATTTTTGGCAAACAAGTAAAATTGAAAAGCATATTGACCAAGTTTTCAGAAAAACATAGTGACCAATTTTCGTTAATCCCCCCCCCCCCTCTGCCACAAAGCAAAGGTCAAGGTCACAGCCAGCAAGCTCATCCATGTTTATCTTCCCCTGTACAGTCTTTGCACATGGTGATCAATCGTCTAGGCCTAACAAAGGATTCGTACGTCGAAGGCAGTGAAATCGACGAACCCTGGATTTTCCGTATATTTTTTTTCAAGACTGAAATGAATGTGGGCTAAATGTTAAGTACGTCGTCTTGATTATGAGGTAAGGCGTGATCTCTTATTCTCTAGGCCTAGGCCTTGTTGCCGGAAGTGCGGTAGGCTAAGTATTGCATGCGCAGAGATGATGTGCGAATGAACACGAACAACCGTTGTCAAACTCAAACGCGCAAATAAAACGAAACAACCGGGCCGTCAACGCACACACTCGGTACATCCATTTGTTACAGAAAATATAAGTTAACGACGTTAAAATGTACCTATTTGTACACACCTGAAGTCTTGTGTTTCTTTTTAAAGAGCGTTTTTGTATATCTAATGGAGAGTCTTCTTTCCAGTATCTCCTACTCGGTACAACACAACAGTAATCTCTGCAACAAATGATTTTCTTTCTTTTGTTCCTTACCGATGTATCTGACTGCTTTGATCGTCATGACTTGAAGGCTCACGTCAAAATCAAGTATCCTGCTAACTTTAACCCTCTAACATCTTATGTTTTTTTTAGAAAACGACAACGTTAAAGTTTCAGTGGAGAGTGAGAGTCTTCTTTAGTTTGAAGAGTGTGACTGAGTCAAGGTCAAAGGTTGCACAACAGTAATCTCTGCAACAAATTATTATCTTTATTTTGTTCTTTATCAATGTATCTGACTGCTTTGATCGTCGTGACTTGAAGGCTCACGTCAAAATCAAGTATCCTGCTAACTTTAACCCTCTAACGCCTTATATGTTTAGAGAAAATGACAACGTTAAGGTTTGAGTTAAGGTTAAAGGTCGGGGCCACGGACGCAACACACACACACACACACAGACACACACACACACACACACACACACACACACACACACACACACACACACACACACACACACACACACACACACCCGAACATGTACGATACTATAGACTCACTTTGTTTTAAAAAACAGCCTGTGCCCATGCACTTAGCATACCAGTGGCAACGAACAATTAAAATAATAATTTTTTTGCTTGCTTCTGGAAGTGGGGCCTGGGCTCTTCCGGTTGAACTGGGGAGTTTAATGTAAGTATGAGGAACTAGGAGGGGCATTCTTTATTATAATTAGGTAGGTAGGTAGGGACAGGCTTCATCAGCCTAGGCCTTGCGGCCTATCAATCGTCCCCTCAATATGAAATGATTTATGTTTTCGTTTTCTATTGGTCTGAGCAAGTTTTTGAAAAATCAAATCAATCAAAATCACAAAAAAGTGTCTGAAATTTAGGAAGATTGTCTAGAAGATTTTTAAAAGTATTAATATTTTGTGCAAACTTAATGTTGTTAGTGTCAAGATCATTCCAGTAAACAGCAACTCTGTTTAGTAAAATAACATTTTCTTTTGTTAGTATTGCAATGTTTAACAAAACTTTTGCCATCAGATTTTCTAGTGCTAGTAATTTGTGGGGCTGAAAAGAAAGTATCAACATGAACATAATTAAAAGAAAAAGATAGAAAGGAGAAAGACCTGCTGCTTACCCTGGGCTAAGAGTGAAATAGACAACTTTATTTACATTTATGTAAATCATTAAAACAAATTGTTTACCTGCAAATGTGTCATACTGTCTTACAATGCAAAAGAGCCTTCAAATCGCTGATGATGATTTACGCCTTCCTTTTCTATTTTAATTTAGAAAATATAGAAGATTCGGTAAAGGTCAAGATATGCCACCCCCCCCTACATTTCTCGGTTAATTCTATTTTTCCGTTTTTGCCTTTCTTACCATGCATAAAGCTGTATTTTAGGAACATTTTCAGCTAATTATCTTTTTGGAATACTAACCCTAACCCTACCCCCACCCTATAAGATGGAAAAACGCAATGAACCACAACTGTGACAAATCGCGGTGTACTGCAGTACATAGTGGGGGGTAGGGTTAGGTTTAGGGTTGCGG